>LNAC01000450.1:289740-369182 GCA_002007465.1 Ailurus styani | reverse complement strand
TGCAACGGGTCCCGGGGCTCCGAGGTCTTGGCGGGTCTAACGCCCCTTCCCGTTGCAGGCGGGCCCCTGGGGCACGGAGCGGAGCGCATCCTGGCGGTGCCGGTGCGCACTGACGCCCAGGGCCGCTTGGTGTCCCACGTGGTGTCGGCGGCGTGGGCCCAGGCGGGGGTACGGGCCCGCAGGGCAGCCCCTGTCCAGACCCCGGGCTTACCGGGAGACAACGAGGAGGACCCCGGCGGCCGCCTCTTCTACAATGTCACGGTCTTTGGCCGAGACCTTCACCTGCGGCTGCGGCCCAACGCCCGCCTCGTGGCACCCGGCGCCACGGTGGAGTGGCAAAGCGAGTCGGGCGCCACCCGCGTGGAGCCCCTGCTTGGGACCTGCCTCTACGTCGGAGACGTGGCGGGCCTGGCTGAAGCTTCCTCCGTGGCGCTCAGCAACTGCGACGGGCTGGTGAGTACTCACTTCTCTCGCTCCTTTCTGTCCACTGCCCTTGCCTGGCGTTTGGAAGCTGGTTCCCCGGGACTCCAAGGCCCGCACTGAGGACCTCCTCTGCACCGTGTGTGCAGGGAGCACCGGGAACCAAAGGCAGGGGTTGGCACGAAGGCAAGTTATTTTGATTGGTCCTAGAGGGGTGACTTATGCAGTGGGTCGGGGTCTCCAAAGCTCTGCTCAGGTAGCGGAGTGTGGTCTCCCTGATGCCCGCGGGGCACAGGTCTTCCTGTAGTAACGGTGTGTGTGTATGTCTCCGGGAGTGTGTGCATCTGCACGCGTGTTCTGGAATGTTGGTGTGTGCTCGGATCTGGGTACCCATATTACCCATGCAAATATGTGAATGTGCCATTGTGTGTTTGTATATCTGTGTGTATCCGTAGGTTTCTGCGCCTTTGGGTGTCCGGGTATCTGTTGAGAGTGTGTGTCCATGTGCATCTTAGCGTGTGTGAGGGGGCACGTGTGCTGGCAGTCCGTCTTCTTGTTTCTGTGTGTGCAGGTGGTGGCGGCCCAGGGAGCAGGCAGGCAGTGGTGCTGAAATGCCCAGTTATCCCTCTGCCCCCTGGCTGACCGGGAGCCACTGATTTTTATGCTGTGGTTTCCTGTTGAACTCCAGCTGGTAATTTGAAAAGTCGGTTTTCTCTATTTTGAGCCAAGGGGAGCATTTGGAAATGCAGGCTCTGGTGCCCATGGGCAGCCTCTGAAGGACAAGGAGAGAGGCCGAGTCCCCTCCTGGGACTGCTTGGGCCACCCAGAGTGCCTACAGCCCTGGGATGTTTTCCTGTTTCCAGGGACCCAGAGGGACCATGGCTTGGCACGAGGGGGCCTCAGAGGAAGCCTGGATCGATGCTCAGGGACGCGGCTGACATTGGCGGTGCTCTGTCCGGCCTCCCTGGGGCCTGGCACGTGGCAGAAACCACTGCAGTTTTCTATTTTGGATTGGGGGTGCGGTGGCCAGGCTGGCCGGGCCTGGCCAGACATCTGAAGCCGCCCCCCGTGGGCTCTGCTCTCTAATTGCTGGTCAGGGCACTGCTGTGCTGAGCGAGTGGCCGCTCTCCAGGCCCTGCTGGCCCGCAAGCCCCCTGTCCTCAGGCTGGTCCTGCTGCTGTCTGCAGAGCCCGCAGTCCCACCAGAGCCCCACAACCGCTGGTGTTCTTTTTATGGAGACACAGGAAATGTCACTTGTTGCTTCGGAAAATCACTGCCTTTGGCTGGATTGAGTTAGAACCCAGGCGTATTGCAAACAACTATAAATGTCCTTGGAGGAGTTGGGTTATTGTGGTGCAGCCCTTAATATGTCCATTGTCTCTGAGGCCGTCTGGGGCCTCATAGGTGTGTCTCATTTCAGACTGCAGGTGAATTTCCTAAATAAGTCGGTGCTGGGGACTCCAGGGGTTGGGGGAGCCGTCTCGGATGCAGTCTGTAGGTGGGTCAGCTCCCATGGACTGAGAGACTCCTGATGGAGAGCATTTCAAGGGAGGCTTTGTCTCCGGATCATTCCTTCATTTGTCATTTGGTGATACATTTGTTTAGCCAGAACCTCCTAGTGGCGTCCGTCTACTGTGCAGGTCAGGGGTGTGGCTGGCCCGGGGCCCACATGGGGCTGGGGGCTGCTGATGGGCTGAGGGGCTGCTCTGGCCAGGGCTTTGACCTCAGGCTCCTGGGGGCTATTTGGAGAATGTGTTGGCAGCAGGCAAAGGCGCAGGTTGGCAATCTTAGTGGAGGGAAGAACATGTGCGCGGGTACCAGGTATGGGTTGGCCTGGTCGGGACAGGCATGGTGAGATGTCACAAGGACTGGCCACACACTGGCACAGGGGCAAGGCAGCTAGAAAGAAGAGGGGAGCTGGAAGACGGGCTGGGTCTTGCCTGAGGGGTCTTGAATGCTCTCAAGGAAAAATGGCCTGGAGAAGGGAGGACATCAATATTAGCTCTTTACTCTTCCTCCTTCCTCCCTTCCTCCCTTCCTCCCTTCCTCCTTTCCTCCCTTCCTCCCTCTCTCCCTCCCTCCCTCCCTCCTCTCTTCCTTCCTACCTCTTCCTTCCTTCCTTCCTTTCTCCTTCCTTCCTTTTTGCTTCCTTCCTTTCTTCTTCCTTCCTCCCTCCCTCCTTTCCTTCCTTCCTTCCTCGCTTCCTTTCCTTTCCTTTCCTTTTCTTTCTTCTCTCTCTCTTTCTGTATTTCTTTCTGAGAGAGCATGAGTGAGGGCAGAGAGTGGCAGAGGGAGAAAGAGAGAGGGAGACTCTTAAGCAGGTTACACACTGGGTGTGGATCTCAAGTCTTGGGGCTTGATCTCAAGACCCTGAGAACATGACCTGAGCCGAAATCAAGAGTTGAATGCTTAACCAACGGAGCCACCCACACACCCCTAGTTCTGCATTTCTAATAAGCTTCCAGGCTAATGCTCCTGGGCCTCAGGCTGCCCTTTGAGAAGCAAGGGTCAACAGCCCCCTTTCTAAAGATCTTATTTATTTATTTATTTATTTATTTATTTATTTATTTATTTAATACAGAGAGAGAGAGAGAGAGAGAGAGAGAGAGAGAGAGAGAGAGAGAGAACGAACAAGCAGGGGGAGTGGCAGGCAGAGGAAGAGAGAGAAGTTGGTTCTCTGCTGAGTAGGGAGCCCGATGTGGGGCTTGATCACGGGACCCTGGGATCATGACCTGAGCCGAAGGCAGACGCTCAACTGACTGAGCCAACCAGGTGCCCCACCAATAGCCCCATTTCTGCAAGTCTCTTGCAGTTCTACACATTCCACCACAAGTTGCTTCTTGCAAATGGGTTTCAGTGGACAACAGGTGTGGGAGATGTTGCACCTTGCATTCAGCTTGGGAGATTCAGGGGGCCCATTGGGGTCTCTGAGAAGTTCCGTAATAAAGAAAAGTCTAGTGCTCTGGGTAATCCGTCATTTCCCACACAGATGGGACCGTGGAACCCCTTCTTTGCAGAACATGTCTTCCTGGAAGATGTGTAGAAAAACCATGGAGCAGGGTCCCAACTGCTCATGCGTGCACATGCTCGCTCTCTAAAAATAAATAAATAAAATCTTCAAAAAAAGAGAAAGGAAGGCAGTAGTGGCTTTGTTTTCTGTAGACAGCAGTCTCCTAATCAAGAGGAATCTTGTTTCATTATATCTGTCAGGATCCTTTCAGTTACAAGTGACAGACAGCTTAAATTAGTTTAAACTAAAACTGGGAGGTTATTAGCTCACGTAATGGTTAAGTATTCAGGCATGGCTGAATCTAGGTGCTCCCCCTAGGTCATTAGGACACATGCCATCTCCTGCCTCTATCTTCCTATGTGTTGGCTTTGTTCTCAGGTGCAGTCCTTCTATGGTGAGTCTTGGGACCCCAGCAGTGTCTTTTTCTGAATAATTCCAGCTGAGACCTGGGTATCACTCTGACCAGCCTGGGGTCTGGTGCTCCTGTGAGGAGCAAGACATGGGATTTGCAGAACCGCAGAAGTGGAGAGCGGAAGAGGTGCTGTCCTCTCAGTTAATATGACTTGGGAATTCTGAACCTATCAAGATGTAGACTCTTCTGGAATCAGGTAGAGGTGCAGACTCAAGAAATGCTACATGAAGACATGCTTCATAAGACATGCTGTGCACTTTTTTCCCAGAGAGGCTGGTAAACGCAGAGTTTCCAGGTTTTTTGTTTGTTTTTGTTTTTGTTTTACAGCCACTAGATAGAAGTCATTCATAATATTCATGGGGAAAGGTTAAGGTTTGTCTTTTCATGATGCATGAGAAAATTATGCTTAATGAAGGATTCTTGCATGTCACATTGCTCTAGCTTCTTGGTACCTTTCAGGCCACATGATAGGTGTGCTAATTTCGTATTATTCACATATGTTTATTAAAAACCCAGTGAGGGGACGCCTGGGTGGCTCAGTTGATTAAGCATCTGCCTTCGGCTTAGGTCATGATCTCATGGGTCCTGGGATGGAGCCCTGTGCTGGGGTCCCTGCTCAGTGGGGAGTCTGCTCCTCCCCCTGCCTCTGCCCCTCCCCCTACTCATGCATTCTCTCTCACTCTCAAATAAATAAAAGCTTATTTTTTAATAACTCAACCAGAAACCTGTTATAATAATATAATAGTAATAATAGTAAGTCATAGTTTGCTACCCTTACTACATGCCAGGCTCCCTGCTGAGTGCCTTATGCCTGCATCTCCTTTTTCAATCCTCACAACATCCTATGGCCTATGCCTGATATTGTCCCCATTCTACAGATGAATGAACTGAGGCTCCAAATGCTGAGTGCTTGCTTTGAGCTTTGCAGTTGATATTTGAATGCATGTCTGCCTGATTCCAAGATCATGCTCACTACATTTTATTGTTGTTTGTTTGTTTGTTTTTTGGCATGCCAACAGAAAGAATAAAAATGAAGAAATGGATTTCTCTGAAACATTTCTTACCTTCCCTGTTTTGACTCCTGGAGACCTTCTGAGTCAGGGGCATTGTGTTTTGTTCTTGGGAGCTGGGAGCAGGCCTGGTGGCTGAGCGACTTGCTGACACGCGGCTGACCTGCTCCAGCCTGCAGCTCCTGGCAGGTTGCCTGAGTCTTCGTAGCTGGGTGATAGTAGCGGGGACTCCAGTAGGGCCAAAGCACCCAGTCCCCACTCTGCCTCCCACCTCAGGGCAGCTCTGGGGACCTCTCCGGCCTTATAGGGCATGACAAGGCCAGTGGGTGGAAGTCAACATGGCCTGGGCAGTGGGAAGGGTCTGGGCTCTGAGGTCTGGTCTCATCCTGAGGTCTGAGGGGTGGGGGAAGTGTACACCCTTCCCTGGAGGCTCAATGTGAGCCCCCAGGATTCTGTGAGGCAGAGCCCCCATTGTGTGGCCAGGGTGCAGAGGGGCCCCAGGGTTTCTGCCTTGTGGGCTGGGACTCCTCTGCTAGGCACCCACGCTGTCCAGTCTTTTTTTTTTTTTTTAAGAATTTATTTTAGCCAGTGAGACAAGTAAGCTAAGAACCACCTAGGAATTATAGGAGATAAAGGTAACTGTGGGGCCAAAGTAGGGGATGCTTTGTGGATATTTAGATGATCTCATTGTTTTCAGCATTTTTAGTATCATAGGCTCTCTATGTCTCTTTCTTCACAGAATTTTTTTTTATTTTTTTAAGATTTATTTATTTTAGGGCGCCTGGGTGGCTCAGTGGGTTAAAGCCGCTGCCTTCGGCTCAGGTCATGATCCCAGGGTCCTGGGATCGAGGCCCACATCCGGCTCTCTGCTCAGCAGGGAGCCTGCTTCCTCCTCTCTCCTCTCTCTCTGCCTGCCTCTTTGCCTACTTGTAATCTCTCCTCTCTCTGTGTCAAATGAATAAATAAAAATAAAAATCTTTAAAAAAAAAAAAAGAATTTATTTATTTTAGAGAGAGAGAGAGGGCTTGAGTGGGGGTAGGGAGGGGCAGAGGGAGAGGGAGAGAATCCCAAGCAGACACTGCACTGAGCGCAGAGTCTTCGTGGGGCTCTATCCCAGGACACTGAGATCACTACCTGAGCCGAAATTAAGAGTCGGACGGTTAACCAACTGAGCCACCCTGGTGCTCCTGTCCAGTCTTTATAGTTATTAAGAATCTCTAAGGAGATTTGCAGGCCTAAGGGACCATGATGAGTTTCATTTTTCTTCACAAGGCTCCTGCTTTTGATGCCACACATTGGGTCCCAGCTGGCACAGGTGCTAAGGTGGGGTAGGCTTGAGCTGTGGGGCTGAGGGCAAGGGGGCCTGGGACTTGCAGCCATCCCTTGTAGGGTCTTCCTTCCTCCCACCCAGCCTTGGGGCTGCCTGGAGGGCAGCAAGAGGATCTCAGGAACACCAAAGAAGGCTGTGCGACATTCCATGTTCCCTGGGTCTTGGGGCTCTTCGGGTCAGAAGAGCAGAAGTACCTACTTAGTCCCTGCTCTTGGCAATCTACGCAGCTGCCCAGGGTAGTCTCAGCCTCCTTGTTATTTAAGATTCATTACTTTCCTTGTTGTTTAAGACTCATTCAGTTTATGTGACAGAAAGCCAACTTATAGTAAATGAAATAAACAAAGGATGTCATGAGCCCAATTATCCTTGTGGTCCTGAGGAGTTCAGGCATGGCTGGATCCAGGGGTTCAGGGCTTGTTTTTTCACATGTTCTCTGCCTTTCAGCTCTGCTACACTCTGTGTTTGTTTCAACACGGTCTTCGTCATGTGGGGGCCAGTGGCACCTGCTGGCTTAACTTGCCTGCCATGGTAGCAATCAGAAGTGGAGAGCACTCCTTTCTGGCTGGTTCCTGCTAGCATCCTGGAGAGGGCTCTGATGGGCTCCGCTTAGGTTACAGGCCTCTCTTTGAACCAATTGTTGTGATGTAGGCCTGCCTGAGTCTCTTGCTCACCTTTGGGGTTGAATGTGAGGGTCAGATTCCCAAA
Organism: Ailurus styani; assembly: GCA_002007465.1. Taxonomy (NCBI): domain Eukaryota; kingdom Metazoa; phylum Chordata; class Mammalia; order Carnivora; family Ailuridae; genus Ailurus; species Ailurus styani. The sequence goes on along the minus strand of LNAC01000450.1, from coordinate 362,295 downwards.
CTCTGGAATGGATGGATGTTTTATATGAAAGCAAGAGGAAGGTGAATGTGCCAAGCAGATGAAAACAGTTGTTACCGCACTGCACCTGGACTCTGGGTCCCCACGTCCAGATCTCTTCCTGGGCTCCAGACTTGCCTGCCCAGCTGCCTCCAGGGCTCACTCCCTGGTGACCCCATGCTTCTGAAATGGAATGCAGTCTCCACTTTCCTCCAGACCCCACCCTTTCGTGGGTGGGAATTCCAGGATCACCCCTCTTCTCTCTCTCCATGACCCGTACATCCAGCCAGCCACTCTTCTAGATGTCTCTGGACTTTATCTCCATTCCCTTCTTTCCACCATACCTGACCCCAAGCCCTGCTAATTGATCTGTCCCCAGCAACTCTTTCTCCATACAGCAGCCACACTGATTTTCATAAACCATATATTAAGTCACGTCACTCCTTTACTTAAGATCTTTCCGTGATTCTTATTGCTTTAAAAAAAAAATCCAGACCTGGAAAAACATCTGAACCCACTGTCCTGGCATTCAAGGCCAACTACGACCTGGCCTGGTGGCCTCCAGTTTCATCTGTCACTGTGTCCCCCTCATGCCTGTGCCCCATAACACTGAGCTTTTAGTTCCCCCAACACCGAACACCCTCCAGCTCAGGGCCTTTGCATAGGTTGTGCCCTTGCCTGAACCACTCTTACCCCTTCATGTTTACCTGGCTTACTCCGTAGGTCTCAGCTAAATGGCTTTTCATCCAGGAAGCGATCCTAGGCTTTGTCATGCCAGGTTGCGCCCTGTGCTTCTTGGTTACTTGTACCATGGGTAATGTGTACCCAACTATGTGTGTCCACAGGGCCCTGCCCCGGCCGGGTAGAGCTCAGCTGGGAGCTGCGAAATGAGAGTACCCAGGAAGAGGGGGCCAGAAGCCTATATAGGAAAGTGTTAGGGACTTGCTCCCAAGACCCTGTGTCCTCCTGTGCCCAGAGCTGGCCCATCTCTCCTCATCTGCTCTCTTGCCAGTCCCAGAATGCCCACACTCACTGGGGAAGTCCCCCTTGGAGAATGGCTGAAAGCTCTGTCTCCTTTCCCATAGGAAAGCACTTGTGCACAACATGTGGTTTTATGGGTTTCTTGCCCCTACTTTGGGGTTCATGAAACTTGAGTTCAAAACCCTTAGTCTAAATCAAAACAAGCAGGGGAGGGAAGACCCTTGCCTCCCCATTCCTGTATGGATGGGGAAGGGTTGGGTGGGGGTGAGAAGACTTTGGGGTGGGCTCTGGCAAGTCATCTTGAGACCCTGGGCAAATCCTCCCACCATTGGCCTCAGTTTTTCCAGGTGGAAACTGGGAGCTGGAGTTAACCATTTCTGGGACCCCTCCAGGGCAACTCCAGGTGCCTTAGGGACCAGATGGGGATCAGACACAAGTGAGGGGACAGGGTTGGAGGAGGGAGAGGTGGGGACCTCAGAGAACCCAAGCCCCACCTCCCTTGACAGATTGTTGCCCTCCAGGGTTGTGGGCTCCTTGCTGCTGAGCCCCCATTGTTACTTCAGAAAAACTGTGTTTCTGAGTGTGTTGATATCATTTGGGCAAACAAGTCCAGTGTGAAGACCCTGTGTGGGCCCTGAGGTCCCCTGACAGGGTCTCCAGAGGCAGGTGTGGAAGTGTCAGGAGGTATGCTGGCAGTGGGATAGTTAGATGGGCCAGGGCTCCCTGCCGGCAGGGGTTGGGAACTTGCTCGAATCCAGCCTGACGTCATCACCACCACCCCGTGCCCCCTTCCAGGGCGTCCACAACCTTCTGGCTGGTCGCTCCACCACTTCTCATGGGGAGTGATTTGGTGGAAGGGAAGGAGTATCTCAGGGGCTCTCCCCTGCCTGGCCATGGGGTAGGGACGTGCACTCACCAGTGGCTGCCATGATGGAGGTGGACTTGTCAGGGGTTTGTGCTCCAGGGGGCAGAGTAGCAGCCGGTGACCCTTCCCCACCACCCCATTTCCCTAGTGGTGGCCCCTCAGAATGGTGTAGGTGCATCTGTGGTCTGAAACCCAGACTCATCTGTCTTTCACCTAGAGTCGTTAAAACCACAGGCAGCCAGTAGCTGGTTGCCAGGGGCTGGGGGGAGGAGGGGACTGGGGGGTTATTGTTAATGGTTACAGAGTTTCAGTTTTACAAGAAAACAAGAGGTCTGGTGATGGTTGCACAACATTAGGAATGCATTTAATAGCACCGAATGATACTAAAAGTGGTTAAGACACTTACATTTATAAATTTTATGTTATGTGTATTTTACTGCATAAAAAAGCATCTGAGGACTCATGGGATTCAGTAGGTAGTCCAGGGGTGCAGTGGTGCCCCTTGAACCCCGCTCGTCCAGTTTTCCTCCCTGTGGGACTCTGTTCCCTGGAGACCAGTGGTTGCTGCTGTCCCCACACCCCTTATACCCCCAGAGACAGCCTGGTGGGAAAGGGAAGCTATTGTTTGGAGGTTCCCGCCACGGTCTTGAGCTTCACTCTGATTGGTCGGGATTAGGTCACGGGACTTTTCCATAGCCAGTCACTGTGGCCCAGAAATGCTGTGCGCTGATTGGCTCTGGCCCGAGTCACATGCTCCAGCGGCGGCCTAGAATAGTTGAGGGAGAACTCCGAGAGCCGGGATCATCCGCCCCGGCGGAGTCCCGGCTTGTCGCCTGCGTCACTGCTCTGCCGGCTGAGGGCCCTGCTGCCCGCTCTGTTCCTCAAGAAAAGGCAGCCAGAGAATCAGTGTTTATACCCACTGGCTCTGCTGCCACATGTACCCAGTCCCTGCAGTCGTCCGGTGAACTAGCCATTGCGGTGCCGCTTTCACAGACGAGCAAACTGAGGCTCCGTGAGTTCCTAGAATCTGTGGGCTCTCCCGGTGTGGGGTTGCCTCTCTGCATGGAATCCTCCAGGGAAGGGCCCAGTGGAGGCCAGCTCGGCCACTCAGGAAGGGCCAGCACAGTCAGTCGCCCATCTCTGGGGCTGAGCCCAGGGAGGCCGGCTCTTCACGCGTCATCCCTTGTCGCCCCTACCCTGACTCCACTGCGTGGGTGTGTGTTTCTCGCGCTGGTTGTGGAGTGTAACGGTATCGCCCATTCCCTTGTTGGCAGGCTTCAGGCTCTGTCTGCCCCATGGCCAGCCGTGGCTGCCTGTCCCCTTGTGCCCCCAGCACTTGGTGACTGTGGAGTGATGCCAGGGGGTCAGCGGGGAGGTAGGGAAGGCCAGAGCCTCACCTAGGCCTGCTGCGAGGACCATGAGTGCCACAGCCAGGGTGAGCAGTTATGGGAGGGGCTCATCTGCCCCCAGCCACGGGGACACCCCCAATGGCCTGGTGTGCCCACCTAGCCTCCAGGCTGGCTTTACTGTGTGGTGGACTGAGCTGTGGCCTGGGCGCCCCCCACTCTGGTCGCCGAGATCCATTTGGGCAAATGCATGTGGGTCCCTTCCTGGGACCCTTGGTCTATATTAGCAGGCAGACACATCCCTCATTACCCTCACTGCCCTCCCCTTTGGGCAGCCTGGGGGAACATATGTGCCTGTTTGTGCAACTTCGCGTGGGAATATGTGTGTGTGTGGAAAGGTGTGCATGTGCATGCATATCCATATGAGTGTGATGTGAATATGTACCTGCAGGTGAATGTGTGTCTACGCTTGTGAGTTTATGCATTGGAGTGAGCATGTGTGTGAGTGTGTGCCTCGGTGTGAGTGTGCGTATGTTTGTAGGGTGAGCATGTGCATTTGAGTGTGAGTGTGTAAGTATGGTCGTGTGTATTATTGGCAGGGGCTTCCTGCAGGGAAGGGGACTGAGAGGGGGGAGAGGTACCCAGGGGAGAGGAAGACCCTAGCCCTCTGAATCTTGGCACCACCTCGGGCCCCCTCCCCTGCACTGGCACGTGCTCTGAAATGGGAAGGCCCAGGTAGGAGCCCCTTGCTGTGCTGCTTATGTTTCATATTAAATGTCAACTGTCCACCGGGTCTGCGGTGCTGCCATTAATATGGAGAAGTTATTACAGAGCCTGGAGCCGGCTCCTCGGGCTCATCCATGAATTTCAATTACCTTGCACGTCTACTCTAGGCCTGTGGAGTGGGGCTCACAGCTTCTGCTTAGAGGCAGAGGCAACTCAGCATCCAGAACTCCAGCCCAGGCAGTGTGGAGGGGCTAGGTGGGCCCTGCACTGCCCCATCTTGCCCCACAGGTTTCATGCAAGCACAGACTTGGTGTGGACTGGAGGCTGTTATGTCACACAGTTGTCTCTGCCCTGCATACCTGGGCAGCCTGGACAAGGGCTGAAATGCACAAAACCTCTTTTCCTTGGCTTGTAAAGTCGGGGGAGGAACCCATCCACACTTGCTGGGCATTGGAAGGGTGGGTGAGCAATGACAAGTACTTAGCCCAGGCCTAAGGTTTAGGAGATGTTGGCCATTTATGCATTTCATCAGATCTAAGATACCATCAGTTATAGGGTGCACCAAGTAAGAGCAGACACTCCCAATTAAACTGTACCACAGCACCTTAACTACAGTCCTAAGAGACATAGGCACCAGCAGCCCTGCCCCTAGTTGCTCCAAACAGTGGGGGCATTCCTCACTTCTCACTTGCTTGACTTGCTTAGCATGTGACTGCATTCTTCACTTCTGGGTGTCTTCCTCTCTTTGCTAAAGCATGGAGTTGTAGTCCTTCCTCCAGGGACATTTCCTCACTGATGCCAAAGCTACCCACTCTGTTGTCTCTGCGCTTTTGTGCACACATCATAATTTTTTTGCCATCATGGTGTGACTTTCTGAAGATACTTTGGGTGGCAAGGATCTCAACATAGGAAGTGCTGACCCTACACGCAATTCAGTTAAGGGATGGCATATGAGCCACACGCCATGGTTGGGTTGGCATGTACCACACAATGCCAGCCACTGCATGGTTGCTGCTGGCTGCTGGTGGTGATTAAGACCCAGTGATTTCATCCTGACTTCAGAGGTGGTAAATGTGAAAAATGTGTGTCTCGGGTCCTGGACAGGCAGGGTTTTTGTTTTTGTTTTTGTTTTTGTTTTTGTTTTTGTTTTTGTTTTGTTGTTGTTGTTATTCTGTTACAAGTGATTTCAAGGCCATGTCTGAGAGCTGGCAGGCAGTTCTCATGGTGAGAAGTAGAGCAGCAACAGAGACTATGCCGTTCACCTAGCCCTTGCTAGCTCTGTGAACAGCACATTCAAGGATTCGTCTCTGAACCTGGATATTTCTCCTTTGAAAGTAGGGATTTGGGACTGCATGGCAAATAAGGTATATTTCTGTTTCATGCAAGATTTCTCCAAGTGGCCAGTCTGATTGGGGCAGAGCTTCCGAAGGTCTGAGAAAAAGTAGCTCAAAAGCTGTGAATATGAACATATGTGTGTTTTTAATGGATGATGCCACGTCCCATCAGTTGCTGATGGAATGTCGGGTTAACCTGTATCACAGATCAATTCTGTGTTTCTGTCACTCTGTTCTTCTACCAGTAAACTGTGTTTATCATTAGAGCCTTATAGCTGTGTATCTAAAGAGTTAGCTGCTTTGTAGTTACACTGTCCACTATGGTAGCTATGAGCCAGGTGACGCTATTACTACTTGAAACGTGGCTAGTCCGAAGTGAGAGGTGACGGAGTGTAAAATACTTAGTATTCAAAGTCTTAGTACAAAATATATATATATAAAAAATATCTCATTGATAATATAAAAATATCTAGTATAGATTGAGATGATATTTTGGATGTACTGGATGAAGTAAGTATATTGCTGAAATTAATTTCACCTGTTTTTTTTTCTTTTTTTTAAACGTGGCTCCATGTGAAGTTCTCATTACATTTCTGTTGGACAGTGCTGCTTTGAGACATCTGGCTGGATACTTCCCGTTTCACTGTTATTCTTTTGCAAAATTTTCTTGGCTGGTCACCTCTGTTTATTTCTTTCAATTGAATTTTAGAATTGTTTTGTCAGGTTAAAAACATCCCTTGCGAGTTTGATTGACATTAAATTAAATTTAGAAACCAATTAAAGGAGGAATTGACATAATTTACAGTATTTACCAGGAACATGGTATATTTTTCAATTGATTTAATTCTGCTTTGATGTTGCTCAGTAAAGTATTAAACATTTTTTATACAGGTCACTCATTATTTTAAATCAGGGTCATTTCAAGGATTTTTTTTCCTTTTTGCTATTGTTTATGGAATCGTTTCCATCTATTGTTGGTGTACAGGAAGGTTATTGATTTTTATATAATTATCTTTTATCAAGCTGCTTGATAGAACTCATTAATTCTAATATATCTTTGTGGATTCCCCTGGGTTTTCTAGGTATACAGTTATACTGTCTGTAAACGATGATAATTTCGGAGTCTTGTTTCCAATCCGCACCATCTAGAACCTTCAGAGTAATGTTAAGTAACAGCAGCGGCTTTGTGCATCCGCGTCTGCGCCTGGCTCTGATGGGAACGCCCCTGGCATTTCTCTGCTTAATAAAATATAATGCTTGCTCGTGGACTAAGATGGATTTTGTGGGAAGGCAATATCCTCTGAATTCTAGTTTTCTGAGGTCCTATTTTTAATCAGCAAAGGAGCTGAAATCTAGATTAAATTTGTCTAACACCTCACACACCACCGCCCCCCTTCCCGCCCCCGACCCCCAAAGCTGGAGGCGTTAGTTCCCAGGGGCTGTATTTCCCGAGGACCTGGGACTCAGGGCTGCAGGCAGGTCCCCTTAGTTCCCTGCTTGCTGGCCCTGAAATGCAAGCCAGCTCCATTTACAACTGTCAGGCCCCCTCCCAGGAAGAGGCTGGATTGCACTGCTGAGGAAGGTGGAGGAGTCTGAACGACAGTCCCAAGAGCAGGTGGCTTCCAGGAGAGCTGGAACCAGTTCTTACAAAGCCCACGTAGGGACAAATTGCCACCTTGACACGCTGGGCTCTCCTTCTCTCAGCGGTGTCTCTCCCAGCCTTCAGTTTTTCCTGAGTCTTACAGAAGACTTTACCCCCTTGCTCAGTGGTTGATTCCTGCCCACACATCCCCGCCCCCCTGGGGTCCCACTGGTACCTTTATTCCCACATGTGTCTAGGAGGTCTTTTCTCAAAGCCTGTGGTTCCCGTAGAGGAACTCTGTGGCCGGCTGTGCAGAGAATAAAATTGTCTTCCATTGTGTTGTCTATCTGTCCGCCCACAGATGGGCATGCGATTTGGGCAACTTCGAACAATGCCGGTACTGGGGCCCCAGCCTGAGAGATTCTGATTTATTGGATGTGGGTAGGACTTGGGGATCTCCCTTTTTCAAGAGCTACATGGGAGAGTCTTATGGACATCCAGTGGGCACCCACTGACTTAGAGGAGGGTCAGGAGATGTGAGGTCGGACAGAACCAGGTTCAGGGCTGACTCTCCACTTGGCTGGCCTGTGACCCTCAGTTTCCGCAGTGGCCACGCCACCTGCCTTGGAGGGCTCGTGTCTTTGAGGGAGTGAAGGGGAACAAGCTGATTGTCGGTCCAAAAGGTTTGGGATCCAAACTCTTTGGGAGGTTGGGGTGGAAGGAGATCATGTCCAGGAGGGACAGCCAGGCCTCCAGGTGGCCTAGGACCACAGAAGCTGCCGCTGAGGTGTTAGCTCCTGACCCTCTGTGCCTTCCGGTCTTTCACTTGGAAATTCAGAGCGTGGCAGACAGAGGGAAGGCTGAGGCTGCCTGTCCACACAGTGGGTAGGTAGAACTGACGTGGCACTGGGTACTGATCTTGCCTGCCCTGTTGGGCAGGGTGGGGGCAGGGACACAGTCTGCCATGGTGCCCCTCAGTGCCCCCCAGCCAGACCCCACCGGGCCCTGTGAAGCTCCCAACCCTCTCGCCTCTATTCCACCCTCAGCTCCTCAGCTCCGCGGGCTGACCACTGGCTACTGGTGTGAGCTCACTAGCCTCGAGCTGAGATCTGAGCCTCCTGGGTGGTTGGGTGTGTCCTAACCCCTAGTGGCGGGTCTGAGACTTGCATGCAGAGTGAGGAGAGCTCCCAGGCCAGGGCTCAGCTTAGCTGACAGTGGGAAGGCCTGTTTCCTGAGCAGCCTCCGGGGAGCTGAGAGCGGGGTCCTGGCTCAGAGGCTAGAAGCTCTTCCATCCTTCTTTCCTGGGCATGCCTTCCTTCTGTTGTCTTTCTTCCCTCTCTTCCTACCCCCTCCTTTCTCTTCTTCCTCCCTTCCCTTCCTTTTCCCTCCCCTCTCTGTCCTCCCCTTCTTTCCCAAAGCGAGCCCCCCACTTGGGCAACCAGGACTCTTGGGTGACCCTTCCTTGGTGGTGGGTTCTTCATCACTGGCCACATACTCTGACCCAGGCTGTGCCTACACGTTCCTGTTCGTGCATCACCTCCTGTGACACTGGGAATGGGATCTCAGCTGGGAGGAAGGCGGGGCCCAGGGAGGGGGAGTGACCCACCCCAGATCGCAAGGAGCGCATAGCCTGGGCTTCTGGTGCCACAGGTGGAACTCTGCTGCAGCTGGAAACCTCTGTGGTCCTGAGGTACACATCACCCCACCCTCAACCCATATAGCAGTGTTCATTACTGCCCTAGGCAAGGGAGTCCCTCCTCTCCTTGGCTGCTGAGTTCGTGGTGCCTTTCTTAAGGCCGAGCCCCTGCCCTGTCAAATAGCACCCCCCCCCATAGCCCAACCTGGCCTTCCAGGGCCATTTTTCCTATTGGGGTGCCCAGGCCCTTTCGGACTGTGTCCTTACTGGGGAGGCTGGTCACACCAGGCTGTGCTCTGACCCAGGGCTGCCATGGAAGATTGCATAGGCGATGTCCCGCACAGGGGCTCCTGGGCACAGGGGTGCAGGAGGCCGACCTCTGCTCAGGGTCTGGGAGTGGATGGAGTGGAGGGTGGAGGGTAGCCAAAGCTGTGTGGAGGACGGTGGCCACTGGAGCAGGGGAAGGCGGTGCCCGGCATCTGCCCCATCATCAAGGCCACCTAGTCTGTGCATTCATTCATCTCCCTTTGTCCCTGTGTTCATTCACCCTTTGTGAGCTTAGGCAGATTTATAACCACAGCATTTCCCTTCTTATTTTCACCTTGCCGACTTTTTAGTTCTTCTGGTCAACTCTGCCAGGCCTGTGCTGTTAATTTCTTCTCTGTATTCAGATCGTAGAAAATAATCAGCCTTTCAAAGAAGTGCTCTGTGGCATGGATTTTGATTTTTAAATATTTAACTCCTTTAATTCAAGTGAAGTGTGTTTCCTGTACTGTGCGAGGTGTGGGTTTTAAGTACTTACTTTTTCTAAATTGCCGCTCTGTGTCTCAGTGCCAGGAGTTTACGAATTCACCTCTTTCCTTATACCTTTGGGATGTGCACTGCCTCATCTGTGAAGCTCGTGGAGGTGCTCTGGCTTATTTCTGGCCTGTTTTATTTTGTACCCGCACAAAGCCCTTTGTTAATGCTATGTTCCAATATCTGATAGGGCAGGTTATCACCATCATGACTTTAAAAAAATGTTTTAACTTTTTTGTCCATTTTCCAAATAGACTTTGGGTTTGTTTCTTATGATCTTAAGCAGTATTCTAAGAGGATCTTTATTTTGGATAATATCTCATGCTTACAGTAGTGTCCAGCACACAATAGGGCCTCAGCAAATCTTTGTTGAACAAGTCAATGGCATCTTCACCATGTTTCATTTTCTCAGGGAAGTAAGAAGAGTGTTGATTCACATCTTTTAAAATCTATTCCCGGTAGGGTTATTATTATGAGTCTTAGAATTTTATCACCATTGTGAATGGGAATCTTTTAGATACTATTTTATAGTAGGTTATTATGGATAACTAGGAACATTTTTAAACCTAGAATACTGGATGACTAATTTTACTCAGGGTACCTGGAAAATACTTGTTCCAGATCAATGATATTCTCCAAGTTGAAATGCTTTCATTCCCAAAGAGCAAACAGAGCTATAGTCAGCATGTTGGCACAAATTAAATGTGCATTTGCACAACTGCAGCTAAACACTTAACAACCACAGCTGACCTGGAGAACCCAAGCCCCACCCAGGCCCCACCTGTTCCTCCTCATTTGCATCCAGGGACTCCGGTGTTCCTCCTGTGCATCAGCAAACGAGTCTTCCGTTATCACAGTGGCATGGGTGCAAAACATGGATTATCATGAAAAAAATCCTTGTAAAGTCTGTCGATGGGATGTTTCCCAGGTTTTGCGTTCCAGATATGCAAATTTCTATACTTAATTCGCATCTAGGCATTTTAATGAACTTCCGTATTATTTTTCCCTTTTGTGTGTGTGTGTGGATTTCTTTGAGGGGGGAGGATTTTCTAAGAAGTGTACAATTATCTCCTGCAATTCATATTTTTGTGTCTTCTTTCTCAATATTTATTCATTTTATGTCTTCTTACGTTAGTGAGAGTGTAAAAACTGAGTTTTAGTAATTTTGCATGGGAGCTAAACCATGTTTTCAGGGTGGCTGGCTTGCTGCTCTCTAAGGGAGACAAGAGCCAAGTTCTCCTTTTCATTTTGTGAATGCTGCTGGTGGACACTTCTTGGTGTAAGTGGACTTGTATCTTCACTTACCCATGGTGGGGCAGCTTTTCTTTTCCTGGTTGGTGTGTCAAGTGAGCAAGGACATGGATGAATGGTGGTTTGTGGGGGATGGGTGGCCGTGACTGGTGCCCCTTCCCACCTCCCCGTTAGATCAGGGAGCTTCTCTCAGCCCTGTGGCCTGTTACTGCCATGTACCCGGGGAGCTGCAGTGTACCCGGGGGGCAGCGTACCAGAGGCAGGATTGTTTGCAGGGCTGGCAGGAAAATGTCTGCCTTTGAAAGACGGTCCTGGGTTTCAGCTGAGGATGTGGTTCAGTACGACACTCTCGGGGGAAGGCTGGTGGGTAGATCCAACCTGAAACTCCATATGCATTTGGACTTCGAAGCCCCGTTTGAGTCCCCGCATTGCCCCTTGTATTAACTATATAGATATGTTTCTGTACTTCAGTGTTCTCATTGTGCAGGGCAGAGTTTGCAAACCAGTGGGCTGTGTGCCATGTCCACCCACAGATGAGTTTTGTTTGGCCTTCCTGGTGTTTGACAAATCTCTCCCAAAGCTCCAGATTTCCAGTTTCTCTTGAGAACCTGGGAGAGCGCCTAGGCCTGTACTGTGCCGGCTGGGGATGAGCTAGACTAAGCCCCCAGAGGGATGCCACAGCTTTGGGCACCCTGGCTGCCCCTTGCGGTCACCCCTGGCCCACCTCCCTGGCTTTCATGGCCTGCATGGTTCCTGTATTGGCAGTAGAGACCTTCTCTTACGTTGAGGTGGATGCCAGAGGGGCTCCGAAGCCAGGGGTTTCTCCCCATCCCTTCCTCTCTCCCTCCTTCCCAGGATTTCAGTTTATCATCTCTGACAAGGCCCTGTGCGCGCTGAAGTCAGACGTGGTCCTGCTCCAGCAAGTGTGTTTCTGGTTCCTTCTCTCACTCATTCCAACTCCTGTCCCTCATCCGTGAAAGGTGAACGTTGACGGCAGTAACCACTGTGGTGGGTGATCAGGAGGGTTATAGGAATAAGACCTGTGGCCGTGGCCTGCTCTTAGTTCCCAATGGCCCTTGTTGCTACAAGGTCATATTTTCCTCCTGACGCTGCTACAAGGAACCAAAGTGTGGAAGTATTTGGAGACAAAGGAAGTGCAGCGCAGATACTAATCAGCTTGGAGTACTCTGTGGGCTGGGCTAGCGCTGGTGTGAGGAGTGGGGAAGCAGGCCCTAGGGGTAGGCAGTGTCCCATGTCCCATAACCCGCCTGGGACATGTTGCCAGATGAGGCCATGACTGTTCATAAATGGAATTCCTGGGTCAGAATAAGGAGAACAGATGTTTACGAGATGAGGCCAAGAGCCGCTGATATCACCCAGAGCCCATCAGGACTCAGGCTGAAGTTGAGGGTCCTCCATCCCTTCCCATCGATGCAGCAATGTTCCTGGGGCAGCTGCCAGGGCTGGGGGTGGACACACACCCACCCCTCCCACCCGCCCATGCATACACACGTGCGGTTTCTTCCACCAAATCCTCTCCACCTGAACACAATTAGCCAGGATATGGAAAAGATTTCCAGCCTGGAAGGAGAGAAGAGAGAGTCTAGTTGGCAGGCAGGCCTTGATGGTGAGTGGACGGTGCAGGATGGAGGAACAGCCTTTGGGGGCGGAGCTGCTGGCCAGGGAAGGAGGAACGCATGTCCCTTCCTCCCACCATCCCCAGAGGTGGAGTGCCTGTCTCCTAATTTCTTCTTGGGCCATGAATCTGGAGACTGTGACCAAGAGGCTGCTGGGGCCTTGTTTCTGTCTTTTCATGAACACCTGTGCACCTGGTGCCTGCCTTCTTGTCCCTCTCAGAAGGCCATCCCCAGGCCAGACTCCTGCCACTGCAAGCGATAGAAAAACCAGTGGAAACCGGCTCAGGCCTGTCTCAGCTCTGCCTCCCTCCTCCTCGGCCTGCCCTCAGCAGGCTCTCCTCAGTGGACAGCTGTAGGCTCATGGGCACCACCCGCCAGCCCAGCAGAAAGATCTTCCTTTGCCCTAGGCTTGCAGCAAGCATCCTGAGACCGGTTCTCAACCATTCAGGCTGGGTCATGTGCTTTGGGCAAATTGCTGTGGCCTAGGCTGAGTGCAGGGAGCTGGCTTCGGTTGGCCAAGCCTGGTCACATGACCAGTGGTTTGAGGTGGGGGAGAACCTGTGGTATGAAGCCCCAAGACCTGGGTGCCAGGGGGAAACCAGGCTGCTGTTGGGGGAGTAGGGGGTGCGCACTGTCTTCTCTGTGTCCTGGACCTCTGTCCACCTCTTCTCTGCTCTTGCCTCCTGTTTTTCCCATTTAGGTTAGCATGGCCATGTCCTGGCCCTGAGTGCTTCCAGTGGCTCTCCCTCACCCACTGGGTAAAGCATGGTCCCAGAGAGACCAGCATTCAAGAGCTATCATGACCAGTCAGCAGTTTCAGATTATTCTGTCCACCTTATCTCCCTCCCTTCCATCCTTTGGGCTTGGGACGGGAGTTCTCAAAGATCGTGCATTCCCATCAAGTAGTTAGCTGTGCCCATGTTGAAAAGAGCCCTTGTTGCAGGACAGGAAGGGACCAGTTATTTTGGCTGCCTTTGAACCTAAAATATCATCCAAGAGTGTGAGGGACGAGTCAGGGGTGTGACTGCGCAAGAAGGCTTTGGTCCTATGGGTCCACCTGGGGTTGCATTAGCAGAGCCGACAGAGCAGCAGAGCCAATGACCTCTGGGCCTTTGTCTGAAGTGCAGGGAGCTCCACATGCCTGGCTGACTCGCTGCCCTCCTTGTCATGGCAGGTGACACAGCTGCATCCAAGCCTCTGCTGGTGTGCTGGGTTAGAACTTCATCCCTTTTTATGGACAAATAATAGTCCATTGTATGGATATGCCACAGTTGTTTGTTTTTTTTAAAGATTTTATTTATTGGGGTACCTGGGTGGCCCAGTGGGTTAAAGCCTCTGTCTTCAGCTCAGGTCATGATCGCAGGGTCTTGGGATCGAGCCCCACATTGGGCTCCCTGCTCAGCAGGGAGCCTGCTTCATCCTCTCTCTCTGTCTGCCTGTCTGCCTACTTGTGATCTCTCTCTCTGTCAAATAAATAAAATCTTTTAAAAAATTCTTTATTTGACAGAGAGAGAGAGAGAGAGCGAGAGAGAGAGAGAGAGAGAGAGAGAGAGAGAGAGAGAGAGAGAGAGAGAGAGAGAGAGAGAGAGAGAGCGCACAAGCACAGGGAGCAGGCTCCCACTGAGCAGGGATGCAGGACTCTATCCCAGGACCCTGGGATCATGACCTGAGCCAAAGGGAGATGCTTAACTGACTGAGCCACGCAGGTATCCCTCTCTCTCTATATTTTTTAAAGATTACTTATTTGAGAGAGAGAGAGAAAGAGAAAGAGCTGGAGTGAGCATGAGCTGTGGAAGTGGCAGAAGGAGAGACTCTCAAGCAGATTCCCTGCCAAGTGTGGAGCCTGATGCAGGGCTCGATCTCACGACCCTGAGAACATGACCTAGCCAAAATCAAGAGTCGGATGCTTAACTGACTCAATCCTCCTTGGATATGTCACAATTTTTAAAAATCCATTTATCAGTTGATGGACATTTGGGTTGTTTCCACCTTTTGGCTCTTACAAGTAATGCCACTGTGAACATTTGTGCATGAGTGTTTCATGGGCCTTTCAATTAATGTGTGAAATAACAAGACCCAGCAGCACGTGTCCCGGCCTCTGTCATGTGGGCCATGCTGAGTGTTCCTCGCCAGTGCTAGTGAGAGATGCAGATCCCCAGCGTGTCTGTCGTGCCCGTGATGGGCACAAGTGCTGCTGATGCTGGTGGGCTTGTTGCCTCCATCCCGAGTGGCAGGGAATTCCTGCTCTCAGCCGTGGGTGAGAATGGAGCGATGTCTCCCAGCTGACGGAGTGGAGTCGAAGAGCCCTCTGGGGAGCTCCCCGAGGGCAGTGGCAGGTCCCCACTGTGGCTGCCCTGTGTACGGCACCCACTGTGGTGGCCCCGAGAGACCCTGGTGAGTGCCGTGGCCTGTGGCGGGATGAGTCATCCAGATCAAGGTGGTGGTGGTCCTGGTCTGCTCTTGGCCTCCTGTGAGGGGTCACATCCCGCTGCCCTTTCCTCCCCAGAGTGTTCTCTGTGTCTCAAGCTTGGGAGTCCTATAGCCGGAGGGTGGGGGATCTGATAGGAAACCCATCTTCCCTCATTGTCTTCCCTCCTGCCAGGCTCTTTTCCTTCACAGCTACTTGGGGGTGGGGTGGGGTGAACAGAGCCAAAGGCCTGTCAGTAGGGGGCTGCGGATGGATTTTACATCAGACACACACAGCCGGCTCCCCACCGCCAGCCGAGTTGGTGCTCACCTCTGGAGGGCACTGGGCCCCTGCCATTCCCTGTGTAGCCCCTGCCAGCTGTGGGGCTGGGGAGGTTTCCCTGGCTGTGTGGAGGCCATGGGTCCTGGCTCCAGGGTGGGCTCAGGCCGGGGGAGGCTCTGCCTCCTTCCTCTTCTATGGGCAGGACCAGGTCCTGGGAGATGCCTTGCCAGGTGCCCTTCCCTGGGGACACCTGCAGTTGAGGGTCAGCCTCCAACTTGCATGTGGGAGACCCATCGTCTTCCCGGCGTTCCTCCTCAGGGCCTCACCGGATGGAGCTGTGGCCTCTGCAACCTTCCCCTCTGCCACACTTGGGTCACTGAGCCTCCTGGCCAGGTCCCACCTGCCTGTGGAGCTGCCAAGGTCCTCATCCGGTGCCCTCCCGAGGGGCCTCCTGTCCTGCTTCTTGTGTTTCTGAGGCAGCTAGAGGCTTCCCTGACTCTTCCTGGCAGTGGCCTTGCCGAGCCATCTAGAATTGGCTCCTGGCCTCTTCGTGTCTCCTGGGTGTCTTCTGTGGCAATGCAGCTCTATTTTCGGGCCGGCGGGAGCACCCGGGATTGCTTCAGGGGTTGCCCTGAATTGGGGGGTGGGGAATCATAGCCTAGAGTGCGGACCTGAGTGACGGAAGGAGAACGGGGCCTTGGGTTCACTCCTGCGAGACCTTGGGCAGTTTTCTTCACTTCTCAGAGCCTCCTGGGCCCGAGCCATGCGGTTGTGAGTGAGGACCAATCTGAGGAAGGAATGGGTAGGGGGCCATCTCAGATCCTCTCCCCACCCGTGCTGGGTCCCTCAGATCCTGGAATGCCCGGCGCCAGCAGGCCTGGCATGGTTTACAACGGTTTATGATGTTTTGTTCTGTCTTTAATCCGAGAGTGCCGAAGCATTGAATAAAACAGAATGCATAAATAAACCAAAGGGAGAAAATTGAAATCCCCTGTCATTTCATCAACATCTTAGGGTGTGTCCTTCACATATACACACATGGAGATGAGCATACTTATGAAGAGGGGCCATATTGTACATTCTCCGACCTGTTTTTGTTTACTATGTAGATAAAACAGACATTTTTATGGATCATTTAATATCCTGCTTTAATGTGTCAGACCAGAGGTGGCATATTCTACTTAGGAAATGCTAAGAGGGAGTCTGTGGGCCTGGGGGGTGAGGGAGAAGCTGAGGAGAAGCACTCCCAGCCCTCTGACTCGGGGTCGTTGGAGGACGGAGGCGTGCTGGCTGGGAAACGTTCGCTGGGGCAGTTTCCCTGGGAGGAGACCTGAGGCAGTTGGGAGTGCAGGTTGTGTGTGCAGGAGCAGGGTCTGGGTGGAGCTCAAGTGGGGGGCTCTCTCTGCAAAGGGCTGTAGGTGCCATGTGCCCAGGGAGGGTGGGCACCAAAGGAAGAGGGTGGCTGGAGCAGAGAACAGTGCTTCTAGGCCCCCCACACGTAGTGGACATGTGGAGGAGGTGGTGCAGACCTGAGCGAGCGAGATTCAGGAGGCTCATTAAAGTGGGAGGCTGTGTGGGGTCCAGCAAAGGAGGATTTGCAGACGTGAGGGCCAGGGGTCTGGGGAGTGGGTGGCTGGCCTCTGTGAGGCGAGAGAGTAGAGGGTGCGTTGTGGGGACAAGTGCTGTACTAGGAAGAGGTGTCCAGTCAAAGAAGTTTTTTCCTCTTGGGAAGACTTGGTATACAGTGAACCCTTGGACAGTGTGGGAGGTAGGGGCACCAACCCCCTGCACAGCCAAAATTCCATTTATAACTTTGACTCCCCCAAAACATAACTACTAATAGCCCACTGTTGACTGGAAGCCTTACTGATAACATAAACAGTCAGTTAACACATATTTTGTATATGTCTTATATACTGTATTCTTACGATAAAGATAGCTAGAGAAAAAAATGTTTTTAAGAAAAATAGTAAGAGGGCATGAGAGTGGCTGAGTCAGTTAAGCATATGCCTTTGGCTCAGGTCGTGATCCCAGAACCCTGGGCTCCTTGCTCAGTTGGGAGCCTGCTTCTCCCTCTGTCTGCCATTTCCCCTGCTTGTGCTCTCTCTCTCTCTGTCAAATAAATAAATAAAAACTTTAAAAAGGAGAAAAAATTAATAAGAGAAAAAAATCCACATATAAGTGGACCCATGTGTTCAATCCCATGTTGTTCCACAGTCCACAGTACCTGTGTGCATGCAGAATTTACATGTGCACATATGTATATGTGTGTTTGAACACTGACTCTGCACAGAGGGTTTTAGGTGGCTTGAGTGTGTTCACACACTGAGGACAAGGATATAAGAGAGAGGAAAGTTTGAAGATATGGAAGAGAAAGACTTATTAGTCAGGAGTTGTTCTGCAGGTGTCAAATCCACATGAAACTGGCTTAAGCAGAAAAGAATTAATTGGTTAATCGATCTGGAAAAAAACCCCCAATATTTAGGGCTTCAGGTATGGCTGGATCCAGGTGCCTAAATAAATGTTCAGTCTCTCTTTCATTTCCTTAAGCTCTATTGTCCTCTGTGTTGATTTCATTCATGCTCTTCACATGAAGAAGAAAAATGATGGCAGCTGCCGTCTCTCATTCTCATGGTTGAACACCCCCAGGGGAAACAACTTTTCTTTCCTCATAGTTCCAGCAATGGTTTCTGGATTTAATCTGTTGCACTAGCTTGTGTTCAGTTCTTGTCGCCCAGCTGTGTTCATGTGGTTGGGTTGGCCTGGCCTGAACCATGTGTCCCCCTTCCTCACATCTGATCTGAGGGTAGGAGGGGCAGCTTTTGAGGAATGCAGGGCCCATGTTATCAGAAGGAAGGCCCAAGGTCCCTGAGGAAGAGGCAGGGCCGGGGTTGGGAGCCCTGGGTGGCTGGAGGAGTGTGCTGCTGCTCCACAGGATAGGAGAGAGAAGGATATGGAGGGGGAGGAGAGACTTTTCTCTCTTCTCCTAGGAGTCTGGCCACGTCTGGAAGGAGGGTGTTAGTCTGCAGGAGGTTGACCGATATGACCTACTGGCTGCCCCGGGAACCCTCAGGCCCAGCAGCAGGAGTGGCCTGAATGCAGAAAAGCGGGCACTGGGGGCAGGCAGGGCAGTCCTCCTACCTCAGGAGCCAGAGGGCAGGCCTTACCAGGGCTGGTAGAGGTACGACATGCTGGGTAGGGACGTGCAGGCCAGCGGGGACCCAGGTGGGATGCAGGGGAGCCAGGCACGATGACTACTGTGCCCAGGAGAAACTCCTGGGGGCAGCCTGCAGACATGCTTTGTGTGGCCTCTGGGTGAGAACGGGGTCACAGCCCTCCCTCAGCAGACGGTGGGCTGTTCCTTTAGACTGGATGGATGTAGGCAGCGTGGGGTAGGGGAGACGGAGATAAACATCATTTTAGTTGGTGGTAAGAACTACGCAAGTAAGTGAGCAGGTGGTGGGTCCAAGAGCAGCTGACAGGGTGAGTGAGTGCATGTGCGTGCATGTGTGATGTGTGTGTGTGCATGATGCATGTGTGTGCCCTTGTGTATACATGTGCGGCGCAGTGATATATGCCCACGGGATGCGTGCAAGTTCATGCATGAGCCACACACAGGAGCATGTGACACACACGTAATACATGTGTGATACATGCGTGATACACATGTACATGTGGATGCACGTACGATGTGTGTGAGTGTGTGTGTGTGTGCGTGTGTGTGTGTTGAGGGCATAGCTGGTGGCCACACACAGTCATAACAGACTAACCTATAATCTTTCAGAAGACCTCCCTCATGGCTGGAGGAAAACAGAAGTAATAATATGCAGGGGTAAGCAGAGTCACGGTGGCAAGTGATCCCCCCTTCCCCAAGTGCATGGTGCAGAGGCCTTTCCTGCCCAGTGGCTGGCTCAGTCCATGACCCACACATGCTGCTTTGGGTTGTGGTCAGGCCTTCCTGGATGGCCCTTCAGGCCTCCTCCCCCATGAGATACCAGAGCTCAAAGGCTCAGAGCCTAAGACAGTAGCATCAGTGCCTGCCCCGGGAAGTCAACCTGGGAGGCTCAGCCCACCGTGTAAGCCAGGGGGACCTTGGTGTTGCCCCTGATGACCTGGTTCCCAGACAGGAGCTCTCCTCTGCTCCATGGGGACCAGTGCTGGCAACTGGGCTCTCACCATCAAGATTTCAAAAGGAGGAGACCCAATGTTTGCTGGAGCACCTACTGCATGCACTTGGTTTATTCCCACCTCCCAGCCTTGCTGAGAAAGGGCTTAACTCCGCTGTGGCAGGTATGTTCTCCACAAAGGGTCTGCAGGGCTGCTGTGGCCAGCATAGGCCCCGTCTGCGCCTTGCCCCTCGTCTGCACCCCGCTCAGCTCTTCTCCCTGTCTCGTGTGTGGCTCCCCCTCCGCCTCTGCTCCCTCTCCGGCTTCAGTCTCATGCTGTTTTAATGAGGGCTTGGCCTCCTGTGCGTGGCGGCTCAGCAGCAGTGCATTTAATTAATAATCTCACATTGCAGTTCTTCCAAGTAAACGCTGCCATTTTATTCCTCACTAATTGGAAGAGGCTAGTTAAGCTCTGAGATGAATGGCCCTTTCTGCTCGGGATCTCTGTCAGAGTGGCTGTGCTGGGCCAGGCGCTGTGAGCCCTGGGGTGGGTGCTGTGCTGGAAGGGCAGACGGCTGACCAGCCCCACCTGCCTGGTCCAGGGAGGGCCCTTTTGCTCATGGCCAGGGCAGCCATCTGGCCCAGGATAAGCCCGCCCCCGAACTGGGGAGAGCCTGCAGGTGGGCAGGATGTGGACTCACCGTTGCCCATTCTTTGGGTCCCAACTCTGTGCCAGCCTTGGGTGAGGCCCCCCCGGGACCTCAGAGAGCCTCTGCGTGTGTTCCAGAACCTTCCCTGGGCCCAGTCTGCACCTGCCTCCCCACTCTCTGTCGCCCAGCCCTAGCTTCACCCTGAATGCCTGCACCACTCTCCTTCCCTGGCCAGGGTACTATTCCCATCTGGTTGCACAGGCCATGTCCTTTGAGATAAAGACATCTAAAAGCAGCTCCCTGTGGGTTCAGAGAATGGCTAAATGAGCTGTCTGCCTTGAGTTGATTCGAGCAGCTCTTTGGAGTGAGGTGGAGGTGTGGGCATGTGGGTGGGCCAGGGTGGGCGGGGAGAGGTGGGAGGGAAGAGCGACGCCAGGTGGCATGCATGTACCTGGCGTCTGCACCTGTGTGTGCACAGGCAGGGACAGGGCAGGGCACAGTGCACGCCCCCCTACCCCCATGGTTTTCAGGGGAGGCCATTTTGGGGCTTGGGGATGGCGTCCTGTTTGTATTTTTTTGAGGGGGATGTATTTATAAAATATGTAGTTCAAGCAAGAAAGTACGCGAACCTTCCCTGTAATTCTTGGGACACGCATGGTGTTGAGCAGCAACAGCACTCGCAGCAAGTACCCAGTGTGTGTGTCCAGCCTGCGTGCCCTTCTTCGAGGGCAGCAGAGCTCTTGGCTCAGGTCCAGGGCAGGAGATCCAGTTCCCTTCCCTCAGCTGGGCTGAAGGAATTCCTGTGGCCTCCCCTCTGGTTGGCAGCAGGGCGACGTGAAAACAGTGGGGAGGGACCCATGCTTAGCACCCCTTTGTGCAGCAGGTTCACTACTGACTGGTGTCTCGGCCGGCCTCCCCGGACGTGTTTGCATAGCTCTCTGTGCATAGCTCTGCTCTGGGCTTCTGGGGACTTACTGCTTTTTCCCTGTTGTGTTGATGACAGAAATTGGGGTCAGAGGTGCACCACCTGAGCAGGCTGGCCACGCAGTGTGATATCACCTGTTCTGCCAGCTGAGCCGGTCTTCGGGGATGAGGATGGCGCTCATCAGAGCCTGAGCCCCAGTTGATGAGGAATTACCAGAAACCATCAGGAGGAAAGAAACCAAGGCGCTGGGGGAAGGGGCCGTCAGGAGGAGCTGGCCCTGCTGATATCAGTTGCAGGCGGGCTCCAGGGGCAGGTGGCCTTTGCACGTTGCTGCCAGGAGGACTGAGCCGGCAGGATCCCAGGAGCCACAGGGCTGGGGCTCTGCCTTTGTCCTTGCATTCCTGCGTCCTATGTTGCCAAGGGTTAGCGGGAATTTCTTTCCTTCTGGGTTGGTGTCCTCCCATCTTTCCTTCGTGCCTTCCTTTCCTCCTTCCCCCAACTCTCCCTTCCTCTTTCTCTCTTTCCTTCCTTTCTCCCCACTCTTTCACCCAGTCACATTTCTCCATCCTTCCTCTGCCAAGGCCCTGTGGACACGAAGACAAGGCAGGCAAGCCTAAGCCCAGCTGGTTCTCCTGGAGCACACGGTTTTCTGGAAAAGACACACCAGAAGGGTTTGAAGTGCCAGTCCGTGGAGTGAGGGGATGTTCCGTGGGGTGGGGAGTCCCCAAGGAGCCTAGGCAGGAGCCTGACATGCCCACAGTGGTGTGAGCCCCCCCAGTGCTGTGGCTGGGGCGCCCCAGCTGTTTAAGCACCCCCCCCAAGGTGCTGCCCTGCTAGGTGGCTGGGTCTCCCTTGCTCTGGTGTGGCCTTAGCTGGTGCCCACCCTGCTGATGGGACTCAGCTGCTCTGTACTGCTTGGCTTCGGGGAATGCACATTCTCTTCCTCCAGGTGAGATCTTTTTCTTGAGTTCTTTGCAAATATTATTTCTTGTGCACTTGTCTCTTGTCTGCCTTCCTTGATGCGCGCCCCCTATCCTGGAGTTGGATGTCTGTCTGGAGCTTACCTCTGCAGTGATCTGCTCCTTTTCTCTGGGAGCTGTCAGAACTTTCTCTTTGTCTCTGATGTTTTTGGGCTTCATTATAATGAGTCTAGCTGTAGAGTTTTTTTCTTAGCTATGTCTTCATCAGCTTTCTGTGAATCCTTTTACAACAAAATCTTCTCTCCCGTTTTGGCAAATTCATGGCCATTATTTCTTCAAATATTTTTTCTCACCCCCATCCATATCACCTGACCATTCTCTCACACCTGTGCTCTCTTGGTGCCTAAGCCTCCAGAGCGAGAGCTCCCACCAGATCTTAGCCCCTCAGAGAGATGAGGAGCAACGTTATTAGCAAGGCAGAGTAGGAGGGAGCAGCTGCAAAGGAGACCTCATTAGGACACAAGATTGTGACTAGAAAAAGAACCCACTCGCTGAACTGAATGGCAGAACAGACCAGGCAGGAAACCCCCTCAGAAGCTGAGATCTTTTATTTCAATTCTCCCTCATCTCTGATGGGCTGTTCGGGGTTTGGGCTTTCTTTCACAGAGCAGGCATTGCTTCGATGTGAGCTCTTACGTTCCCTGACAAGTTGAGTGACTGTGGCCATTGATGTGGGGGATTTAGTCTTGTCCATGGTTGCCTTGTGGTGGGTGTCTTTGGAAGAGCTCTCTGGGGTAGGGTAGAGGCCGTGCTAGACAGGGAGGGCCTGAGTCGGGGGCAGCCGAAGAGAGAGATGTGTGAGGCCTGTTCCCAGGCAGGAGAGGCAGTTTGGGGAAAGAATGGCAAGAGATAACTGGGAAGTGGAAAGGCCGAAGCTTGGGGACGTGAGTGGGAGGGAGGAGGAATCCGGGACAACCTCCAGCAGGTTCCTGGCTTGAATGACTGGGAGGCTGGCACGTGGCTGGCTGACTGTGATTAGGCTCCCAGGGAGGAGGAGGGGCAGGGTGGAGAGGAAGAGGAGAGATCTGGGCAGGGTCAGGAGGGGCTGGGTTTGAGGCTTTTCCCATAATGAGGGGGTGTCCCTGTGTCCCTGTGGCTCTTGGATGGCCCAGGTGCAGGGAGGTGTGGAGACCCCTGCCCGTCAGGTAGAGAGAGTGTTGGCATGGAGGCTGAGGCAGGAGGCTGACTGGGTGCTTGGAGGCCCTGGGGGCTGGGTAAAAGAGCGCTGCTCTCCAGAGCCAGGGGGTTGGATTCTGGCGGGGGTCAGCCCCGATGGGCTCTGTGACAGGCAGTCACGGCGACCTCTGCACGCCTCATTTCCCTCATCTATAAAATGGGGGCACAGTCCAGCAGGGACATGGCAGTGCATGTGCCGATGGGAGGAGGCATGTGGCTAGGGAGTGGGGCGGCTGCCGAGGGGTCAGCAGGCAGTAGAGCTGCTCCTGGGGGATCCGAGTAGAGCCTGGTGGGTTTACTATTTTTGTTGCAAAAGGAAAGGGGAAAACAGTGTTTGTTCCGGCCACGATGGGAGAGGGGGAGGAGCCCCGTCCCTGCCCAGCTCCCTGCACCCCCCTTCCACCCCGCCACACTCACTTAGCTCAGAGTTGGCGCCTGCCCAGCTCTGAGTGAGACGTGGCAGCCAGGAGGCTGAGGCCCAGCCAAGCCCCAGATGGCTGGCGAGAGGTGCTTCCCGAGAGCCGAGCGAGACGAGGACAGGGGCCGACCTGGTGGGGAGGGGACAGGAAGGGGCCAGGAGTCCGGGAGGTGCCAGCCCTGGCCCTGGCACAGCCCTGCCTGCTCTGAGGCTGCACCTCATCAGAAGCTTCCAAGCGGATGTAGGAGCACAGTACTCAGAGCCGGAGCCACGGGTGGCCTTGTGTGCGGGAGGGCACAGGGAGCCCCCATCAGGTTCAGGTTGAGAACCTCTGGGCCCTGACCCAAAACCCTGGCTCTGGCCAGGCCCCCCTCTGACTCCCCCTCTGGTTCTGTGTGAGTGTGTACGTGCGTATGAGTGTGCCTGTGCATGTGTGAGTATGAATGGATGTGAGGATATACACAAGTATGAGAATGCATCCTGAGTGTGTGAGACCGTGCAGACATGTGCATGTCTGTGTGTGAGTGCACATGTGGGTGTGTTGATGCAGTGCACACAAGCATGTGAGCGTGCATGTGTATGTGTGTACAAGTGTGTGTATTTGTGTATGCAGGAGCGTGTGTGTAGGCGAGTGTGAGTGCACGTGTGGGGGTGAGAGTGTATGAATGAGTGCATGCTTATGAGTGTGTGTACCGGTACATGGGTGTATGTGTGTGGGTGTGTGTGGATACGAGTATGTGTGTGCATATGTATGCCTTCCTCACAGGCCATCCCAAGAAGGGAGCTCTGGCAGTTACTGTTCCGGGGTGTAAGTAGGATTGTAGTGCTGTTTCTTGGTTTATCACGGTTCCACATTGTCTGTTGACTTCCTCCTAGATGAGGATTTGGCTCACTGGCAGGCCAGCTGCTCTGCCCTCATTCTCCCCCAGTAGTTCTGTCACCACTTTAGCCCACATCATGGGTCCCTGTTTTGTCTGTTTCCCATGGCAGATAGAATAGATCACCCCAAATTTATTGTCTTTACCCACAGAAGTGTATTCTCTCCCACTTCCGGGGATAGAAATCAAGGTTTCTGCAGGGCGGCGCACCCTCCCAAGGTTCGAGGGGAGCTTCTGGTGGCCGCTGACACCCTTGGCCACAACCTACCTTTTGCTTGTCTCGAGGTTAGAGGTTAGCCCCTTCCATCTGCCTGTGCCGATTGCGTGGCGTTCTCTGAGCATCTGGCTGATCTCTGCCTGCCTCCCTCTGTCAGGAGGTGGCCCTGTGATTGCACTTGGGCCTTCCTCTGGCAATTCAGGATTGTCTTCCATCTCAAGATCCTCAGCTTAATCACAACTACTTAGTCTTTTTTTGGCAATATTCGGTGATATTCACAGGTTCCAGAGATTAGGACTGGGGCAGGGGTGAGAGGGGTGGGGGCGTGGTATCACTGGAGGCCATTTTTTAGCCAACCACACCCCATGGACATTTAATATCATATTTGTGCCTTGGCTGCTGCTTCTGTCAGCCCAGGGCAGTGGGGTCTGGAGACCTTTCTTAGTGCGCTGGGGCTTCCAGTGCCCCACCCCCCCTCTCCCCTACTCACATCCCTCATCTTTACCTCCCGCGTTGCGCGACAAGGTGTCCATTAGTCACATTGTTCGTTGTGGCGGGACTGTGGCCGACAGGTTTATGTTCCTCTGTTTCTCTGTGTGCTGCTCACAGCTGGCTGACCTTGGCCAATCACTGGGCCTTACTGGCGCCTGCCCTGCAGGGAGCTGAGAACAGGGAGAGAGCCCTCAGGAGGGGCCAGGCTTGGGCTGGGCTCTGGCGGCTCAGAGCCAGGCCCTTCCAGAGGAGTGCCGGTCAGAGGCCAGCTCCTCCCCGGCCTGGATGGCTGGGCCCTGAGTTGAGAGAAGACATGGCTTTCCTGCTCGGAGGGATTGGAGAGGATCCGCATCTGAGCAAACATCTGTCGAACATACGCATCTTTCCCTTATATAATCTGGTTTGGAGAGTGGCTTGGGAAGATGGTTTCCTGTTGTCATTGAGATGGTCGAGGGCAGGCAGTGGTCCTGCCCTCAGGGACTCCTTGGCCCCACCCCGAGGTGGCAGAGAGGGGGTGAGGGCCGTGAGCCGGGAGCTAGCCAGCAGGTGGGTGGCAGCAAGTGGAGGTAGGCTGTGCACCAGGGGTGGACAGCCTGGCCTGGACGAAGGTCCCCTGATCCCACAGTGTGGCTGTGGTGTGGAACCCCGCTTCTTCAGGGCTTCCCAGCCCCCTTTCCTTGGTCTTCCGAACCCCTTTGCTAGGCCAAGATGTTCCTCCCATTTTATAGCTGAGGCTTAGTGAACAGGACAAGTTTCACTACCCAGGCCACACAGCTGACAAGGCAGGGGTT
The DNA here is from genome assembly GCA_002007465.1 of Ailurus styani. NCBI lineage: Eukaryota > Metazoa > Chordata > Mammalia > Carnivora > Ailuridae > Ailurus > Ailurus styani. Next base: position 336,820 of record LNAC01000450.1, on the reverse strand, counting down.
GGTTCAGCAACCTGGAATCCTCTTGGGCCATCCACTGACCTACCGGGTGCCCTGGGGGTCTGGAGCAGGGCATCTCAGACTTATTTTTAAAAAAAACAAAAACTGTACCCAAAAAAAGGAGTACAATATAATGTGTGTGTGTGTGTGTGTGTGTGTGTGTGTGTGTAAAACAATATTATTTGATCTTAAAAAAAGGAAGAGAGGTGCCTGTATGGCTTAGTTGGTTAAATGCCAGACTCTCTCTCTCTCTTTTTTATATTTTATTCATTTATTTGAGAGAGAGTGAGCGTGAGTGTACCGGCAGTGGGGAGGAGCAGAGGCAGAGGGAGAAGCAGGCTTCCCACTGAGCAGGGAGCCTGATGTGGGACCTAAACCCAGGACCCTGGGATCATGACCTGAGCCGAAGGCAGACGCTCAACCAACTGAGCCACCCAGGCACCCCTCGTCCAACTCTTGATTTCGGCTTGGGTTGTGATCTCAGGGTCGTGAGATGGACCCCTGAATTGGGCTCTGTGCTGAGCATAGAGCCTGCTTAAGATTCTCTCTTTCCTTCTGCCCTTCCCTACCCTTGCTCATGAGCGTATGCGCCCTCTCTCTCTCTCAAAAAAAAAAAAAAATGATGAGATCCTGGCATTTGTGACAATATGGATGAACCTGGGGGACATTATGCTAAGTGAAATAAGCCAGACACAGAAAGACAAATACTGCATGATCTCATTGATATGTGGAGTCTAAAAAGGCCAAACACAGAGAAGCAGAGAATGGTGGTTGCCAGGGGCTGGGGTGATAGGAGAGAGGGGGAGATGTTGGTCAGAAGTACAAAGTTACAGTTATGTAGGGTGAGATTTAATGGGCATCGTGCACATTATAGTTAACAATACTGTATTGGATAATAGAAGCCGACTGAGAGAGTAGTTTTCAGGTGCTTTCACCACACACACACACACAGATAACTACTTCCAGACTTTAATGAGCATCAGATTATCCAGGAACTTACAAAAATGCATGTTCTGGTTTAGTAGGACTGGGGTGGAGGCTGGGCTCCCACATTTCTAATAAACTCCAGAAAGCCAGTGAGGGAGGGCACCAGACACACCCCAAGAAGGAGGCACTTCTCTGGGAGGGCTTGAGGCATAATCCTCTGCCAGCCCCCATCTATGCACAGAGATATCATTTTGGGAGAATTTATTCAGTGCATAGAGTTAAAAAGAATTTCTCTCAAAATACGTGTCTGGGAAAAGAAAATGAAGCCTGCATGGGTGGTTACCACACTGCAGGGAATCCCTGCAACCCCCTGCCCACCTGCACCCTTGCTCTAGGAGCAGCGACAGCCACCCCATGCCCACCTTCTGCCTGTCTGCGGGACTGTGCAGCTCCTCTTCCAGCTGGCGTGTGTGACCTTTCCAGCTGGTATTTCAAGTGTTCTCCCTTGGTGCTGCTGAGTTCTGTGTATCCCCGAGGCGGTCATTTGTCAGATGGTCCTGGAGCCTCCCCACATCCCTTCGGATTCTCCTGCTGCTGAGACAGTCCGTGTCAGACAACTCCCAGTGCCTGTCTTCCCATTTGCAAGCAAGCAAGCCCAATGTTTTATAAACCAGAGAGAAATCAGAGCACCAGAATTCTCGATCTAAACACTTCCTTTATACTTGCTCTTGTATATACCTTGCTTACTCCAGGAGGAAATAAACTTGACCCACTGTGTGAGACAGTGACCTTGAGAAGGGAATGAAGGCTCTGAAGGTGAAGTGACTTCCCATATTTCTTGAGTGCCTGTGATGTGTCACACGCTGGTCTGGGGGCTGATGGTCCAGCAAGGAAAACTCTCCTGAGATCTCCTGGTTGGAGGGCAGACAGTGACCCACTAAAGAGCCCACACATCAAGCATTGGAAAATGATCTTATAAAAAATAGAACAGAATGGCAGAGTCGAGCATGATGGGGAAGGGGCACTTTTAACCAAGGTCCTTCTGGGGACGTGACCTTTGAGTTGAGACCTGGACTTCCAGGTGGAGGCAACAGCAGTTGCAAAGGCCCTGGGGCAGGAATTAAGTTGAAATGTGCCAAGGACAGAAAGAATACCTCTGTGACAGGAACTTTGAGTGAAGGAGAGGTCAGATGGTAGGACAGTCATGCAGTGAGAAGCACTCGAGGGTTTGGGCCAGGTGGGTGACAGGTATGATTCGTGTTTCAGAGATTCTGCTGGGAACCTGTGTGGAGAATGGAGGTCATACACATTCAGTTTTCCCTGGCTTCTAGCCTGGAGTGCTCTATGGCACTGTTAGCAAATGGTGCAGCCTGTCACAGGAAGCCCCCACAGAATGGTGGACTCCCAGGCTCAGGCTCCTTAGGCTGTTGAACCTTTGTGGGCAGAGCTTCTGCAGTGCACAGAGCTGTCCTTGCATGATACAAAATGCCCCCGAGTTGGCTGGGTGCTGGAGCCTCAGGATGGCTAGTGTGCTTTGTGGAGTGTAGGAATGTCCTCACAGTATCTGCTGGGTAGATGGCAGTACACAGCAGGGATGTGCATCCTGGGGTTGGGGGTGCAGTGTGGGCACTAGTGTTTACCCCACATTGGCAGGGTAGGGGTCTGGACTGGACTCGGGTTGGCCCCCAGTGAGTGCCCACTCTACTGAGGGTGCTGAGCTGGCCCCCAAGGGCTCAGGCCCCAGGTTGAAGCTTCTGGGGTCCTAAGAGGGGCAGGACTGGCCCCCTCGGGTGGACCCCTCTACTCATCCCCCACCCAGCTGCTGGCTGACACCCATCTCCTTCAGAGCCTCTTTCCTAGGTGTGCTTCCCCAGCCCCTCAGGCCCTAGCTCATGGTGGGGCTTTGTTGTAGGACAAAGGCTGTCCTCAGAGGGACCTTTCCCGAGAGCTCAGGCTACTACTGTCCTAGTGCCTGCAGGAGCACTTGGTGCTACAGAAAATGATTTTGTGGCTTTGCTTCCCTCTGGGGTGTCAGTTCCAAGGTCAGGTTTATCTGCCTGACTTTTTGCTGGCACAGGGCCTAGCAGTAGAGATTAGAAGTCCAGCAAGGCTGGTGGACAAAACAGGGGCCTCCTGCCCTCCCTATAGCCTGCTGGGGCCAGACACTCCTTCCTGGGCATCTGCCTTCCTCCAGGAACACATGCTTTGGGTTCTTGGGTCATTTCCAGCTTTTTGCCATTAAAAGCAAAGCTCAGTGAATCCATCTCTGGTGCTCTGAAGTGGGGGCTGGTGTTTGTAGGGTGGATATTATGAGCAGAATGTCTGGAACAGAGCATGTGGGCATTTTTAATGATCAGAGATTCGTGGAAGAGGTGTGGTGAGCTGGTTCCCACTGATCTGGCTCCCATGGGGGGCACTGAGCCTCTTCCAGAGCATGTTCTTTATCAATTATTTTCTTTTGTTTTTAAGATTTTTTATTTTATTTATTCATTTGAGAGAGAGAGAAAGCATGAGTAGGGGGGAGAGGCAGAGGCAGAGAAGAAAGCAGACTCTCCGCTGAGCAGGGAGCCCAGTGAGGGGCTCGATCCCAGGACCTGGAGATCACGACCTGAGCTGAAGGCAGACGCTTAACCATCTGAGCCACCCAGGTGCCCCTACCAATTATTTTCTCATTACTAGCCCATGCCCTGCCTTCCTCCCACTTTCTGTATAGGCCCAAATTTGTGTCTTTGAATGGAGGAGGGGGCATTGGAGTCAGGTCCTAAGGTTGAGTAGGGGTTTTCTGAGTGGGGAAGAGGTTCAGGGTATTCTAGGAGATGTGTAGGGGCAGCCAGAATTTTAGCTTTCTGGACCCCAAGTGTGGAGGGATGCAGAGTGCTGTGGGGCTCAAGAGGCAAAGAAAGAGCACACAGGCCAGGGGGAGGGGAGACTTGGCCTTGCCATCCTGTGGTTCTCAACCTCCTGTCCCTCCCTAGGACACTGGAAGACAAGGTCCACTTATCGTCATTTGTGGGCATGAGCTGTATTCTGGCCTTACTCAGAACATCTTTGGAGAAAGTCAATGAGTTGAGAGTGCTAGGATCCCAGGAGCGTCCCGGAATCTTTCTGTTCTGGCCTTTTCCAGATCAGAGTCAGTACTGCCCTCCTCATGGCACACACATCTCTCATTGCCAGCTGTACCACTTTGGAGGTTGTGGCCCACAGATGAAGTACATGGTTGGAATTCTCTGAGGACACACACCTGGGCCCTGGCATATTCCTTGTTTTCAGAGCCACTGTCTACCTGAGCCTCGTGATCTATGTGTCTATCCTTTTGCCAATATCACACTGTCTTGATTAATATAACTACATTATGTTTTGATATTGGACAGAGTGGTTACTCCCATTTTATTCTTGTTTTTAAAAATTGTCACAGCTAATTTTAGTTCCTTTGCCTTTCCGTATACATTTTAGAATAAACTTTCTATATCTATATAAAACCCTGCTCATATTTTGATTGGAATTGCCTTAAATCTATAGACAAATTTATGGAGAATTGACATCTTTACTGTGTTGTTTTTCAATTCATGAACATAGTATATCTCTCCATTTATTTAGGTATTTAAAATTTCTTTTCTTTGTATCCTCTAGGACTTCCAGTACAACGTTGAATAGGGGTAGTGAGAATGTTCCCTATCTTAGGGTGGAAAACATTCAGTCTTTCATACTTGAGTATCATAATGGCTTTAGCCTTTTTGTAAATGGTCTTTATCAGGTTGAGGAAATTCTTTTCTATATTTGTTAGCTGAGAGTTTTACATTTTTATTCATGGATGCGTGTTAAATTTTATTGAATGCTTTTTTTTACATCATTTGATATGATCTTGTGCTTTTTATTCTGTAGTCTGTTAATATGTTAGATTACATTGACTTTTTTTTTTTAAGATTTTATTTATTTATTTGACACACAGAGAGATCAGATCACAAGTCGGCAGAGAGGCAGGCAGAGAGAGAGAGGAGGAAGCAGGCTCCCCGCCGAGCAGGGAGCCTGATGCGGGCCTCGAACCCAGGACCCTGAGATCATGACCTGAGCTGAAGGCAGAGGCTTTAACCCACTGAGCCACCCAGGTGCCCTTACATTGACTTTTGTATATTGCGCCAGCCTGCATTCCAGGATAAATTCTACTCGTTTGTAGTATATTGTACTTTCTATGCATTGCTGGATTAGCTTCGCCAACAATTTTGTTGAATATATATATTTTTAATCTATGTTCTTGAGGGATATAGGTCTATAATTCTTTTACCCTGGAACTGTTTTTGTCTGGTTTTAGTATTAAGGTATGTAATATTTGCTTTCTAAAATGAATTGGGAATATTGCCTTCTCTTCTTTTTCCTAAAAGAGATTGTGTAGAATTAATGTCATTTCTTCCTTAAATGTCCATCTGGGCCTGGAGATTTCTTTTTTGGAAGCTTTTAAACTATGAATTCAATTTCTTTGATAGTTAAGGACTTTTCATGCTGTCTATTTCATCTTATGGTGAGTTTAGTAATTTGTAGTTTTTTAGGAAATCATGCATTTCAATAAAAGTTGAATTTATGGGCATAGAGTAGCTTGTAGTGTTCCTTTATCTTTCTAATGCCTGTGAAGTCTTTAGCGATATTCTTTTAAAAGAATTATGTATTTTCTTTTCTTTTGAAAAAATGTCAGTCTTGATAGAGATTTATCAATTTTATTGACCTTTACAAAGAACAGGCTCTTGGTTTCATTGATTTTTCTCTATTGATGTTTACTCTTATTTTTATTATTTCCTCCCTTCTGCTTGCTTTGGTTTTATTTTGCTCTTATATTTCTAATTACTGAACATGTTTTTTAGTATCCCATTTTAATTTATCTGTGTGTTTGACTCTAACTCTTTGTATGGCTATTTTAGTGGTTGATCTAAGAGTTATAGTATAGGGGCGCCTGGGTGGCTCAGTCGTTGAGCCTCTGCCTTCAGCTCAGGTCATGATCCCAGCATCCTGGGATCGAGCCCCGCATTGGGCTCCCTGCTCAGCGGGAAGCCTGCTTCTCCCTCTCCCACTCCCCCTGCTTGTGTTCCCTCTCTCACTGTGTCTCTGTCTGTCAAATAAATACATACAATCTTTTAAAAAAAAGAGTTACAGTATACACACTTAACTTTTTACCATCTGCTGAGAACCAGTATTTTTACCACTTCAAGTTGAATGCTGAAGCTGTAGTATCATTAGGGTCATTTACTTCATCCTCTTCCTGTGTAGTTTTGTTTTATAGAGCTATATATAGTGAAAAATTCATCTTACAATGTCAAAATTTCCTACTTAAGAGAACAGTCTATTATATTTTTCAGATATTTACTGTTTCTGTTGTTCTTCCTTTATTCCTGATGTACAAAGTTTCTTTCTATTATCATTCTCCTTCTGTCTGAAGAACCTCCCTTAGCAACTATTTTAGGTCTGCTCTCAGCAAATTCACTTAGTTTTTCCTTCATCTGAGAATATATTTGTGTCTCCATAATTCTTGAAGGATATTTTTTTCTGGAAATAGAATTCTGGGTTTGTAGTTCTTTTCACTCAGCATGTTAAAAATGTTTTTTCCCCGCCTTTGGACTTCATGGTTTCGATGAGAATTTGAATCATTTCCCCCCATAAGTAATGCACTGTTTTTCTTTGTATCTTTTAAAGACTCTCCCTTGTGTGTAGTTTCCAGCAGTTTGATTATAGCATGTGTGGTAGTGTATTTCTTTGGATTCATCCTGTTTGAGTTTCACTGTGGTGTTGAATCTTTGTTGTAGATTTATATTTTTCACTAAATTTGGGATGCTTTCAGCCATGATCTCTTCTAGTTTTTTTTCATCACTGCATTCTTTCTCCTCTCCTTCTGGAACACCAGTGACATTAACGTTACATCTTTGTGTATTTTCCCACAGGTCCCTAAGGCTCTTTTCATCATAAAAATATTCTTTCTCTCTGCTGTTCATTGGTTAATTTCTATGGCTCTGTCTTCAAGTTTACTGAATCATTTCCTCTGTCATCTCCATTCTGCTATGGAGTCTATGCAAGGAGTTTTTACTTTGGTTGTTGTATTTTTCAGTTCTATAATTTCCATTTTGTTCTTTTTTTTTTCATATCTCCAGTCTCTGGCTGATACTGTCTTTTTGTATGTTGTAAGAATTTTTGCCCCTACTTTATGGAGTAATTTTATAATAGCTGCTTTAAAATCTTTGTCAGATAATCCTGACACAGGTGTTATCTCAGTGTAGACATCTATTGATTGTCTTTTCCCACACAAATTGAGATTTTCCTGGCTCTTCAGACGCCAAGTAATTTTAGACTCTATCCTGGACACCTTGATACTATGCTATGAGACTTGAGGTCTTATTTGTTTGTTTTATTTTATTTTTTCAGTGGTGGCCTTGTTTAAATGCTATAGTCTTGCTATAGCATTGTTTAAATTGCTATAGTCTTATTTAAATTCCCTGGGGGAGGCTGATCTTTTTGTTGATCAGATGATTGATGGTGGTTAGCTGATCAGGTAATTGATGGTGCCTTCTGTGCAACATCAGGTCTATTTCCCAAGCCTTTGTGATGCTCTCTGGGACCTGTGCATTAGTTTATCTCGTAATTCAGTTCCCAAAGGCTGTGCTGTATTGTTTAGGGCCAGATGCACAGCTTGGGAGATGACCCCAGGAGATGACACACAACTTCATGGCACTTCCTCCAGCTCTGCTGTGTCCATTGTCTCCCTAGTATTTTCCAGTTTCCTGAGGCCCCCTAAGGCTCTCTGGCCAAAAGTTGGGGTTCTCTGGGCTTTGCTCTGTGGCACACTTGCTGCAACTGCATGAGTGGACACCGAGGGAAAAGAGCGACAGGAGTTTGCTGTTTGCTTCATCTTCCTGGAACCACAGCTTCTCCGACTGGAGAGTAAGTCTCCTCTCCTTCAGAGTTTTAGGTGCCTGTGGGCTGCCAAGGACTGGAGCATGAGAGAATGGAGAAAAGAAAAAGGAAATTAAAAATGCGAGAGCTCCTCCACCCCCTGAATGTGCACCTTGAGCTATAAATAGAGGGTTTCTTCTAAGTTTTCTCTGTCCAGGCCCCAGTGCCTCCTTCTGGGGTTGGAATTGCCTGAGACTAAAGAGATACTGGGAGATTTAAAAAGTAGTAAACTCTCTGCTGATTTGGTGGTGCTCCCAATTCCGCGTGTATAATTCCAATCTGCCTGTTAATTGTTTACCTTCCAGAATCCTCCAGTTGCTGCTCCATGCTTCAGTCCATATTGTATAGCTGCATTCAGTGGTGGAGACGAGGTGAAGTGTGCTCACTCCGTCTTACCTGGAGCTGGAACTGGGACCTCACTCTGTGTCAGGCAGCATGTGGTCTGGGGAGGAACTTTCATCCACTGTAGCCAGGTCCCACCTGAACAAGGGCATTTCGTACAGAGAGGGGAGGGAGGCTTTATGTCGCCTCCTCACTGGCCCCTGCTTTCATGCTTGTTGCCCTTACAATTCTTGCAACATGTCCAGAGCAAATGAGGTGGGAGCCAGATCTCATCAGTCTCTGCCTAAGACCTCTAGGGGCTTCCCAGTACAGAGAACAGAAAATGTGCACTTCCAGCCACAGCTGATGGGGCTTTCATGATCTGTCTTGCCCACCTCTCTGACCTCATGGACCCCAACCTGCCCACCCTTTGTTTTCCACAGTGTAATCATGGTGACCTTCTTTCCCTTCCTTAAACATGGCAGGTTTGTTCTGGCCCCAGAGCCTTTGCATCTGCTGTTCCCTCTGCCTGGAACCTGCTTCCCTAGGCCTCTGAATAGCTGGCTCCTTCTTGTCCTTTTGGCCTCAGCTCCAACATAACCTTCTCTGAGAAACTCTCCCTGCCTTCATTCCTGTAACATCGCCCTGTGCTGTTGTCTCCATGGTCCTGTCTCTGTCATGTATTTCCATCTTAATATCCTGCTTGCTTGTTTGCTGCTTATTTGTGCCAGTAGGAGGTGGTCCCTATGGTCTGAATCCAGCCCCAAATCACAGATGTTGGCCATGTGCACACATGAGTGTGGACACATCTACATGGTGCTGCTGGCAAGGTGATTTTGGGGAGCTGGACTCCCTGGACCTTAGGCTCTCAGAGTTCCTTCCTGGTCCAGGAGGACCCCAGTAGGAGGCAGCTCTGCCTCTGCTGAGAATCTTGGTATTCTCAGCTTGGGGTGCTCTGTCATGACCACCCCATTTATTTTCATAAATGCAGTGGCGTGAGAGGCAGACATTCTGGCAGCCGAGTGTCTGCCAAGGGCTTTGCTCTAAGTGGCACCTGCATGGACTTCCCTTCCTGAAACTGGTCAGAGGCTGGCTGGAAGGTCATGCTGAGCCAGGCCTGTCTTCCTAGGGTCCTCCCAGGAGCCCCTGAGCTGGGAGCCCAGGCTGCCTTGGTGGAGGGCAGGGTGGGCTGTGTTAGGATTTCTGCTCTGTGGAGCCTCTCTGGCTTTTAACATCTCTGTTCTGCCTTTATGCAGAGGAAGGGTTTTCTCCAGAGCCCAAGCAGTAACACTTTATCTGTCTGCTGGCTTGCCCTTCCCAGACTGTTTCTGAATTAAGTTTTATATATGAGGACTTTTCAGTAATATCATTATGTTTATTTGGATCTCGGCTTTGAAGTGCATTTTTTTTTTAAAGATTTTATTTATTTATTTGACACACACAGAGAGATTACAAGTAGGCAGAGAGGCAGGCAGAGAGACAGGGAGAGGAGGAAGCAGGCTCCCTGCTGAGCAGAGAGCCCGATGCGGGCCTCGATCCCAGGATGCTGAGATCATGACCTGAGCCGAAAGCAGAGGCTTTAACCCACTGAGCCACCCAGGCGCCCTGAAGTGCATTTTTGAGTGTGCACATCACTCCCCCCAGAATCAGGGCCTCCTTTAAAAGGGATTTATTCTAAGTTCAAGAAACATTTGCTTAAGGCTGCTGTAGTAAAAAAAAAAAAAAAAAAAGCCTGTGCTAAGTGCTAGGGACACAGAAAGGAAAGAGCCTTTTCTCAAGCAGGCTCAGGGAAAGAAGACAAAAGATAGGTCAGAAATGTCATTTGCAAAGGCCCCAGTGGGGCCTGTAACAAGGTGCTCTTATTCTTTCTTTTCTTCTTTTATTATTATTACCATTATTATTATTGGTTTTTTAAATTTTCACACCTGAGAATTATTTTTTGTGCATACAAAATATATGTTCATAGTAAGCCCCAAACATCAAGCTATGTAAAAAACTATGTAGAAAAGTGTAAGGAAGAAAATGAAAAACCCGAAATCCTACCATTTTGACATAATCAGCATGGGAAGCAGAATAATGGCCCCCCACAGACTCCACATCCAGATCTGGGACCTGTGGACACGTTCTGTTCTATAAGAAGGGGAAGTTAAGGCCGAAGCAGCTGAGTTTATGACAAGGAGACCATCCACGACGCTGTAGTACCCCGTGTAATCCCAGGCATCTTAAATGTGGAAGGCGGGAGGTGGAGGGAGGAGATCAGAGTGAGAGAGAGGTTTGAAAATGCTACACTGATGTCTTTGAAGGTGGTGGCAGGGGCCACAGGCCAAGGGACGTGGTGGGCTCTAGAAGCTGGATAAGGCCAGGAAGAAGATTGTCTCCTAGGAACTTAGCCTTGCTATCACCTTGATTTTTAAGCCCAGTGAGACTCATATTGAACTTCTGAGATCTTGAACTGAAAAATAATGAATTTGTGTTCTCAGTAATTTATTATGGGAGCCATAGAAAATGAATATGGTGACCGCTGATATTTGGGGGATCATTATCCATCTTTTTACATATATGTATTTTTACAGAACTGGGATCCTATCATACATGCTGTTATTATTTACTTTGGGGTCATTTTTGGTCTCTCTTCTACCTTCTTGGGTGCTTACTTCGTATATTTCATCCTGTTCTATAATTCTGGAGCACTTGAGGCTGCGAATTTACTCCTGGTGGCAGCTTTGGTCTCATCTCAAATTTTGACGTGCTGAATTCTCTTGTCATTTAAAAAAAGTATTTGTGCTTTGTTCCAATAACCTGGTTATTTAGGGGAAAGTTTAAAAAGTTTTTGAGCAGTTGCGTGTAGTTGGGTTGTTCCTTTGGTGTTAATTCCTAGTACAACCCGCGGGTTTCCAGATTTCAACACCTGTGGGTTTTAAATCAAGTTTCCTTCACCCATTCCGTGACGCCCACCTCTGCCCAGCCCAAGCCCAGTTTCCTGCAAGGGCCTACTTCCCCTGCCTCCACCCCCACCCCCTCACGCATTTCTGGGTGTCCCTGGGTCCTTTCTCAGTTCCAGGGAGCCTTTTTGCCCCCTCCTGCCAGGCGTCTGTTTTTCCAGTCTCCCAGCCTGTACCCTGGGCTCCACGGAGCTGCGGCCCCGTCTGTAACTGCCAGACTCTGGAGGAAGGAAGAGAGCCGGTCTCCATGGAGACTTGGCAGGGATGCCCCGGTCTAGGCCAGCCATTTGAAGTTACGAACATGGTGGACGACCTGGGTGCTCTGAACCTTGGGGAGTTTCTGCAGTTGCCTTTGTCTCTGGCTGTTTGCTCGGTGTTGTGAATGTTAGGGGCTTTTGAAGGGAATGCATGTTCTGTGTTACAAGGCCAGTGCAGCATGAGGAACCTGTGGCCTCTGGTGCCATGGAAACCAGAGGGGGCCAGAGAGAAGTGGAGAGAGATGGTGTGAAGGGCCCTAGTGACCTAGGAGAGATGGGGCAGAGGCCGTGGGTGCTGAGTGTGTGGGATAGGAGATGTCGGTCAGGGGGCCAGCCTGCGGGGAAGGATGGGTGTGAAGGGGAGGGGAAGTGCTGGTGGTAACTGGAGGGAGAAACAGCGGGTCTTCTTGCTCAGAATTGGAGAGACAGACCCAGGTATGTTCGCTCCCGAGAGGAGGTGGCTGAAGACGCCCTGGGAGGAAGGGACATGAGATTCTTGAGCAAGTCAGGCTAGTGCTGCAACGTGGATTGGTTTGGCCTAGAGGGGGAGCTCCTCCCCTGAGATTGAGGGGGTCATGCCAGCAGCATCTTCATCAGTTGAGGGGTGGACATTTGGGCATTAGGCCCCTATGATGCCAGGACCTAAGTGGAAGAGGGGGGTCCTCCGGGGCACTCTAGGAGACAGTCCCGTCTCTGAATGTTGGGACAGGTTGGTGTGAGGAGGGCACGGCCAAGACCATGGCACGCTCTGCTGGGGGGCTGCCAGCCAGAGAGTGTGTGGCCTGGGGAGGAGCAGGTAGGGAGCCTCCCCCTTCCCCAGCCCTGGCCTCCAGAGAAGCAGGTGGGGATCTAGGCTGTGGCTCTGCAGGGCCAGGGGTGCGAGACTGAGGGTGACAGATCAGGGCATTCAGGCTGGGCTTGCAGCAGAGGCCGGGATCAGTTCCTAGAAATGTTCCTGTGCGCTCTCAGCTACAGGTTGTCCCGTCCCCCGGAAGTCAGCCTTACTCGCTTCATTACTAAAACAACTGATGTCCCTCCGCTCCTATCAGGAGATGTGCCGTCAGCCCAGGGAGGCCATGAAAGTCACTTGATTTGTAAACTTTGTGACGGTGTCTTTTCACCAGGCATTGTCAATAAAACGGGGGTCTCTGAGAGTCACTTCCTGCTTCTTGAGCTGAATTCTCTTTGTATGATGTTAAAGACACCCTGCTTTCTGTGAGTACTTTTTACTTTGCCTGTCACTTGGCGTTTCTGCCAGGTTTTTAAATGGCACACTGCTTGTTTTTTAAAATCAAACTGAACCTCATCACAAAGGAAAAACACTTTTTTTGGGTAACTACACGAGGTGGCGGATGTTAACTAAACTTATCATGGTGACTACTTCACAATATAGGGAAGTCGGGTCATTATGTTGTATACAATAAACGTATCCAAGACTGAATGTCAATTATATCTTAATAAAATGTAGGAAAATACCTCAAAATGATCAGTCTTTAGCTGCGAGCTTTACCCCATTGCCAGTTCTTAGTGGTGCACATGGTTGTGATGTGCCATCATTTCCTGGCCTGGATCTCTGTGTGTGACTCTTCCTTTCTCACCCTGAAGTGGTCCACCCTCAGGGGCACATGGGGGAGCTGGTCTCAGCAGACCCCACACCCGCTCCCTCACTCGGGATGCCCCCCGAGGACCCTGCCACCCAGCCCCATGTCCATCTGCCCTGCCTTCTTGTCTGTCTTCATCCAGCCTGGATGCCACAGCCTGTCTTCATGCTCATGCCACCCCAACTCCTGGCTTCTTTGATGAATTGCAGAGCCAAACCCCATCCCTCCACCTCACTTTCCAGCCTCCAAGCAGGAGAAACTTCCAACCCAGTCAAAGAATCTACCTTTAAATTCCCAACTGCAGGCTGGCAGTGGCCCCTTCCAGCAGGCCAGAACCCTCCGTGCTCCAGGTGGGCCCGCCTGCCCAGCGCTGCTCCCCCCTCTTCCGTAGCTCCCTCTGAGACCATTCCCCACTTTGGAATGGTCAGGCCCTGGTGGTTATTGCTCCTGAATGGTGGCTCTCTCTGTCCCTGGAGGTGCTGGCCTCTCCCCAGCTCTCTCAGAAGCCTTGCCTCTGAGGTCCCCCCAACTGTGGGATGCAGTCATTTGTCCCATGTCTCAGGCCTCCCACACTCCCCCACAACATCATGTGTGGCATCTGTGGCTCCTGGCTTTCCTGTTCTCCCAACCTGTGCATGGTGGAGTCCTGGGGCTTGACCCCATTCTCCTCTTGTTGCACCTCCTCTGGGACATCGTGACCAGCCTCTGGCATCTGATGGTTTGGCCGGCCTTTCTCCGAATCCAGTCTTGTCTCTCCATGTGTCGGTCTGCTCAGCCCACTCACAGCCATCTCAAGGGCAATGACTCCAAAACAGAAATCCAAGACAGGAATCAGATCTTGGCTCCTCAGTCCCAGGCTATCCATCCTCAGCCCCCAAAGCAGAACAGAGCAAGGCCTGAGTCCTGCCTCCACCCCTGAGCTCTCCCCATCTTGGTCAGGACCACCCACAAGCCTGGGTTGGGGGGGGGAGCTTGGCCTTTGTCTCACTGCTTCTTCCTGCCCTGGGCCTCAGCCTGCATCTTCCCATCCTTCATGGATCAGCAAAGATTTGCTTAATTAGTGATTAAAATTTTTTTCTTGTCTTTTGCTGTCTAGACTATGTTTTCTACATTTTTTCCTTTTTGCAGTGACTTAGAAGATACATATCCTGTTTTTATCCTGTGAGCCATTAATTCTCAGTTCTTAAAAACCTTCATAAACTCAAGTTTCTCTAAGACTGATCACAGAAACCAAACAGCACCTGTGGACTCTTTCTGTTCAAGAAGGCAGGAGCATCTCACCCCCAAACATGTACAAACCGAACTGATTTTATAGATTTTTTTTTATAGACTTGGGCTTATACTTATAAATACTGTTTGTTTATTTAAATAATGCGTCTTCTTTTTTAAGAGTTGTCTTTGATTTTTATATTATGTTTCATAACCATATTCAGGATAATTTAGACCTGATCCCAGGCTGTTGTTTTCCATTGTTGCTTCTGGCTTGAGCCTTCCCTGTCTGCATGTTCTTTCTTTTTTTTCTTTTTTCTTTTCTTCTCTTTTTTCTTTTTTTAAATTTTCTTTATTTATTCAAGAGAAAGAAAGCAAGAGAGCACAAGCAGTGGGGAGCAGCAGGCAGAGGGAGAGGGAGAAGCAGGCTCCCCCCAAGCAGGGAGCTGGATGTGGGGCTCGATCCCAGGACCCCAGGATCATAACCTGAGCTGAAGACTGATGCTAAACTGACTCAGCCTCCGGCGCCCCTGTGTGCATGTTTTGTATCCTTGTTCCTTCCCCAGCTGGCAGGGGCCTTCGTGGTGTTGAGGCCATCTTCTCAGCAGGAGGGGGCTTGGCAGGGCCTATGGGCTATGTGTATGATCTTCCAGAGCATGACCTAGAAGGCTGTTTCCTCCCAGGATGAGGTATCCTGGGTTGGAGGGTCCTTTCCTCTTCATGGGCTTCCTCCCAAGGTCTGCGACCTGCATACCACCTCATTCACAGCACAGATCCTTCGAGTTGTTTCAGTTGGAAGAGACATTAAGGGTGTGTGTGCAGAGGATGACCTTGATGGACTATTCCTAAATTCCTTACAGAGCTTCCAATCATCCTACCCTGACTCTCCTCCCAGTAGTGGGAGGGGCTCGTGCGCTTCGCTCAGAATGTTCTGGGTGAGCCTTGGATTCTGGTTGCCTGCGTGTCATGGCTGCAGGGAGCAAGCTAACCCTGTATGCTTCAGGACAGGAATCAGGCCAGATGTGGAAATCCTATCCCAACCCTGGGAGTTGGGGTCAGCACCCTGGGCGGGCTGTGAGACAGTGCTGCTCGGTGGGTAATGCCCAGTAGTCAGCGTCCCAGAGGATCCCCTCAGATGCAGGGAGTGGAATGAAGGCATGCCTCATGGAACTCGTAAGGGTGTATGGAATTTGGGGACCACCAAGATGGGGAGCCGAGGGCACCCCTACATGCAGAGAGAGAGAGAGAGAAGCCTCTCTGTCCAGCCTCTGACTTCCTGTTGGTGTCTTTCCTTGCCGAGAGAGCCAGGGAGAGTTTGCCCACCTGGTCAGTTTCCAGTGCAGGGCAGGACAGAGCTGTAGGGGGCCGGGTGGTCCAGAGAGAGAGACACAGAGAAGCAGAGGCCACATTCATCTTTGGGTCTTTTCAAAGCCAGATTTCCTTCCCTGTCGAGAACCTGTTTCTTCAACACTTGTCAGTGCCTGATCTTGCGCTGGATGCCATCTCGTCGTGAGGATAACAAACAAACCAGCAACCTCCAGGTTGAGCTAGAGGCCTGGTTTTGGAGCAGAAACCAACGGACTGCAGCAGGAGCTCTCCAGGCCTCGCCCCTGCACCATTCCCCTGGGAAGTGGTAGTCATGGCCGATAGAAAAGGTCTCAGTGCTGGTTGTCTACATGTGGACTTTCTTTCCTTTCTTCTTTAGACTGGCTCAGTGGTGCTCCCCATTTGGTGTGGGAAAGAGTTCTCATATTAGGTGTCTACAAAACCTGTGTTTCCTCAATTTTACAGGAATTGAGGGATTTGGGGGATAATCTTGACATTTCCTGCCCACTCTAGAAGCCAGGCCCTCTCCACTTGGCCAGCAAGCCCTCCTTGGAAGCCAAGAGCTCTGTGTTGAGGCCACCTTGCAGGTATAGTGGGGCCCTTGGCAGTGCTGCTGCTTCCCAGAACCTGGGGTTCTGCAGGTGCGGGGTCCCAGGGTCGGAGCAGTTGGGTCTGCGTGGCCTCCCTGGGCTGGGCCTGGCACTCCCAGGTGTGCTCCTGCCCGGATGGTGCTCAGAATCCAGAGGGAGCTTCTAGCCAGTCTCATTTCTGACCTGTAAACAAAGCCTGCAAGAATAAGAGGCCCCTCATGTGTGAATCGGCTAATTAATCTGACTTACTTAGAGGAATGCATAGCGCCCCAGCCGCGTTTGTGAAGATTAGCACTTTTTGAGGAAGTGCGAGTCTGTCAGGACAAAGCAACACAGAGTCGTG
This sequence comes from Ailurus styani, assembly GCA_002007465.1. Taxonomy (NCBI): domain Eukaryota; kingdom Metazoa; phylum Chordata; class Mammalia; order Carnivora; family Ailuridae; genus Ailurus; species Ailurus styani. The sequence goes on along the minus strand of LNAC01000450.1, from coordinate 320,377 downwards.
CCCCTGATTTGGGGAGAGCAGAGGGAAGCTGGGCCAGGCTGCCTTCTCACATCTAGCCCCCATGTAAACAAGGAGGGAGGCTGTGAGTTAGCACTCATTCCAAGCAGGTGAGTGAGAAGCCAAGGGCCTTCACAGGTGGGTTGTGGTGCCGAGGACTGCGGGAAGGATGGCTCGGGGGCCTTGTGGACGGAGCGGGCACACAAAGCTCCTGACTACCTCTAGGAAGACAGGAACAGAGGTCAGGCAGCATCCTGAGCATTCTCTTTGATGGTGACCCAGCTTCTCTTTCGATAATAGTGACCCATAGAAACTGACCCCCACTCACGTAAGCAGAAGAAAATTAAAGGCAAGCCATGGGGGGCTAGGGATGGAGTTTGGAAATGGGGTGCCTTGGAGGACCCTAGCCAGAGCCTCAGGAAGCTTTGTGGGTAGTGGTCCGGGCTCTGGGGTTGGATGAGGGCTTAGGTTGATTGCACTGTGGTCCTGTACATTTCAGAAGGAGTGCATCACGTTGGGTGAGCTGATCTCCACACCTCTCCACCCAAACTCCTTATTAACAGTTCTTCTGGACTGTTCCCAGAGGCACGACTGTCCCTAGGGTGTGCAGAAGTTCCAGGCAAATATTTTTTGCAGGGCCCTTGTCTATATATAGCATTACGATTAAAAATGTATTACAAGCTCCTTGAACCGGAGTGGAGTATCATGAGGTATTGATACAGATTTAGAGGAGTAGGGGAGAAGGGATGCCAACCCTTCTGTCTCTTGTCCCATCAGTGCCTGCAGAAATCCTCAGTGCACACGCGCTGTCTCTTTTCTCAGGTCCAGAAGCCATCAGTCTGAGTTCTTTATTGTCAAGTATGCTGCTCCTGGCTAATTTCATATTTATATTTCCCACAGCAGGGAAAAAGGGTAGCAATGTGGTCGTTATTCCCAATGCATGGCTCTCTGGCACCTGCCTGTGTAGAGACACTGTGGTTCTCTTGCCCCTCCATTCCTGAGTCTCGTGTATTCAGTTAGTGCTGCTGATCGTGTGTCCCCTCACTGGGCTTCAACTATCTGCCTGGGAATGCTGGCCTCTGGCTATGTGGAAGGCTGTTACCATGCTTCGTTGATGATGACCACCAGTGCAGATCTGGCCCAGAGGATGCAGGAAATGTGAACCGGTGTTTGTTTCTGGTCACGTCCCGTTTGCCATTTGGAAATCTCTAGTGTCAGTGGAGGGACCACACATTTTCCAGCCACGTCCTCCCTGTGGTCCTTAGTCTGCACAGGATAATGGGAGCCCAGGGCCCTGAACAATGAGTCTGATGTGAGTGAGAGTCACCAAAACAACAGTGTCAGCACTGCTTTGGTGGCTCAGTTCCATACATGTCCATGAAGGAAATACCCCTTTGGCCAGTGAGGGTGGTTTGCTCACCTAAGACCTGGGATGACTTCGTGGGCATGAATCCTGGAGCTCCTGGGGCATCCGGTGGGCCCCACGCACCATTTAGAGGGTTGGAGAGTGTCCCTAGGGGAGCAGCAGGGCACACGTGGGTAGGAATCAGGTGTGGGCAGGGATTAGGCATGGGCCTTTGCTCAAGGGCTCTACTTTGGCTACACTTTTTTTCCTTGGTGTTCCTGGGATGCCCTGGGATCATTTCCTCCTCAGGGCCTTTGTACTTGCTGCTTCATGCCCTGGAAGTCATTACTCATGCAGGGCCTGCCCCTAGACGTGGAGATGTAGCAGCCAAGCTTGGTGCCTCTGTTCCAGGGGGAGGTGGCCAGCACGTGCCCAACAAGCAACCAGTGAATGATGAAGAATATGTCAGCAAGAAGGTGCCGAGCATGGCCTCAGGTGCAATCTTACTTTTATGTGTTTAAAGTTTGGGTGATGGGCATTGGAGGAGGGCACGTGATGTGATGAGCACTGAATATTATACGTAACTGATAAATTATTGAACACTAAATCTGAGACTAATGACGTACTATATGTTGGCTAATTGAATCTAAATTAAAAAAAATAAAAAAATAAAAATAACTTTAGACTTAGAGCAGAGTTGCAGAGACAACACAGAGATTGCCTGTAGTCCCTTCACCCTGCTTCCCCTAGTGTTACCATCGAACTGGAACAGTGATGGAAACCAGGAGATTTGCATGGATACGATGTTCTGCCATCACTCTGACTCCGGACTGCATCTGAACCCTACCCACCTTCCAACTCCTGTTCTTTTTCTGGCTCAGGAGCCTATGCAGGATTCCACATGGTGTTTAATTGTTGCGTCTCCTTTGAGTTCTCTGGTGTGAAATCATTGCTTTGTCTGTCTTTCCTGAACTTGGGCACTTTTGAAGGGAATGGGCCAGTTATTTTGTGGAGCAGGCATCCACGTGGTTTGTCTGATGAGTCCTCAGGTCAGACTGAGTTTATGCATTTGGGGCAGGAACATTCTGGAAGGTATGTGTGCTCCGCAGCGTGCCACACTGGGGTACGTGATGGCAAATTGTTCTGCTATTGGCAGAAGTGGCCCTCATCACTTTGAGGACCCCTGCCCTCATCTGCGGGGCTTCTCCCCTGTAAACGTACTGTTTTTCCCTTCCTAATTCATAAATATCTCCTGGGGAGATACTTTGAGATTATGCAAACATTCTGTTTATCAGCATACTTTCTCACACTGATTCTTAGCCTCCGTGGATGGTCCTCATCTGTGGCGATTCTTACTGTGGTGTTCACCGTAGTGATCTTGTATCTCCATCATTTCTTCTATGTTGGTTACTTGAGTTCACCGTGAGAATAAGCTGCTCCTCCCACTACACTTATTATTCCATTATTTATTTACACCAGTGTGGACTCGTGGATATTTATTTTATTCTGTGGGTTATAACTCATCCCTATCGTTATTTATTGTTTTGTGCAAGTTATCTCAGATTTGGCAAGTGAGATGGGATCCTCTGGCCTTCAGCCATGCTTGGGTGTGATTTAAAAAAGAAGTTTCAGGGCTCCTGGGTGGCTCAGTGGGTTAAGCCTCTGCCTTCAGCTCAGGTCACGATCTCAGGGTCCTGGGATCAAGCCCCGCATTGGGGGCTCTCTGCTCAGCGGGGAGCCTGCATCCCCCCCCCTCTCCCTCTGCTTGCCTCTCTGCCTACTTGTGATCTCTCTCTCTCTATCAAATAAATAAAATCTAAAAAAAAAAAGTTTCTTTCATTGTGGTAAATTACACCTAACATAACATTTACCATCTCAACCCTTTTTTTTCTGCGTACAGTTTAGTGGTGCTAAGCACATTTACACTGTTGTGCAACCATCACCCCTGTCCATCCTCAGAACTCTTTCCATCTTGCAAAACTGAAACTCTTTCCCTGTGAAACACTAACTCCCTGTCGCCCCTCCCCAGCCCTTGGCAACTGCCACTCCCCTTTCTGTCACTAGAAGTTTGATGACTCCAAGTACCTCACATGAGTGGAATCATGCGGCATCTGTGACTGGCTTCTTCCCATAACACGGTGCCCCCCAGGATCGTCTATGTTGTGACATACTGTAGAATTTCCTTTATTTTGCAGGTGAATAGTGTTTCATTGCAGAGCGTACGTACTACATTCTGCTTGTTTATTCATTCGTCGATAGACACTTGGATTGTTTCCATGTCTCCACTAGTGTGAATACCGCTGATGAGAACGTGGGTGTACAGATATCCCTTTGAAACCCCGCTTCCTGTTCTTTTGGGCATATACCTGGAAGTGGAATTGCGAGGCCATATGGTAATTTTATTTTTAACTGTTTGAGGGACTGCTGGACTGTACGGCTGCTGCATGTCACCCTGGCCAGTGAGGCGAGCTGGCCCTGAGGAGGGAGCCCCACTGCAGGTGGAGCCCTGGAGGAGGAGAAGCAGCAGCCGTCTCTTGGGGACAGCCTGGGGTGCATGTGGTCTGAAGCGCCCTGCTCTGGAGTTGCCACCCGCTCACCTGCCCAGCCTCCAGTGGAGGCTCTGAGAGCCCAGGCTTGTCGTGCATGGATGCCAGTCAGTGCCAGGGGTGTCTATGGGGCAGGGATTTGGAGGAGGGAGGGGTACTAGACATTTGCCTGCTGGCACCTTTCTTGTACTGGGACTCTGCCCTTGTCTCCTGGTGTGAGGCCTGGTCCCCTCTGGGGAGTAGGATCCCACGGGGTGCCTGATGCCACATGTCCTCCTCCCGAGTGCCCTGCAGCGATGCCCAGTGATGGTTGGGACCACTGAGCCTGCCTCTATCCCGGATTTGGTGCTTTTGGTCATTGCTGGCCTTGCTACTCTAGCTCTGCGTCTAGGCTCCTGCAGCCCACAGAGCGGCCCAGGGCCAGGTGGGCTACCGTTCTGGCTCTGGAATTAATGAACATCCTGAAGTTGCTGGTGCTGGAGCCCAGCACTTCACTCTGGATAACACTCAGCAAGTGAGGACACAGCATGGGGAGCGTCTGAAGGCCTGCAGAACCTCCTGGCCACAGCCCAGAGATCCTGGCCCTTATAGCCCTGGCTCTACCCAGAAATAAACCAGACAAGATCCTTCGTCAGATGGCGTGGCCTGATTTTTGTTTTGGGAAATCTGGGCTCGAAGGGGCAGCAGAGAGCCTCAGGCCCTGGGAGGGCTGCCGGCCCTGGGAGCAGCAGCTGGGCAGGCGGGCAGAGGACGGTCGGCGGTCAGCCTGCCCTCGATACCGCGGCAGGTCCCAGAGATCTGAGCAGGAACAGAAGCCGAATTTGAAGGAAACCGGAGTCGGGCAGGGTGCCAGGCTTTCTGTGCCTGGGAGGATGGAGATGTCCAGAAGGGGGCTGGTGGCCCAGGGACCCAGGGAAGGGGCAGCCTGTGGTGAAAAGCATAAGCCAGGATCTTTTGTCTGGAAAACTTCCAGACCTGGGGACCTGGCACATGTGGGCACAGAGGTCAGGTCCCCTCCCTTCCCCGCTCTCTCAATCTTTCCTTTGACCTCTGGGAGAAACTGAGGCTTAGGGAGAGGAGGGATGAGCCAGCATTGCCCAGGGAGGCCTGCATTTTCCCCATCAGGGCTTCTGTGTCTTTCCTGCCTCTGAGGGGCATATCCATCAGGCACTGCATCTCCTCCTCACTGTTCTGAGCATGGCCTAGCGTCCCTGCTTCCTTCTGTGGCCTTGACTGGGCCCCCCTGCCCCCACCCTGACCACCTGTGTGAAGGGGGTTCCAGGTTGGGGCTGCCCCCCGTTCCTCTGGGGACCAGGTGGCCCATAGCTCCTTGGGGAGAAGCCCTGCCCACCAAACGAGTCTTCGGCCACCAGCTGAGCCACTGGACCCTTGGTGAGCCTGTGTCTTGCCTCTGGCCAGGTGGGCCCTCCTGGAGGAGCAGGACATGGCCTCCTGGACCCCTGAGGCTGGGACTTCCTCTCGGATCATGCTGCGCATCTAGAATTGCATTCCCTTTTGGAAGCTGTGTAGCCTCAGCCTTAGGACTCCCAGGAAATTCTGGGGTGCTGGGGGCATGTGAAGAGCCCCGTGGCAGGAGCCCTAGCTAATCTCTGGGGGTAAAACCAGCCTCTCCGCAGGAATGGGGGAGAGATGCCTGCGTGGAGCTGCCCCCCGTGGGGCTCTGGAGCAGGGCTCCTGCTGGTCCCCAGAGAGGGGGTTTGGAAGGTGGGGTCCTCCTGCCTGTTCCTCTTGCCCTGGCCGTGCTGCATTCCCATGCCCCTTGGCCTGCACTCACTGCTCTGTGTCGCAGGGGCTGGAGTGTCCACTCCAGGAGGGGGAGTGTTGGGAGCCCCACGTGGCCAGCCTTGAGCATGCTCTAATGTCGCTGGAGTCATATCTTTCTTCTTACCTGATTTAGGGAGTGACCTGCCCAGGTGGTACCCTTCCTTCCTGCTGTCTGGAGTGCTCCTTGAACAGCAGCCCCACTCGGCTCTGTCATTTCAGGGCCCAGGGACCACCCAACACCCCTGCCAGCAGCCAACACTGCATCCAGGTGACACTGGAACACGGAGGCTGTTCCAGGCTGAATTGTATCCCCACCCCTGGACACCTCAGAATGTGACTACACATGGAGATAGGGTTTTTCCAGGGATTAATTAAGTTAAAATGAGGTCGCATTGAGTTCGATGTGACTGATGTCCTTATAAGAAGAGGAAATTTGGGCACAGACCCACACAAAGGAGTGACCATGTGAGGACACAAGGAAAAGATGGCCAAGGAGAGGAAGCCTCAGAAGAAACATCTTGACCTTGGTCTTCTAGCCTCCAGGACTGTGAGAAGTACATTTCTGTTGCTGATGCAGCCCAGACTGTGGTACTTAGTTGTGGCAGCCTGAGTAGACTAAGACAGAGGTGCTGGAGGTAGCATTGGTCCTGCCGTCTTGGAAGATACATTGGCGGCTTTCTCAGAGCATTGGAGTTGGCAGATACAGTGAGCCTAGGTGAATGCTGAGGAATGGTCCTGGGGTCCTCAGGCCCGTGGACCCTTCAGTAGGACTTTGTGGGCTTTGCTCACCAGAGTGAGTCTTCTGGGGGTCTGGGACGGCTGGGTGGCAGTGTCTGTGGGTCCTGGGGTTCTCTGGGTGCGCATGGCTGGTGACACCTTGGCCCAAGGTCCCTGTCACTGGTTAACATCACTTATGGGGGTATTAGCTCCCTCACAATGATCCTCAACACCCCAAATAACATATTTAGGAAGAAAGCATACATCGGAGCTCCTATACAAGTGCTCCTGCCCCTAGCGCCTTGACCCTCCCATGCAGGTTCTGTTGGGACCAGGCAGGGGGTGGAGGACCTCAGAGGTGGTGGCCCCCAGCCAAGTCAGAGGACGGGTGGAAGGGTGGCTGTGCATGGCCTTTGAGGAGATAGGGAGGCCTGATGGGCAAAGATGTTGGATTCCAGCTAGTATGTGTGTTGTATGGACTGGGTTGCCCCAGGGCAGATACCAGCTGAAGGAAGGGGCTATCAGCAGGACCTTGAACAAGGAACTTGGATCTTATTCTGTGAGCTCTCCTCTACTTCATGTCTCAAGGCCACAATCTGCTGGGGCCCAGCTGGTGAGCTATGGGAGCTCAGAAAGAAAAATTCCACTTTTTGATATTTTGGCAAATGTTCCTGCAGCAAGAGTCATTTTTCTTTTTTAGTGGAGAGCGCCCTGTTATTTATGTGAATGTTAATTTGTGACTGGGGACATTCCCCGACATGGTCTTCGTGCTAAGCGAGACCTGGGAAATGTCAGCTGGAGCATCTGTCGGGGACGGGTGTCAGTTCTTGTGATAGATGGGCAGGCCTGTCGTGGTCCCAGGGTCTGAGCCTGACCCACTGACCTTTCTGCCCTCGCCAGGCTGGGAGGCCACTTCCATTTCCTGGAGGCCGTCTGTGGCTCTGATGTGCTCAGAGGCCAAGTATGGGACAGTCTGGACTCTCACAGGCTGGATAGGCCAGCTCCCACAGGAGCCACTCTGGAGCTGCCTCATTTAGTGGGAAGACTGTCAGGCCAGTCCCTGCACTGGCTTCTGGGAGGCACTCTTGCCAGCATCTTGTCTATCCTATTTTACTCCCTTAGCTTTCTCTTCCTGCCCCCACTCCTTCTCGCCTCCTTTCTTTGAACCCGTTGATACAAGTCCTTCGTAAACATCTCAAAAAATACAGAAAATACTTACAAAAAAGCAGAACCCACCCTAAACCTTAACACTGATAACTCTTTGTCACACATTTCCAGACCCTTCTCATTTCATATTAATGATAACTGGCTAGTGTGCTAGACACTGTGCTGAGTGCTGTATCTCGTTTTACCCTCACACCAGGTGTGCAAATATCATCATCCTCATTTTGCAGCACTAAAGCTGAGAGTCCACACAGTTAGCCAGCGCCAAGGTCAGCATTGGAATTGAAGCAGAGTGACTTGGCAGTCATGCCCTTATTTTTTAGGCTCAGCTAACATTCAGCACAGAGATACATGTGACTTTACCTAAAAGCATCATACTGGCACTGGGCCTGCCTTTCTTAGTCAACAGTACATCATGGATGTATTTCTTCCTTACATGGTAGAAAGTCTGGTCTGCAAAACGCTTTAGACCTAGCATAAATTTTTAAAATCTGTAACTTTTTTTTTGAGTCAAAGAAATTTTTGAAAGAAATCCGACCATTTACATTTATTGTTATAATAGATATGGTTGTTGTTACTTCAATTATCTTATTTACATTTTCTGTTTTTCTGTTCTTGTGTTGTTTTTCAAGTCTTATGTGTATACTATATGATCTAATCTCCTTCATTTCCAGGAATTTGGAGGGTATATATTAGTTTTATAGGTGTGGCTTTTACAACTTAAAATGGGATTCTCAAACTAGTATTTATCAACTGTAGCAGCTTATCAGGAACTGTTGATCTTTCTATGGAAGATTAAGAAATTTATTGCAGTTAAGCTAATTCTTTCATCCCTCTTGTGTCTTTTCATTTTTATTGACTTGTTTGACAGTTTTTGCCCCAACTTATTAAAGTTGAATTAAGAATTATTTTTACGGGGGCACCTGGGTGGCTCAGTCATTGGGTATCTGCCTTCGGCTCAGGTCATGATCCCAGGGTCCTGGGATCGAGCCCCATATCAGGCTCCCTGCTTTGCGGGAAGCCTGCTTCTGCCTCTCTCACTCCCCCTGCTTGTGTGTCCCTCTCTCGCTGTGTTTCTCTCTATCAAATAAATGAATAAAATCTTAAAAAAAAGAATTATTTTTATGTTGCATAGCTTTCCTTTCCAGAATATACAATAAAATAACATCTGGTTTGTAATCATAATTATCACAGTGGAATGGAGGCAGAGGCCAGTTCTGGTACTTTCAATCTGTGATTTCCCCATTTATGGGTACTTGATTTTGAAATGAAGCCTGGGTTGCATAAAGCAGCAGGCAAGGAATGATGGGGGAGGGATGTAAAGCACAGCTGAGACAGATGCCATGGAGAGGACTCTGTCCAGAAGCAGAAGTGGGGCACAGTGCTTCCATGTCCCCTGCTCCTGGAGGCTCTGACTTGCTCAAGATCATGCACCTGGTTAGTTTGCAGACTTCTGGTTCCCATCCCAACCTCTTTCTGTCTAAGGCAGGGTTCTCTCTAGGTCATTGTACCCTAAGCATTAGGAGAGATGGATTAATGTGGCCTGAAACAAGACATTGAAAAAAAGCTGGATCCTATCAAAATCCCAGCTGGCTTCTTGGCAGAAATTGACAAGGTGATCCCTAAAGTTCATAAAGAAATATAAGAGACCCAGAATAGTCAAACAACGTTGAAAAAGAACAGAGTTAGAGGACTCAACACTTTTTGATTTCCATGCTTACTACAAAACTACAGTAATCAAGACTGTGTGGTACTGGCAGAGGGATAGATGTACAGATCAACGAAGCAGAACTGAGGATCCAGAAGTAAATCCTCACATTGATTTTTGACAAGGGTGCTAAGACGATTCAATGGAGGAAAAAAAATAAGTCTCATTGACAAATGGTGCTGAGATGATTGGACATCCACATGCAAAAGAATGAATCTGGACTCCTGCCTCATACCCTATAAAAAATTAACTCAAAATGGATTATAGATCTAAAGATAAGAGCTAAACCTCTTAACAAATAGAGGAGTAGGTATTCATTCTTTTGGGTTAGGCAAAGCCTTAGGACACCAAAATCACAAACAACAAAAGTAAAACAAGTAAGTTGGATTTAACAAACATCCTTTATAACTTCAAAGAACACCATGAAGAAAGCGAAAAGACAACTTACAAAATGAGAGGAAATGTTTGCAAATCCAGTAGGGACTTGCGTCTAGCATATGTGAAGAACTCTTACTAGTCAATGAAAAAATGAAAATAATTTGATTGCAAAATGAGCAGTGGGTCTGAGTAGTCATTTTTCCAGAGAAGAGAAACATGGCCAGCAAACAGATTCATCACATCTTCGGTCATAAGGGAAAATTCACACCAGAACTCCAGTGGGATGCCACTCCATGCACATGAGGTTGGCTAGAAGAAACAAGGTCGGTGATAACAAGGTTGGATGAAGAGGTGGAGAAGTTGGAATACTTAACTGCTGCTTTCTCACTCCCCTCTGGTGGGAATGTAAAACTGTCCGGCTGCTTTCAGGAAGCAGTGTGGCATAGGGTTACCCTATGACCTAGCAATTCCACTTCTAGGTATATCCCCACGAAAAATGAGAACCTCTGTCCATACACAAAACTTGTGCGTGAACATTCAAAAGAGCATGATTCACAAGAGCCAAAAAGTCAAACAACACAAAGGTCTATCAACCAGCAAATGGATAAATACAATGTGGCATATCTGTACAATGGAATATTAGTTGATAATAAGAGAGAAATTTAAGTCTTAATGTATTTTACAGCATGGGAATCTTGAAAACATGATATTAGGTGAATGAAGGGAGCCACAGAAGATCACACATTTTATGGTTCTGCTTATAGGAAATGTCCAGAAGAACCAAATCCATAGAGACAGAAAATAGATCAGTGGTTTCCAGGGGCTGGCTTGTGCATGTGTGGGGGAGACATTGGGGGAATATGGGAGTGACTGCTAATGTATACGGGGTTTTATTTGGGGGGGTGATAAAAATGTTCTAAAATTGATTGTGGTGATGGTTGAATTATATGCTGTAAAAGTGGGTGAATTGTATGATATGTGAATTATAGCTCAGTAAAGCTGTTATGTATTAAAAAAGCACAAGTCTCGCAGTGAGAAAGTTATTCCTTTCTCAATTCTATTTTAAACTTTCAGATTGAGTCAAAGAGAGTCTCAGTTTGATGCTAACAGGTCTTTAATGCCTCTTCAATTTTTTTGGAACAGGGAGAGATCAGGATTCAGGCTCAGAGTCTTAGCCTACAGGATTATTCAGCTCGAATTTAACAGAACTGGGTAAGGTAGGAGTTGTGTTAGTGGTGAAGAGAACATGGCAGCTTGGTGTCCCCCCACCACTGGATCTCCTGTGGGCTGCTGTTGGGGGGCAGGCCTGTGTTCCCAAGCCTGCTTTTGCCTCACTGGGAGATCTGATCTAGTAGTTTAGCTTCGTTGAGATTTAGGCCTTAGAGTCCCCTGGAAATGGAGTGTTCCACCTTATAGAATTTTAGGGAGGTTTGAAATGGCATCATATTTGAAGACCTCCGTAGAGCACCTGGTGTACAGTGGGGACTCAAGGCTAGGGGTCACTCAGGTACCAGCATACCCCTTAGGAATGAAGGACCGAGGCTTGCCACATCGAGGCACAGAGCGGGAATCCAGGCAAGGAGCGGGGCACATGAAGGTCTGCTCAGGGATGGAGAGTGAACTGCTTTGCCTCCCAGGTAGGCTGTGGCCTTTCTTTTGTAGGCAGAGGCAATGACCCAGGAGAGGAGAGGGTTCTCTGCTCTTAGCTGTTTGTTTGGGGTCTTTGTACTGGAGCTCTCCTAGGTCCTATTGGAATCATGGAAAGATGACCAGTGCCTAATTCACAAGTCACCTGGCCCAGCTCCTTTGCTGACGAGGGAACTAGGGCTTGCAGAGGGAACAGGACTGGCCTCAGACCAGGATTTGAAGCCAGCTCTCCTGGCTCTGTATCCATTGTTTTCTCCCCTTGCTGGGCTCTCCCTCCTTCCTGTCCTTCTAAGTGGGATTCAGCTTTCCTTAGCACCCGCCTGGGTATGGAGCTTGGCATTAGGGGCACATGTCTGTTGGGACTTCATGATTTTGTGCATCAGAAACCGACCTTGGGCAGCTTTGGACAAAAGAGGGATTTTCCTGGAGCAAAATTATCTTGAGGGGCCTGAAACCAGGCCCAAGAAAGGGCAGGGCCTGCCGGGTGAACTTACCAAGGCTCTGTGGTACGCAGGCTCGGGACTGGGGCAGTGTCCTGTCTGTGGTCATTTGGCTGGGGAAAACACTGCAAGGCCTAGCTCCGGCAACAGCCTCCCCTCCAACCTGGGGTGGGTGGCGGGCGTGGCAAACTCTAGCCTGCACACCGTGGTGGGGGAGTGATGGCTCCCCACAAGGAAGGAGGGGTGGATGGCATATGGCAAGAGCCTGACATGGGGTCACCAAATGAGGCAGAGAGCAGGGAAGGCAGGGACTCTGCCCCAAAGACGTCCACAGATGGACTCCTCCAGAAGGGGCTGTTCTGGAAGGTACAGAACCATAGCGGATAGAGGTGCAGGGGAGAGGACAAATGTTTCCATGGGCTTGCTCTTGCTTGCTGGTGGCCAGTGCCCCCCACAGATGGCTGGTGTTCCTTTTGGAAAAGTGGAAAAATGAATATGTAGAACATCCTCTGTGGTGCTGAACTGTGAAGGAGCCCCTGCTGGTTGGGACAGAGTGGCTCAAACCCCATGGGGCTTTAGTTCTCATGCTTGTGTGTGGTGGTTGGGATCTAGTGTCTGCTCCCCCCTATAAAGCTTCAGGACCACCCTCATCTTCCCCAGGTGGCTGGGAAGGGAAGGATGCCCCAGAGGTGGCGGATCCCATTTTGGTATTCCACCCACTAGACCATCATTATGAAAAGGGAGGAGAGAGGAAGGGATTTGGTTCTGTCGGAGCTAAAATAGCTCCAGGAATGGAAACCTTACCACATGCCAGCATTTTGGGGGATTCCTGTGGCAAGTGCACGTGTGTGTGTGTGTGTGTGTGTGTGTGTGTGTGTGTGTGTGTGTTTCCGAGCAAAGTTGAGTTTTGGGTGACAGCAAGCGGATGCAGATGTGTGCTGCCTCGTCCTCTGTCAGAGTCTGGATTCTTCTGTGTTCGGACCATCTTCTTTCTTTTTTTCTATTCTCGATTGTCACCACTGCAACCTTGACAGGCACCTGACAGTCTTGGTATGGGAGGTCACTAGAATGACAAGATTGAGCGACAGCCTTGGTCCCCGTCGCATACACGTGGGATCCTGCTGCATGCCCCAGCCTGCGGCTCCCACTGAAGGAGCCGGTGGGGACAGTGACCTGGGTGCCCCGTGGAGGGGAACAGGAGGCGCTCTTGCTTCCCAGTGAGACCCTGGCTCTCAGAACATCAGTGTTTCGAACACTTTAAAATTCAAAGGAACAGAGGAAATCTGTTAAGCTTCTAGATTCTTATAGATTTTTTTTAACTCTTCGTTTTCCTTTCTGGTGACTACTTTGTCATAAACCAAACAGCAAAGGAACAGAGCTTAGGGCCTGGAAGGAAGGAGTAAGGCAGACATCTGATAACTCACCTGGGTCAGAGAACTAGTGAGTTGATCTGATGACCAAAGAGCCAGGTTCCAGGCCCCTGCAGTAGCACCTGAGTCCTCCCTGTGAGCCTCCCTCCTGGCTGGGTTGGGCAGATGGTCCCAGAGTTCAAGAGCAGAGTGGTATTGGGGTAAGAGCCAGCGTTGGGGGGCCAGCCCTGCCAGGGGACACCAGGCTGGACAGACACAGGTGGGCTCCTGATGGAGTGCCCTTCAGACCAGCGTGCTTCAGGGACTTCTTTCATATTTATTAAAGGGGGAGAAGGAACAGATTCTTATTATAGAAATAGATACACTTGCCACTGGCAGCAGGAAAATCAAAGTCCTGGAAAAAACTTCACAAAACAGAGCCCACGTTCCATACCTTGCTCTCTTATCAGTTGTCTTGCATATTTTGAGACAGATCATCCCTGGGATGCATACTAAGATGCTTGAAAATCAGGCAATGAAATGAACCCCACTTTCTTTTTGAAAAGCTCCTCACCAGGCTTATTCTGGCCAGTGCTGGTCTCAGGTGGTCCTGCACTGGTCCTGGGCCAGCACTGCTGGTCTCGAGGTGGGCAGCCTGTGTGGTCTCAGACGGTCAGTCTCTGGACTCAGTGTGATCAGCCTCTGGTCTTGGGGCAGGGGCCACCCATGGCCATCAGCCTGACATCCGTGTTTGCATTCCACCATACCTGAAAGGGATGGGTTGATGCTGGTGAGGAATGTCTGACTTGTCCATTTGTGAGTCTTGTCAGTTAGAGGTCTCTGGTTTCATGAGGAAATCTGAGTAGCCCGGCATCATACTTCAAATTGATCTCAGTGAGCTCTAGTGCCCTTCAGATGGGCATTTGGGAGGGTCCCTGCCAGGCAGCTGGGCCAAGTGGTGCCCTGGTTTCCTGACTCTGGCAAGGCCCAGGACCGCATCCAGTAGATTCAGTGCCCTTGGGTCAGCCCACCTGGAGGCCGGCCAGGGAGGAGAGCCTGAGCCCTGGCATGGAGGAAGACCTCTAACTGTCTTGGGATCTCTGAGGCCAGAGGGGGCTGCTCCTCATCAGATTGAGTTCTGTGTCATTGTCACATTGGGTCCCTCCAGAATAACCCCAGGGCTGTAGGCCTGTGGCATAGATGGCCCCCAGCTTGGGGTGCAGGGGTCCCTCCAGATGAAGGGGTTTGCCTTGCTGTTTGCTGATGTCCTGTTGTCCTGCCCTGATTTCCATAGTAGGCCTGGTCTGGCCCAGGGGCCCACCCTGGAGATGCTCCTTCCACCTGGGGTTTGGGGTCTGATTCCTAGACCCTGTGTGTCCCCGGCACCCCTCGGTCTCAGTTTTCTCATTTGGAGAGCAGGCAGTTGGATGACATCACATGGTTTGCAGAGCATCATCAACCTGTGCCCTTGTTCTGTGTCCCAGGCTGCATGTGCCCCTGCAGCAGCCACATGAGGGGAAGGGATGACCAACTCCGTGTGTAGGCCCAGGAAGTCTTCGCACCTTGGCTGAGGTCACCTGGCCATATAGAAACAGTGCTGGGAACCCGGAACACCACGGTCCATTCCCACATGTACTTGAATGGGTCCTATTAATAAGATGGTTTGAGACACCAGTCTGCCCCCAAACCACAAACACAGGAGATGTCAGTGGCACTAGAGAGGAAGTAACTGATACTGTTGTCCACCCTCACCCACACGGCGGTGGAAGGGGATGGCCTGTGGTGCCCCAGCCCTTCCTTTCTGTGTCTCAGAGGACATGTCCTATTGTTTTGGGGTTATTTATTCACTCATTTGCAAGCACTTGCTCACTTCCCACGTGGCCTGGCAGAACCCTGTGATCTAGGCATGAATCAGAGCATGGGGGCCTGCGGAGTTCCCATGGGCCTGACCTCCTCTCTCTCCTCCCACGGACTGGTGACCTTGGCACCCCAGTCTTGGGCCCATAGCTCTGGGTCCTACTCTTCCTCTGCATCTCAGACCCCTTCCCTGGAAGCCCAAGGTGCTGCAAACCCATGTCTTCAGGCGGGCTGCTGCTCCAGCTTCTCTCATCTTGTGCCCCTCAGAGAACGCCCACCCTCGTCCTCCCACTGCCCACTGGGACCCTGTATTAGTTTCCTGCAGCTGACGTCACACATTACAGAAAACAAGAGAAACTTATTCTCTCACAGGTCTGGAGGCCAAAGTCAAGGTGTTGGCAGGGCTGTGCTCCCTCTGGAGGCTCGAGAGGAGAACCTGAGGGAACTCCTGGCCAGTGTCAGCTCAGCCAGTGTTTCAGATGGGGAACAGGAACTGCCGGCTTTTCCGATGTTTTGAGAGAATTTGAAAATCTGGTCGTTTATGTGAAATCCTCTGAGTCTTAAGTCTGAGCAACTGACTTAAGCTTTTAAAAAGCCCTGCATGAGATCACCAAGTTGGCAGAGGAGGGGATTCAGCCTCCATCCCCCAACAAAGATGAATAATTAGGCAGCTGTCCACAAACAACATCTCTGGGAGAGCCCCGGAGTCCACTTAAGAAACTTCAGCAACACAGTAGAACAAAAACCCTGAGAAAAATGGTGCCAGACAAGAAGGAAGGCAGCTTCATGTTGTTTACGTCATCCCGTCCCCCAGGCCCGCACTGCTCAGGGCCAAGAGGGAACTCCACGTCATCCCGTCCCCCAGGCCCGCACTGCTCAGGGCCAAGAGGGAACTCCACAGCACAGAAGAGTTTCCCACACCGGGAAAGGGAGAGTACGGTGAGCAAGCAGCTTCCCGAACAGCCCCTGGGCGAGGAACAAAGGACTGCAAACCATGTCACCCCATCCAGAAACCAGTAAAGCTGAGATGTATGGAGATAGCTAGGAACAAGAAGGGCAGGGGTTACCAGTATGAGGGGTGACCGTGGTTCCCAGTCGTCTCCTGTGCAGGGGACACCAGCAGCTTTTGCTGCAGAGAAGACCGATGGCCAGCACAGCTGCTGTGGACCCCTGCAGATTTTCCCACTGAGCTTTTACCCCACAGGCTTTCACGTTCACAGAAGCTAGCTGACTGAATCCCTCCAGCCCCCTCCTCCCATCCCCTGAAGCATGGGATCTGCATCGGCAGCCTCCCCGGGCCTCTGTCGCTGTGTGAGTGCAAAACACCAGCCTAGACCCTATGGCTGATCCCCCACGGCCAGGTACACACAGGGCTAGCCCCTACAGCTGTGCACATGCGTGCCACTGACCTGACTCGTGTCATCAACCTCCACTGCCACGTGTGCACCCCTGGTGAGACCCTGCAGCCATGGGAATGCACACTGACAGCCAGGTCGTTGGTAACTGCTAGTGTGACTGTAGTTGCCTCTGGTTCTTGCTGCTGGTGCTGGCACTTGTCACGTGTGTATCTGCAACTAGACCCCGCCACTACACAGACACCTGCAGCTGGTCCCCACAGCTGAGTGTGTGCATACCACCAGGTCTGGCCACCACTACTGCTTGCCCTGGTCCCCAGCCACTGGATCTCGGAGGTGCCACCGAAGACCTCAAGAGGGCCTGTAGCATTTGAAGACCCCTGCAGTGCTCACGAGGACCATGCAGCTATGGATGTCATGGATCCTAGCAGCCTAAACCAATGAGACATGTCCTCTCTACCCACCCTGCCTCCCCCTGGGCCCAGAGCCACCACACCTACCATTGGTTCCCTGCTTTTGCCCACTAGATCTGAGGTCCCAGCATGCTCCCACCTGTAGGTGAAGGTCTTTCCTTACTGAAGTCAGTTCATAAAGTCTGAAAATGCACAGAAGCCTTTGCAAGAATCAGAAAAATGTGACACCATCAGAGGAACACAGTAGACTCCCAGTAACTGATCAAAAGGGATGGGGATACACGAATTGCCTAATAAAGAATTCAAAATATTGTTCAAAGTTGCTCAGAGAGCTTTAAAGAGAGCACGATTTAACAAAAACCTAGAAAACAATACAGTAACAAAATGGAAAGTTGAACAAAGAGATAGAAAACATAAAAAAGAGCCAAACATAAAACTTGGAGCTTAAAAATACAATGATGGAAGTGAAGAATTCAATAGAGTGTATCAATAGAAGACTGGACCATGTAGAAGAAACAGCCAGTGAGCTGGAAGGCAGATCATTTTAAATTATCCAGTCAGGGTCGCCTGGGTGGCTCAGTGGGTTAAAGCCACTGCCTTCAGCTCAGGTCATGATCCCAGTGTCCTGGGATCGAGGCCCACATCGAGCTCTCTGCTCAGCAGGGAGCCTGCTTCCTCCTCTCTCCTCTCTCTCTGCCTGCCTCTCTGCCTACTTGTAATCTCTCTCTGTGTGTCAAATGAATAAATAAAAAAATCTTAAAAAAAATTATCCAGTCAGAGGAGCCAGAGAATGAAAAGAAACGAGGAAAGCCTGTAGGGCTTAGGAGACACCATTAAGAGAAACAATCTACACATTATTGGAGTTCCAGAAAGAGAAGAGAGGATAAAGGGGCAGAGGGTTTATTTAAAGAAATAATGGCTGAGAACTTCCCAAACCTGAGAAGATATTTGGACATCCAAGTTCAGGAAGATCACCCCAAAATTATAATCTAAAAAGATCTTCTCTAAGGCCCATTATAATAAAACTGTTTAAAATCAAAGACAAAGAGATACTTTTAAAAGCAGCAAGAGAAAAAATTTCTCCTACAAGAGAACCCCCATTAAGCTCTTAGTGGATTTCTCAGCAGATATTTTTCTGGCCAGCAGAAACTTGGAGGATATATTCAGAGTGCTGAAAGAAAAAAAAAAAACAACTACCAACTAAGAATACTTTATCTTGCAAAGTTCCTTCAGAAATGAAGGCACGATAAAGACTTTACCAGCCAAACAAGAGCTGAGGAGAGCTCATCACATTAGACCCACCTTATAACTAATGCTGAGAGTTCTTCAAGCTGAGACAAGAGGGTGCTAATTAGTAACATAACATGTGAAGGGGGGCCTGGATGTCAGTTGGTTTAGTGTCTGCCTTTGGCTCAGGTCATGATCTTAGGGTCCTGGGATCGAGTCCCATGTCAGGCTCTCTCCTCAGCAAGGAGTCTGCCTCTGCCTCCCTCTGTGTGCATGCTCTCACTCTCTCGTTCTTTTGCTCTCTCTCGAAAGACTGAAATCATACCAAGTAACTTTTCTGATTACAGTGGTATGAAACTAGAAATCAACAACAGGAAGAAAACTGGATAATTCACAAATATGTGGAAATTAAACAACACGTTCTTGAACAACCAGTGGGTCAAAGAAGAAATCAAAAGGGAAATTGGGAAAATATCTTGAAACAAACAAAAATGAAAACAGCATACCAGAACTTCTGTGATACTGCAGAAGCAATTCTAAGAAGGAAGTGTTTAATGATAAATACCTACCGTAAAAAAAGAAAGATCTCAAATAAACAACCTAACTTTATACCTCAAGGAACTTGGAAAAGAACAATCCAAGCCCAAAGTTAGCTGAAGGAAGGAGATAACAAAGGTCACGGCAGAAATAAATGAAGTAGAGAACAGAAAAACAGTAAGGAGAATCAACAAAGCCAAGTAAAATTAAGATGTAAATAGAATTTTAAAAAACATTATAACTGACATCACAGAAATATAAAGGATCATAAGAGAATACTATGAATAAAAATATAACAACAGATTGGACAACCTGGAAGAAATGAATAAATTCCTAGAAACATACAACCTACCAAGACCAAATCAGGAAGAAGTAGAAAATCTAAACAGACTGATAATGAGTAAGGAAATTGAACTAGTAATCAAAAATATTTCCAAACAAAGAAGAGCCCTGGTGTAGATGATTTCACAGGCGATTTCTACCAAACATTTCTTTCTTTCTTTTCTTTTTTTTTTTTAAGATTTTATTTATTCATTTGACACAGAGAGAGAGATTACAAGTAGGCAGAGAGGCAGGCAGAGAGAGGAGAGAGGAGGAAGCAGGCTCCCTGCTGAGCAGAGAGCCCGATGCGGGCCTCGATCCCAGGACCCTGGGATCATGACCTGAGCCGAAGGCAGCGGCTTTAACCCACTGAGCCACCCAGGCGCCCTCTACCAAACATTTCAAGAAGAATTAATGCCAATCCTTCCCAAACTCTTCCCAAAAATCCAAGAGGAAGGAATACTCCTAAACTCATTTTATGATGCCAGCATTACCCTGATACCAAAGCCAGATAAGGATGCTACAAGACAGGCCAATATTCCAGGTGACTATAGATGCAAAAATTCCCAACAAGCTACTAGCAAGCCAAGTTCAACAGCACATTGAAAGGATCATGCATATGATCAAGTAGGGTTCATCCCTGAGATGCAGGGTCATCTCAACATATGCAAATTGATAAATGTGATACACCACCTTAACAGAATGAAAAATAAAACTCATAGGATCATTTCAATAGATGCAGAAGAAGCATTTGACAAAATTCAGCCTCCTTTCATGAAGAAGCTCTCAACAAATTGGTTATAGAAGGAACATAGCTCAACATGATAAAGGTTGTATGTGACAAGCCCACAGCCGCCATCATGCTGAATAGTGAAAGTTTAAAAGATTTGCTGCCAAGATTGTGAGCGAAACAAGTGTGCTCACTCTCACTAGTCGTATTCAACTTAGTATTGGAATTTCTGCTTCTTTTTTCTAATTTTTGCTTATTTATTTTTTTAGTAATCTCTATCCCCAATGTGGGGTTGGAAATTATGACCCCAAGATTGATAGTTGCACACTCTTCTGAGCCAGCCGGGTGCCCCAGTACTGGAACTTCAGGCAAGAGAAAGAACCAGAACTGCCAGGCAAGATAAAGAAAAGGCACCCAAATAGGAAGGGAAGAAATAAAACTGTCTGTGTTTCCTGGTTACATGGTCTTATATATATAGAAACTCCTAAAGACTGCACCAAAAACTGTTAGAATTAACTACCAAATTTATTAAAGTTTCAGGATACAAGAATCAACATACAAAAATCAATTAAATTTCTATACACTAACAGTGAGCTATCTGAAAAAGAAAACAATTTCATTTATAATAGCATCTAAAATGTTAAAGTATTAGGAATAGATTTACCCAAGGAAGTACAAGATCTATACACCAAAAAAAAAATACTGATGAAAGAAATTAAATAAGACACGAATAAATGGAAAGATATACTGTGGTCATGGATCAGAGAGTTAATAATGTTAAAATATCTGTACTACTCAGAGCCATCTATAGATTCAGTGGAACACTATCAAAATTCCAAATTCCTATAGAAAACCAACCCTAAAATTTGTGTGGAACCACCAAAGAGCCCAAATAGTCAAGCAATCTTAAGAAAGAACAAAGGTTCTTGGATTTCAAACTAGATCTCAAAGCTACGGTAGTCAAAAGAGTATGGTTTTGACACACAGACCAATAGAAGACAATTGAGAGCCTAGAAATACTCCTACAGATATACAGTCAGTTTATGTTTGACCAGGGAGCCAAGAATACTAAATGGGGAAAGAATCTCTTCAATAAATGATGTTGGGCAAACTGGATAGTCACATGCCAAGAATGAAACAAAACCCTGTCCTATACCACTCATAAAAGTTAATCCTAAATGGATTAAAGACTTCAGTGTAAGACCTAAAGCCTTAAAAATAGAAGAAAATAATAGGGAAAAAACTCCTTGACATTGGTCTCGACAATAGTTTTTTGGATAGGACACCAGCAGCATAAGCAACCAAAGCAAAAATCAGTAAGTAGGACTACATCAAACTAAAAAGCTTTTGTGCATCAAAGGAAAACATCAACAAAATGAAAAGGCAACCTATGGAATGGGAGAACATATTGCAAGCCGTATATCAGTTAAGAGGTTAATATCCAAAATACACAAGGAAATTATGAAGTTATACTAGTCAAAGAAAAACAGATAATCTGAGTAAAATGGGCCAAGAGCCTGAATTAGACACTTTTTTCCAAGACAATGTACGGATGATCAATAAATATGTAAAACGTGCTCAACATCAGGGAAATGCAAATCAAAACCAGCCATGTCATCTCACATCTGTTAGAACGATTATGAAAAATACAAAATAACAAGTGTTGGCATGGATGTGGACATAAGGAATCCTCTCTCTCTGTTGGTGGGAATGTGAATTGGTTCTGTCACTATGTCACTTATGTCACTAAGGAGGTTCCTCAAAAAATTAAAAATAGCACTACCCTATGATCCAGCAGCCCCATTTCTGCATATATATCCAAAGGAAATGCAAACATAATATTGAAAAGCTATCTGCACTCCTGTTTTCATTACAGTGTTATTCACAGTAGGTATGAAAGCAACCTAAATGTCCATCTGTAGGTGACAAATTGATAAATGTGGTTTGTATATACAGTGGAATATTACTCAGCCCTTATAAAGAAGGAGATCCTGCCACTTGGGACAACATGGATGAAACTGGAGGATATCATACTAAGTGAAATAAGCTAGCCACAGAAAGACAAATATAGAATCTAAAATACTCAAACTTGGGGTTCCTGGGTGGCTCAGTTGGTTAAGCCTTTGACTCTTGATTTTGGCCCAGGTCATGATCACCTGGTTGTGAGATCGAGCCCCTTGTAGGGCTCCCCACTCAGTGGGGAGTCTGCTTGGGATTCTCTCTCTCCCTCTCCTTCTGCCCCTTCCCCCACCACATTCTCTCTCTCTCTCTCTCTCTCAAATAAATAAATCTTAAAAAAAATACTCAAACTCATAGCAGGTGAAGAATAGAATGGTGGTTGCTGGAGGTTGGAGGGAGGGGAGAATGGGAGGTAATGGTCAAAGGGTGCAGAATTACAGTTATGCAAGGTAAGTTTTGGAGATCTGTTACACAGCACAGTGCCTGTAGCTAACAGTATTCTATCATATACTTAAAATCTGCTGAGAGGGTCAATATTATATGAAGTGTTCTGACCAGGAAAAAAATGGTGGTAAAGGGGATAAGAGGACACTTTGAGAGGTGGATATGTTTATGCCCTTGACATCAGTGGTGGTTTCATGAGTGTGTGCTCATTCCCAAACTCCTCAAGTTGTATACATTAACTGTACACATCTTTTACATGCCAATTATATCTCAATAAAATGGGTTAAACCCCCTGAAAAACCCCGAGTGGGTCATAAATGTGTGATCTCAAGGAAATACCATCTGTAGGTCGACACATTGGGGGCTCCCAGTGTGAGACCATCGGTTTATGGAAAACAGATGGAAAATCAAAAGCATGGGAGCTAGATGGGACAGTGATGGCTGGAGGGCCAAAGAGAGGGTAAGGGTGTGCACCTGTGGTTGGGGGCAGTGGCAGGATCTGAACCAGGGGGGATCTGAACCAGGTGCCAAAGGGAGAATGGGAGTTTACCAGATAGCCAGGGTGAGGAGGGCTGTTTTGGCAGGATGTCCCAGGATGGGACTGTTCCAGCCACGGGGGTATGTGAGGCAAGGGCCAGGAGGGGAATGGCAGGCTGAAGCCCTTGGCTGCCAGAGTACATACAGAGCAGCTGGCAGGGACAGGGGTCCAGTGAGGGCTGTCCAGCAGGGGAAAGCTACGGCCTGTCTTGGGGGAGGCAGCAGGTCAGTTGCTGTAGGGTCTGGGCCAGTGACCAATGTGGAGGAAGGGATAGATGCTGGGGTCACGGGGACCGTGGTCAGCTGCAGGGGTGCGTGCTCCATCTGGGGCGTCCACCACTCAGTATGCACTGTGGTCAGCCTGTGGTTTTTTGTTTTTTTGTTTTGTTTTTAATGTTTTGTGACCTCTATGCAGTTATTTTTATTGCTGTTTAAATTTTTTTTTTTTAAGATTTTATTTATTTGTCAGAGAGAGAGTACGAGCAGGGGGAGTGGCAGGCTGAGGGAGAAGCAGGCTCCTGGCTGAGCAAGGAGCCCGATGCGGGGCTCGATCCAGGACCCTGGGATCCTGACCTGAGCTGAAGGCAGATGCTTAACTGACTGAGCCACCCAGGTGCCCTGGTCAGCCTGTGTTTCGCAAGGGAAACTAGAATTCCAGTTTTGAAACATGAAATCTCATTATTTTGAGTATTGGGTTCAGAACTTTGAAAATACTGTGTGGGTCGACCTGAACATGTCTGTGGCAGATTCAGTCCCCAGTTGGCAGTTTGGGACTTTGTCTTGGATTTGGGGCATCTGGGGGGTGGGGTTGGGGATGGCCCAGATAGAGCTTCTCCCCCCGATGGGGCTCACCACCACCCAGGGCTCAGGCTCAGTGACTAGAAGTGGAGGCTTTGGGCACATGGGATCTCTGGGATCACCTGTCTGTGCCCTCCCTGGCCCGGGGTTCAAGCCTGGTGCCTAGCTGGGGTGCCAGGCAGGATCCTTCTGGTCCTGTCAGTCTGGCGGGAGATCTCCCTGGGACCCTCCTTGCTGCTGCCCATCCTTGGTCTGCTGTGCTCTGGGAATTTGAACCATTTCGTTTTTGCCCTGCAGGCTGGCCTGATCCGTATGGAGGACGAGGAGTTCTTCATCGAGCCCCTGGAGAAGGGGCTGGCAGCCAAGGAGGCTGAGCAGGGCCGTGTGCATGTGGTGTATCGCCGGCCACCCACCCCGAGGGCCCCTCCTCTGGGGGGGCCACAGGACCTGGACACAGGTAAGGCTGTTTGGTGAGCCCTGGTTGTCCCCCGGAGCCAGGTACCCCTTTTGCAAGCCTGGTCCCAGGCCGAGCCTGAGCCCTGCTCTCACTGGTCATGTGGCACGGTAAGGGTGCTGCGATGCTGGGGTGGGGGCCTCTACTCTCGCTGCATGTGGGCCACAAGCTGGCAGGTCTGGGACCTCTGTAGCTGGCAGTGGAGGCTGCCCAGGGGCCCCCCATTTTGCTGCTTGAGGTCCAGCCGGTGTCGGGGAGCAGGGGAAGCACAGAGCAGGCCTGCACCTGGGCCCAAGTCCCATGCCCAAGTCTCTGACCCTCTGCCTCTAAAGAAGATGTCTGCTGGCCTCAGACAGCCTCCCTCTTCCTCTGTGCAGACCACCTTCCCTGCAATCACCACTGACCGCCCTTCCCTGGCTACTCACAGAGAAAGGCCCCAAGCTGTCCTCTGGCCCAGTTAGGACCCTGCTTCGTCTGGGAGACATGTGCGTGTCAAAGGGAGGAACGGGCGGGAAGTGCGTGACAAAGACCTCAGAGGTGCTCCCATGGCCTCCACAGTCTGTGCACAGACTCAAATGGTTGTTGGGTTTTTTTTGTTTTGTTTTTTTCCCAACTTAGAACCAAAGTGCACTCTGGGTCCAGGAGCATGGAAAGAGCTTCTGGGTGGGCCTGGTGACAGCCCTAGCCATAGCCTCTCAGACCTCAAGCCCAAACTTTCCCCACATTCTTGGCTTCATGGTCCTCAGGGCCCCAGGGACCAGATGAGGCTGCATTGCCTGTGTCCAGTCATTAAGGGCTGGGCTCAGCCCTCAGCCTCTGGTCTTGGCTCCCTGGCTGCACATGTCCAGGGCAGGTGGCAGCGACAGGGGGCAGAGGCCTGGGTCTTGAGCCAGGCTCACCTGCATGTTGGCCGAGAACCCCAGAGGCCTGCTTGGGGGCCAGCCCAGCTGTGCTGTGATTTGCTGGGGCACTCCCATTACCCCAGACAGCCCTGGCTCATTTATTTTAGGTCTCTCGGTCTGACTTCCCAGCTTGACAGATAAATTGGGTGCAGGCCGACAGGGCACCATTCTAATTTCAAGGAGTGGTGTCAGATACTTTTGCACAGAAATTGTTCTGTCAGGAAGCCTGGTGCTCTCTAGAGCCAATCAATATTTGGGCAGACCCTTTTTCCCAGGTGATGAATCGCCCATCTGCCAGGCCTTCCCCAGCATCAGCCTTCCTGCCTCTTTCCTACCCTTGGGCTTCTCTGCAAGGGGAGGAATGGAGAATCACAAGGTAGGGTGAGGGTAGGGGTGAAAGTGGGGCAGCAGAAGTGCCCCAGACCAGGGGTCAGGCCCACGCTTGGCCGGTTGCCCTCAGGCACATTTGGGCCTCTGACTTTTGCCTTCTCTGTCCAATGGAATTAGAGAGCTGCCTGTGTCTCAGAGAGCTGAGGGCTTGCCACCTTGGTCCTTGGGCTTGGTGCTTCTCAGTCCTGCTTAGGCCAGGTGAGGTGGCGTCTGCTACGAGGGTCTGCCAGGTGCCTGGGGTTGTCTCTGATCCCAAGTTCCATGTGGTGCCTGTCTCCTGATTGTGGCAGCCCTCCCCTGTGGCTGTGCTGGCCTTGCCTTATTTTCTGGGCTTTTGTTGGTCTTTTGGGACTTTCTATTAAATCCATCCTCTCCTCGCCCTGCCATCCCCCTATTGCTGATAAGAGCTTAGAACTCCAAATGCAGGAAAGGAGTATCAAACTCAGAATAACCTCAGAAACCAGTGGCCTTAGAAGATGCTGGGAGAGGTGCCTGGGTGGCTCAGTCGGTTAAGTGTCTGACTCTTGACCTCTGCTCAGTCTTGCTCTCAGGGTCATGGGTTCAAGCCCCGTGCTGGGCTCCTTGCTGAGCATGGAGCCTACTTTAAATAAAAAAAAAAGTGATGCCGCACAGGTTGGAGACTGAGGTGCTGGAAGGTGGTGGGGTGCGGTGAAGGTATTCCAGGCTGGGCTCTGGGCCTCAGGCCTGGGCCATGGGTGTGTAGGCTCCAGGCTGTGGGCTGTGAGTGATAGGGCCAGGCCACAGGCCCACGGTCTGGGGCTAAGGCCCCTTTCCATGATGTCTGTGCCCTGTGTCAGCATGACCCTGTCTAGGTGACTTGGTCATCCAAGAGTACTTTTCTCCCTGGATGTCCCTTCCCACCCAGCCCTGGGCTGAGGCCCACTTGCTGGCTGGAGGGGGTCCAAACACATGTTATGCTGGGGCTGGGCTGAGGGCCCACAGTGACCTCAGATGGTCCAGCTTTCCGTTAGCCTGGGCCTTGTGAGGGCCCAGGGTGCAGCCAGGAGATTTGCAGCAGTGTCCTTGGCTGGGCCTGTTTGCTCTGCTGGGCACAGAACCCTAGAATGTGTGTGTGTGTGTGTGTGTGTGTGTGTGTGTGTGTGTGTGTGTGAGAGAGAGAGAGAGAGAGAGAGAGAGAGAGAGAGAGAGAGAGGGAGAGGGAGAGAGAGAGAGTGTAAGCCAGAGGGTCCTTTTCTTCTAGTGAATTCTGATGGGGACCCTGATAGATCACTGTGGCTGTGGCTGTGGCTGAAGTGAGCAGGAGGCACGGACTTGAGGCTTCCTCCTCCCTCCCAAAAGGCAATTCCTGGTAGTGGGTTTGAAACCCCTGTGATGGGGCAGTGGGTAGGATGGGTCTTCTGGGGATGGGGAAACATCTGTTTGGGGCCTTCCAGGCTGGGAGGTGGACATCTGGCTGGGTGTGGGATTGGGGGTAGGGGTGCCTGGTGGGGGTTGATGGGTATGTCCCACACAGCTCCTCCAGGTCCCAAGACACATTGTCCTGTTTTCCCTGAGCAACCAACAGCCTTCCTGGAGTGATCTGGGGGGTCCGCCCAGCCTCAGAGAGTTGTTATCACTCATAGTCTCCATCCTTGGAGGTCAGTTGCTGGGTTGCAGACTTCCCCAGGGAAATGGATGGGAAACAAAGGTGTTCACGTGTCTTCACAGACTCAGGCCCAGGTCCAGTGTGTGCATAGAGCAGTGTAGCATGTAACAGAGTTGCCCTTGTGCCCTAGAGGAGGGTCTCAGGGTGGGCGAAGAGTTGAGGGAGAGGAGGGGGCACCTTTTCTCTCCTCGTTGCCCTGCAGATGTGGCAGAAGTGTCTCTGTTCCACTCTGCTGGACCCAGGAGCCCAGCCTGGACAGGAGGGCAGAGATTAGGCCAGGGGACCAGGGTGGCCTTTTGGGGACAGGTGGTTGAGGGATTTCCAGACCTCCTCTGTGCCAGGCCTCTCTCAGGTACACATGGTCCCATTGTTTGTCCCCACTCGGAGCCAGCCCTGTGTCCGGGTGATATGGGGCTGGGGGACTGAGTACCATCAGCCTCCCTGGTGTGTGTGTGTGCGCGCTCACACGTGTGTGTTTGCACTTCTACACATACATGGACAGGGTCCCACTTGGAGTGCTGGGCCTGTGCCTGAGCCCTGGCCTGACTACCGTCTGTCAGCCCTGTCTGGGGTGGTTGAGGGGGAGCCAGGGCCGGCCAGTGTGGGGAGAGGAGCCCCAGTCTAGGCCGGAAGCCCTGCCTCGTACTTGTTCCAGGGACTGTGGTGTGTCACTGCCTCCTACTCTCTGGCTACCACGACGTCTTACCACCAGCCAGCTCACTGAAGACAGCTGCATTGTATTATTCTGTCACAGTTCTGGAAGGCAGAAGTCTGAAATGAGTATCACTGGGCAGAGGTCAAGTGTGGGCAAGGCCGTGCTCCCTGTGGAGGCTGTAGGGGAATCTGTTCTGGCCTCTCCCAGCTTCTGGTGGCTGCTTGTGGCCACATCACTCCAGTCTCTGCCTCTTGGTCGCACTCTATCTTCCTTGTGTGTGAACCTCCCTCGGCCTCTTGCTCATAAGAATGCATGTGATTGCATCTAGGGCCCATCCAGATAATCCAGAATGATCTCCCCCCCACCATTTCAAGACCTGTGATCTAATCACATCTGCAAAGTCTTCTTTTGGTCCCATAAGGTAACATTCACAGGTCCCAGGTAGGACTTGGCATCTTTGGGGACCACCATTCAGCTCAGCTCGGAAGTGACCCAGCCCTCCTGTGCATGGCTGGCTGTGCTGTGAATGGGATGTGTGTCTGGAGGCACAGGCGCCCCTCACTCCTCCGGGGACAGGGCTCAGGTACAGCTCAGGCAGGGCCCCTTCCCTCTGCCTCTGCTGGGCCCTCGTCCAGTCGCAGACAGACTGTGGGGCCTGGAGAGGCTAGACCAGGGTGTGGCTGGGCTGGGCTCAAGACCACATGCACAAAGCTGGCCGGGCTGCAGACACAAAGGGCCTGGCTGTGTACAGGAGGAGGCGGAAGGTGCCCACGGTGAGCTGGGCACGTGGTCTCCCTGCTAGACACATGATGCCACTAGCAGAGAGTCCTGCCATCCCAAGACAAGAGCCACAAACTCCGAGGCTGGCAGGACGCAGCTGGTGATGCCAGTGAGGACGGTAGCAAGGCTAAGTGCTTGGCCTGACTTTCACCTCTCTTTTTGACATAAACCATGGGCGCAGAGAATGTGTCTCTACTGAAAGGAAAACAGTGGGAGCGTGGTGGGCACAGGCCTCATCCACAGGGGCCCCTCGTCAGCTCCCCTGACCGTGACCTGGTGGGAGTGTGGGCCTGGGGCAGCGATCCTCTCACGGTCAAGAGCATCTAGATATCAGAACTTTTATGGGAACCTTCATGATTTTAAAATGTTGCTTTACATTTCTAAAAAGCACCATATGAGCCAAATAAAACATGGCCCCCATTGGCCACCTGTGCTTGTGAGAGGCAGAGGCAGAAATGCTGTAGTGGGGGCTGCTCTTCCAGGCCCCCTGCAGCCCTGGTGCATGGCCGTGGTAGGGAGGGCAGGGAGCTCTGTGCTCCTGTTAGGGGGGTGTTTCCCATCCCACAGAACCGCCTGATGGGCCACTGTGCCCTCCCACCCTGCCTTGCACTGGGCCCTGGCTGAAGAAAGAGAAGTCAGACAGCTCAGTGCCCGTGACCTTGGCTGCCGCCTCCTCGGAAGCAGCCCATGCCAAGCCTCTGCCCGCTGCTGTCAGGCTGCGGCATCCTCCCTGGCGGGCAGAAGAGGCATGCCGCCCCCGGGAGCGCTCTGCCCTGCCGCTGCCAAGGGAGGCTGGTGAGAGAGAGCGCACGGGGTGCTGGCGCTGTCTGCTGCTCTGCGTGGCTCCACCACGTGGCCAGCCCGCAGTCTCTATACCCGGCGGCCCACAGTCTTTCCTCTGCTGACCCACTGCACATTTCTGTCCATCCCATGACATTGGCTTGAGTCAGGTAGGAGTTTCCCAGGCTTCTGAGGAGTCGGAAAGGGCCTGTCACAGGGGTGAAGCTGGAGGTAGGTGTGCAGGGCCAGGAGCTGGGGGCCAGAGCTGATGCTGGGACCTGCAGCCTGGAATGTTCCAGAGTGTGGATGGTGTCTGGCAGGCAGTGGGCAGCCCTGGTTGGAAAGGGGCCTGCAAGGGAGTTCTGTGTCACAGCCAGCCCACTGTGGTCCAGGCTGGAGGCAGGGAGTCCGGGGATAGGGGAGAGAGTGGAGTCCTGTCAGGATAGGCCATGGACGGGAGGTGGGCAAGGTTCCACTTAATGGCAGGTAGGTCACCAGGCCTGCCTCGGTGACGCAGCAGGCGTGAGGTGTAAGGGAGAGACTGAGGCCTGCAGAGGGTGTGGAGGAGGTGCTGACTTACTGGAGGCCAGCTTGGAGCCTTTCATCTCCACAGTTGTTGATGTCTGCCTCAGTTTCCTGTGACAACTGAAACACATTACCACAAATGTAGTGGCTTGAAACAACACAGATTTATTATCTTACAGTTCTGGAGGCCAGAAATCCTAAACAAACCTGAAGGGGCTAAACTTAAGGTGTCAGCAATGTTGGTTCCCTCTGGAGGCTCAGTGGGAGGGAGGGTCTCTTCCTGGCCTCTCCCAGCTTCTGATAGTCGCTGACATCCCTTGGCCGGTGACTGCATCGCTCTGGTCTCTGTTCTCATGGTCACAGTTTCCTCTTCTGTCGTCCAGTATCTCTCTGTGTTCCTCTTACAAAGACACTTGTGATTACATTTGGCTCACTGGGGTAATCCGGGAGACCCGACCCATTTCAGGATCTTTAATGTGATTAAGTTAAGGATAAGTTGAGTCCCTTGAGCCATAAAGGCGACACTCACAGGGTCTGGGGATGAGGCTGTGGACATCCTGGAGGCCGTGATTCAGCCTACACAGTATCTAAGTATTGAAGCCTGGGATTCTGTCCGAGTGGGGAGAGAGACCCTTGGCTGGCTTTGCACCCTGAGCCCCAGGGGCCTTCTCTCTGTGTCCCTGAGCCCCTCGCCAGGGCCCTGGAACTGGGCCTGGCCCTCTCAGGTGGTGACCTGGGGGCTCTCACACCGGATTTGGCTCCGCGTCCCACCCAGCCCCCTCAGAGGTGCAGCAAAAGTCTGGGTGCCTTGGTGCTCCTCTCCTGGGGCCCTGTCTGTTCCTCCTCATTCAGCCCCTGAGCTGCCTACAGCTCGGGGACCAGAGGAAACCCAAGGGCAGGCGCTTGGTTGTGAAACCCAAGGCAGCTGGCCCGGCTCCGGGCTCTGGGAGGCGTGTTTCAGAGCTGAGCGCACCCTTGGCANCCCCCCCGCCGCTCTGTGGCCGGCCCCCTGGACGGCTGGAGGAGATGCCAGCGCGGTGACGTGGCCTCCTGCCGGAGAGGTGGGCGGGGGCTGGCGCTGGGACAGCCGAGGCTGCACATTCTGCGAGGCCTGGAGTTGTCTGGGGTCAGGCTTGGGAGGGTGCCCCAGAGCTGTTCATGAGCGGGGGCGCTTTCTGCCTGGGATCTGCAAATGGGGGCCCTGTCCGGTGGGTTATGAGGGCAGAGGCATTACCATGGTGAAGACTTGCTAAATGTGCTCCCACCCCCC
>LNAC01000450.1:241851-289566 GCA_002007465.1 Ailurus styani | reverse complement strand
CCCTCCCCACCCCTCCCCACCCCCCACCGAGGACAGCCCACAGCTCAGCTGCTCTCCTCAGACATAAATTTAGCTGTCTTTGTGTCTCTGGCCTGCCCTCCTCCCTCGCTGTCTCCTCCTGAGTTGCTGTGGGATCTTGTTCAGGGGTGGAGCCGGCCAAGTGAACATGGCCCAGGAGAGACCTGATCGTCACTGGGGCACCATGAACAGATGATGAGTGCCACCTGGGGACAGTGGCTTGGCTCTGGCCTGGGTGTGGCCCTCACTCAGATCCAAGGGATGGTTCTCAGAGGAGCCAGGTGGCTCGGTGTAGAGGTCAAGTGTACCTGCCTGGGCAGCATGCCCAACCTCATGGTGCCTCAGTTTATTCATCTGTAAAATGGGTGTAATGGCACAGGGAGAGGAGGCGGTGGGAGTTGGACAAACCCGTCCTCATCTCGTCCCCTGCTTGGTGCCCGGTCCATGCTTGCTGTCACCCATTTAGCCATCCTTGTGATTCGGGCTCTGAGGTCCTCTGCCCTCGCCGCCCCTGCTCCGTGGCTCTCTCTTCCACAGACACAATCAACTGATGCTCCTTCTTTCCTTCCCTTATGTTTGTGTTGCCAGTGTCCCCCAAAGAGGACACTTTTCCTTGGCATGCAGTAACCATGCCTGCTTTCCAGATAACACGCAGCTGGGGAGTGAAGCCGCATCTGCTCCGGCTGCGTCTGGAGTTTAATTAGCAAGATCAGTGCGTCTGGTTGTCGCCTCGGCTGTGGGCTCTGTGTGGCCTACTCTCTGCAGGTCCTCAGCACAGCAGACTGGGATGTTTCTGGAAGAGACGTGATGTCTCCAGGGGCAACTTAACATGTCCGTGGCGTTTGTGCTTCCGATGTACCAGCCGGCCTGCCAGGGGTGGGAGCAGCTGGGCCTGAGTGTCCCTGAGGACCCCGATGAGCCTCTGTCTACATCTCACGTATCCCCCTGGGACGACTGTGAAGAAGACATTCCTGTGTGCTGTGTCCACACAACGAGGGGCAGAGGGACAGGGTCCTAGGGCACAGGCCTCTTGAGGAGGCCAGTGAGAAGCGCTGGCTCCCAGCATCGGGGGGATGGGGCTGCAGAGATAGCTCCAGTGATGTCCAAAGGGGACAGAAGGCCCTGCCCCAAAAGCTGGGGTCTGGGCCTGGGGTCTGAACTCCGCTGCTTTGTACCAGCTAGAGACCCCTGATCACAGGCCCCATGTCCTCTCAGAAATCTCGACAGGGCGGCAGACACTTCAGCCAGCTCCACGCCTGAAGTGTTTTCTAGAAAAATGTCCAATTTTCCTTGACCCATTTCTCTTTGAAATTAATACCAAGCAGCGCTGTGCACTTGGCCCTGAAGGAACTCAGAGCTGGGAAAAGGTCACCCAATTAGGGGGAAATGTTTGTGTCTGGCTCTTTCCCCCTCCCAAGCTCAGGCTCCTCGTCTTCCTTGCACATACACACATGCTCACCCGTGTTTGGAACATGGGCTGCCTTCTGGGGTCTGGGCTCAGTGCTGGGGTGTGGGCTTCAACCGGAGCTGTGTGGCTAGACTACCTCCTGGGGATATCCAGGCAGGGTGATGTGCACATCTGGGACAAGGTCAGGGCCCAGGTGAGAGGTCGCACAGAGTTTGGAGGAATCCTGGGCCAGGTGAAGAAGATGGCCTTGGCGCGGGGCCGGCACAGGGAGGTGGTTGGCAATGGCTTGGGCTGGTGATGGACCAGGCACCCAGTGATCTCCTCAGTCATGGGGGGCTATGCAATAGAAATGACAACAGTCCTCCTGAGATGGGACACTGAGTCTTAGAGGGGGTACCTTTGTTCTCTCATTCATTCATTCATTCATTCATTCATTCACATTCTTACGGTGCACTTGTGTCTGGGGCTGGGTTGGGGTGCTAGGGTTACATCAGGGAATGAGCTTGTCATCCAGGTGGGGGGGACACATAGTGAGCAGAGGGGTAAATCTGTGCACGAGGTAAAATCTGGGGCCAGGATGATGTGAGAGAGGCCAGGTAAGGGTGGGAACTACTCCATGTGGGAGGTGAGGCTGATCTGGCTGCCCTTGGGAAGGCGGCTCCAGATAGACGGGGTGGCAGGTACAGAAGCACTTGACGCTGGGCCGGGGGAGGTGGGGAGGGCCGGGTCAGGGGAGTTGTGTGAGGTGGGCCTTGTTTTCCCAGCAGTGGGAAGCCTTTGGAGGGCTCTCAGAGGAGAGAGTGGGAGCAGGGAGGCCTGCGTGGCACCCTGGGTGGGCCTGGTGGCTGGTGACAGATGTTGGGCAGATGCATTCAGGATGTGCCTTGGAGGTAGAGCTCACAGGACATGGGTGTGAGGCCAGGGATCAGGGATGGCTCCTGGCTCTTGAATGGATGGCTCCAGGACGGTGGGGATGGTGGGGACACAACTGAGGTAGGGATCCCCAGGGGAAGAGAGGCAGCTCAGGTGGCCTGGCCAAGTGCAGAAGCCAGAATCAGGGCTCGTTCTTCTGACTTCTGAGCCCCGCCCTTCAGAGTGAGGAGGTTTACCAAAACAGATGGTACTGGCCACAGGCCAAGCCCATTTGGCTTCCAGAATTTTGGGGTGGGGGCAGGGACCCCAGACACAGCTGCACAGGTGGGCAGGCTCTGGGTTGCCATGGAAGCTCCTCTCACTCCCAGGCGCAGAGGCCCTGCTCTGTGGGACAGGATTGCCGGGCATGGCATGCAGCCCAGGGTCCCTGTGGATGTCCATGAGTCCTTGCCCCTCTGACAGGCCAGGCTTTTCCTTCCCACTCTGCCACTGTGGGGAGGGACCGTGGACCTGCTGGGGTGTGCGGGATCTTGTGAGGGTGTGTGGGATCTTGTGAGGGTGTGTGGGGCAGGCTGTGCGTCCAGCGGTGTTTCGAGGCTGCCGTAACATGCGTGCGTGCCAGTAGTGCAAACTCTCTTGTTATTTGGGTTTAGGGACCTCCTGGCAGGGGGTCTCGGAGTCCTCTCCTATTGCTGACCCTGCAGGCCACAGCCCGAGCCAGCCCAGATGCCTGGAGCCCTGGCTCTGAGCAGCTGTCAGGAAGTACTTGCTGAGTGGTTGAACTAATCATGGAATCCAAGCACACGACAGTCTCACGGCTGTCGGGGAAGAGCCACGCTGGTTTCCCACAGCAGCCCCCCAGTGTCTCCAGTTCCTCACCAGTACAGGGGGCTTTGCTCACTGATATTTCACTGATCCAGCAGGGAAGCCTTACTTTTGGCCTTACTTTGTGCTTCTCTGATCGCCAGGGAGGATGAGTGATCGCCCCACGTTTGATTACTTGGTATGTCTCCTCTTCCTGTTTAAGTCCTTGGCCCGTTCATCTCCTGGGGTCTTACATATCGAGATAAGCCCTTTATCTGCTTATCGACTTTCTGTCACGTTTGATATAAGCCTTTTCCCCATGCTCCGGTTCCCCTTTTCTATTCAGTGTTACTCGTGTCCGTTGCACAGAAGCCAGTCTTGCCAGAACCCAAGTCTGGGAGTGATTCTTCTCCTGCCCCTGGAGCTGTGCCGGTGGCTCAGGGATACACATTTCTGAAGGGCCTCCGGGAGGACGAGCTCACCTGTGCAGGCGTTCCCCAGAGCACTGCAGGCACAGCATCTCAGGGATCCGTGTAATGACCCCCTTGTACCCATTTTAGATGAGGAACCGAGGCAGTGGCGGCCACGCTGGTAAGTTGTAGAGCCCCGTGTGTGGCCGGGAGGAGCAGGCTGGGCCCCGGGGGCTGCCTGGCTCCCTGCACAGCATCTCCTCTCCACCCCCCAGAGCTTCCCACCTGCAGGCTGGCCCTTCTGGGGACTCAACGTGCAGCAATGGAGGCCCCAGTGAGGGCATGCAGCAGTATCTCGGGTCACTCCACACACTAGCTGTGGGGAGAATCTTTGGCTTGCTGCAGAATTCCCATCATCAGGAGGAGTGCCTGGCCCATGGTCGGTGCTTACATGTCCGTGAAAAGAAGGAAGGAATATGGTCTTGGAAGCCTGGCTGCACGGTCCTCATTCCTGGGGAAGCAGTTGCGCCTGGTTGATGTCTGAGGGCTTGTCACAGAAATTACACTCCTGGCAGCAGGTTCTTGGTGTTGTGCCGGTGGAACTGGAACGTTGCTGGGGCCGAGGGCCCCCTGGGATGGGCGTTTCCTGATGCCCTGGGGAGATTCGCTGGAGGGCAGCAGTGCCCTCAGGCCTTGCTGCCCTCACCAAGCTCTGGCTGCCATTCCCTGTGCCACTGTCTTTGCGCGTCAAGTGCCCGGTGGAAAGCATATCCCTTGTTCACTTACTCATTCATTCAATTCATTCGCCAGATCTCTACAGACGGCCCACACAGGGCCCGGCACTGGGCCAGGCTTGGCCACCCTGGGAACCAGACAGACCTAGCCCCCTCCCAACTCCTGCCCCCACCCTCCTACAGCTTGTAGTGACCCGGTCGGTCCCCAAAGGCCTCTGCAGTTAGAAATGTTGGGAAATGCCGTGAACTGACCACAGTAACTGGGGATTGGAGCCACATCTGAAAGTGTGGGTTGCAGTTCACTGGAGGAGAAGAGGGGTGGAGGCGGCAGGGCTGAGCATCCTGAGGGGAGTGGACGTGGCCTGTTGGGCGTGGGGGGGGGTGCTGCGCAGCAGGAAGGGCCCGAGGGCTAGATGGAGGTGGGTCTTGTGGCTCAGTCTTGGAGGGAGCGGCAGTGCCCTGCTCTGAGTGGAGACAGTGTGGCCTGGTTCTTTGGAGGAGGCCACTGGTGTGGCCCAGGGGGGAGACTGTGGCCTGGACCCAGATGGCAGGGGGTGGAGAGGATGCAGCGTGGAGTTATAGAGCTGTAGGGACGTTGGGGGTCCTGGCAGGTTATCACTTTGGTGGTCAGAGGGGAACGCTGCCCCCTGGAAAGAACTACATTCCCATGCAGACTTGCCCCAGGTCAGGGAGGAGCCAGCACGCCGCTCCTAGCCAGGCCCCTCCCATGCTCCCTCTGCCCCCACCCTGGCCTGCACACCCAGTGAGCTGGTGCTTGCCCGGATCCTCTCTTCTGGGGCCCAGGCCTGGGAGGTATTTTTGTGTTTGGGCTTTTTATTTTAAGGCTTCTATCCAGATCTCTCTGGACTCATGTTTGGGATGGGTTAAAACTCCATCTGCAGACTCCTAGTTGGAAGTTTTTTTGGTGACTTCAGGGACTCCGGCGTGTGCCACGGGGGCTGGTGTTCACCCCTGATCCTTAATGCTTTGACAGCTCACAGGATGGGGCGGCACCGGTCAGGTGTGGCAGGACAGTGCTGTGGGCAGGCGAAGGAATCAGGAGAACAAAGAGCTGGCACACTGTGCCAGTCTGGGTGGGCAAAGGACTAAGGGCCGCCATTAGACCCCAGAGCACAAGCCTGAGGACTCAGGAGTTTGAGTTGAGCGAAGTTCAACTAAGGTTGTTTGGGTTAGGGGCTGAAAGGGGCTCAGGGGAGTGGTGGCCTGCTGGACCCCACCTACATGCAGCTCGGAGCCACAGGCTGGAGCTGGTGCGTGGGGTGTAGGAATCTGCACCCAGGGCCTAGGCTCAGGAGGTGCAGAGGCTTGGACCCCCAGATGGGTCTTAGCCCCCCAGGACAGGAGCTCGTGTCCCTGCAACCTTGCCCAGATCCTGGGGGTCAGGTGTCCACCGAGGGCAATGAGGGGTGTATCTCTGCTGGATGGGGCTGGATGGGCAACCTAGGCTGGCGTGGGGGCACAGGCCAATTTAGGGTCAGCTGCAGGAGGATTTCCGATTTCCCAGGAAAAGCCATAAACTGTGATTTTATGTAAAACCTCTTAATTTTTCCAATGTTGGCAGCTAAGTCGAAATTTTCAAAGACTGTGTATGGGCCAAGCAGGTCCCTGGTGGCAGCGGGTGTGAGAGGGTCATGGGGTGGCTTCGGTACGCGGGAACCAGAGCCCATAGTGTTCCCATGGTGACTGGGACTGAGCTCCCAATGCAGCCAGTGCTGCCTCAGAGTTGAAATGCACTTCAGAGGAATTTTTATTTTCATTTCGGGAACGTCACAAGAGACTGTTCCAGTGGTTCCGTTTCTGTGAGGAGAGATCTGCGGTCGTCGTGTTTTTCTTGGAGGCCTTTGGGGGAGCCCATCTGCAGAGCATTAGGGGGGTGTATAGCAGGAGGAGGCTCCATCTAGGCCTCCAGACAGAACCTGGGCGGGGCGGCTGTTTGGTTGGGATCAGCCCCCAAACTCCCAGAAACGGCCTCCCTCCCCACCAAGCACTGGGGCAGCCCGACCCACTGGTCAGGCTGGACAGGGCTGGGTGGACAGACCCTGTGGTTGTCATGTCTGGCCCTGAGTCTCAGGGGCCTGAGGTTCTGTTTCCCTGGTGTGATGGTCCATCCTTAAGGCCCTTGCAGCTTGGGGAGCAAATGATCAGTTGTAGGTGCAAGAGGCTTATGGTCAGATGACCGTGTTCCTTTGTTCTGGGCGATATCCCAAAAGCTACTTACATTCTTGGCTTTCAGCACCAGTAGGACAAAACAGGACCTGGTTTTGTCTCGGGGCCTTAGACGGAGAGGGGCTCGGGACCTTCATGCCCAGAAGAAGCCAGCACTGCAGGACCCTCTTTGAGTCACCTCAGAAAACTCAGTTCGAGCTTTGGTGAGGAAGGCCTGAGCCCCTCTTTGTTGGTGTCTCTTGTCTGGAACGTGTGGGTGCTCCCCAAGGGCTGTGGCTGTCCAGGGAGTCAAGGGAGCCAGGGGACTCAGTGTGGCCCTGGGTTGTTGGTCCCTGCTCTGGCCCAGCCTCAGTTTCCTTACTTGTAAAATTGAGGGCACTAGATTAAAGCCGGGCCTCATCCAGAGGCTCCCGGGCTGTGTCCCTGCCCCTCACCCCCTGGTTTATTTCACTCACAGGGTGTCTTCAAAAACCGTGACTATATGCTTGAAAGTCAGGAGGTTTTGCATTTAAGTTTCAGTTTCCAGTTTCTCAGAAAAATTAGAAGGACTGGAAACCTTGACCTGTTCCTTAGAGCCAGCATTTAGTGGGGGGGGGGGCACACAGTCCCTCTCCCCACTGTTTCCCTCATGGCCCGCCTACTCATTCTGGCTGTGCCTGGCCTGGTTGGCAATGGGGTGGGGCTCTGGGTCTGGTGTGTGGCTATATCCATACAAACTCTTTCTGTTTCTCTCTCTCTCTCTCTCTCTCACACACACACACACACGTACACACGAGCACAGAACAGACACAGCCGTGTCTTCATGGAATGAGCCATGGGATGTTGAAGAGTTTTCCTGGGTTGGGTGTCAGGACACCAGTGTCTGGCTTCTCTTTGGATGTGTCCTGGACAAGACCTATTCCCCTGGGCCTGGGAGGTGGGCCTCAGGCTCATAGAGCTCCATGGTTCACCCCGACGCTGCGGCCCTTTTCGGTGGGTCCCAGGACGCTTTGGGTACCTATGGTCCAAGAGAGGGGTCACAAGACCAGATAATGTGGGACCTTGGGGTTTGCTGTGCTCTGGGACAAGGTGGCTGCATGGGCCTTCAACCTGGGTATGAGGCACCAGTGCTCCCACCTGAAGGGGCTCCTTCAAGGTTGCCCCTTGAAAGGAGCGGGGTAGACCCCACTTCCATAGTCTTAGGGGATGGCCTCAGGGCTTTGCTGACCTTCTTGTGAGCCAGGCCCCCAGCTCAATTGCAGAAGAGGGGACAAAGGCGGGGGGGATTCTCAGGCTGATTGGCGGAAGGGTCTGAGCTCACCAGTGGAGGGACACGAGGAAGATGGAGGATAAGGCTGATCTCAGTCCAGTCTGCTCACAGGCTCAGAGGCCACATCAGCTGCATCAGCCCTGTCCTTTCTGCCCGGCTTCAGACCCGCACCCTGCACTGCCCCCTGGAGGACAGGTGGCCGTCAGCACATTCAGGTCTTGAGTTATACACCCCCAGGCCCAAATCCAGGCCCCCGTTCTGAGCCAGGGAACAGATCCCTGCTCCCTCTTCAGGCTCTTGTGGTGGCCTCCCTCGTCTCTCTGAGTTACTGTGGATTCTAGATCAGGGAGGGAGCCCTGCAGGCCTGGCAGAGACTGGGTGCACACCAGCCCAATTCAAGTTCGAACCTCCCCCTCCCTGACAGGCTCCCGCTCCTGCCCCACTTCAGTAACTGCCCTTAGCATTGCTGGTCCCCGAAGGAGGGTGTACTGGGCTGTTATCTTCAGCTTCCCCTCACCCATCTAGAGCTGATCTGAGGACAAGCCCAACTAATTCTACCCTTCAAATGCCTAGAAATGGCACTGCCACCATCCCCACCCCAGTTGCTGGCTCAGTTGCCATGGATGCAAGGATTCACTTTCCAGTGTCAGAGTTGATTCATTCACTTATTCACCCATCCGTCTATCTATTCATCCATCCGTGCATCCATCCATCCATCCATCCATCCATCCATCCATCCATCTATCCATGCATCTGTTTGTCCATCATGAATCCAATGCATCATCTGTGGCGTCTATCCGTCCATACCTCCATGCATACATCCAACAGGTGTTTGCCAGTGCCCTGTTGCCAGCCCTGTGCTGGACATCGAGCATGCCCAGTTTGGTCTCTGCCCCTGAGGAGTCCCTACTGTGGAAAGAGGCAGACAAGAGGATGAACCATGACAAGTGCTGCTAACCCACTGGACAGGCCTGGGACGTGGGCAGCTGATGTTGCCCTGGTTGGGTGAGCTCCAGGGAACTCTCCAGAGTAGGACTGCTCTAGCCAGACCCCAAGGCCCAGTAGCTGCTCTGGGGCTCCAGGGACAAAGGCAGGGTGTGCTGGCTCTGAGCACAGACTCTGAGGTTCCGCTACCTGGATAAATCCTGGCTTCTCCATCTGCCTCTCAATGCCCATGTCCTTAACAGAGAAGCAGAGATAAGGAGTTTCCACCTGGTAGGGTTCTGGGAAGGATTAGACCCCATCAAAACTTCGAAGAGCCCTATGCGGGCCTGGCGTGTGCTCAATCATGAGGTGCTGTCATGAGTGGAAGGGGGAGTCCCGCCTTGGGTCTCCCCATGACTGCTCCCATTCCAGCGGCTTCTCCACGGCAACTCCCAGGGGCCACAGC
This sequence comes from Ailurus styani, assembly GCA_002007465.1. Lineage (NCBI taxonomy): Eukaryota > Metazoa > Chordata > Mammalia > Carnivora > Ailuridae > Ailurus > Ailurus styani. Next base: position 280,493 of record LNAC01000450.1, on the reverse strand, counting down.
CTAGAGACACTGCAGCTGCCCTTCGGTCTCCTGATTGCTGCTGGGCCACATCATGTGGAAAAGAAGGCTTCCTGAGAGAATCCTCAGGGCGTGAGCGCCTCCAGCCCCTTCCCAGTGGTTGCTGCTCACACCACATTTATTCAGCAGATGTTGGCTGGGTGCCCTGGGCGCTGGGTGGGGCAGCCCGAGACCAGAGCACTTGGCCCTCTTGCCTCGCCAGGTCAGGCGCAGGAAGCAGACCCGGCATGGGCAGTGGGTCTTGAGGTAGAGGGGGCCAGTGAGGTCTTGGGGATGGTCACCAATTCTGCCTGCTGCACAGGGGCAGGCATCCTGGAGGAGGCGGGATGGGGCGGTCCTGGGAGACAGGGCTGTAGAACCTCTCCTTAGAGCCGGCACTGTGCACCCGGGGCCTTCGAGAGCTGGCAGTGAAAACTGCCCGCCCCATGCTTTGTCAGACACTGTTATGTGCTGATGTTTAAGAGGATTGGCATACAAGGATGGATATTCAGCTTTCCCGGAGAAGTCAGGCAGGACCCGTGGCAGCACCCGGCCTGTGCTTTTCTCCCTTGTGGCCCCCAGTGGGTGGAGGGACCCTGGGTCGGAGGACATGTGCTTCTCTCCCAGTCCCCACCATCTCAACGGACTCCTCAGCCTGGGACCTGGGGCTTGGGGTCCTTCATCATCGTGCCCTGTTGTCTTTCTTTGAGCCAAAATCTGTTTCTCTGAGTTCTCGGCGCTCTGGCAAGTTGGTCTAGGACAGCTAGGCAGAGAGGGTCTGTGACAGGGAGACTTTGTGTGACTTGGTGGCTTAGAGGGTATTCTTCGTTTGCAACCCCCCAAGCTGGCTTCACTCATTTCCATTTCCCTTGGGTTCCTATAAGCTTGTGAGGTGCTGTCCTTGGCCTTTTATTATTTTTCCTGACATACAATTTACATAACATAAGATTCACCATTTAAACCTCTTTAAAACCTATAATCCAGTGGTTTTTAGAATATTTACAATGTGGTATAACCATCAGCACAATTCAGTTCCAGAACATTTTCATTCTACCCCCCTGCCCCCAAACAGAAACCCGGCCTGTACTCGCTGCATCAGTCACTCCCCATTCACCCTCCCCTCAGCCCCTGGCAGCCACAAATCCGCTTCCTGTCTCTGCGGAACTGCCTATTTTGGACACTCTGTGTAAGTGGAATCACACCGTTTGTGGCCTTCAGGGTCTGGCTTTACCCCTGGTCTTTTAAAATAAGCCGTTTTGCTGGTATGCAGGCTCACAGTTCACCCACATGGCCACATTGAGTGGTTCTCTCCTTCCCTGTCGGGGGGCTCTTCCCCAGGCCTTCAGCTCTGCAGGGCCATGCCACATCTAGAGCCTGTGCCACACACCTGTGCCCCGATCACATTCTTCAGACTCCTGGCTCGGCCCTCCTGCCTCCTTCTGGCTTGTCTGTGATGACGACCACTTCTCTCTTGGTTCCAGGTCCCTTCCAGAAGCAGAGATGAAGGGGGTCTATTCATTTCTTCGGAAAACATTTACTTTAAGGTCCTGTCACATGTGCTCCCTAGGGGGCATCAGGGAGGGCATGTAGTCTCCGTATGTGTGGGAGCAGAATGTGCCTGGAGAAGTGAATATAAAATTCTACTATTGCTGAACGGTTCAAGTGCTGTGACTGCTACCAATCTGCAAAGTAGCCCTCAGTGGCAGAGGGAGGGCCCTGCTGGGACTGGCCGAGTTCAGAGGCAGCTGCATCTCTTCCGCCCGCTCCCATCACCAGATACAGAGGTGGGCCTGGGATCACGTTGTGACAGCGGCTGCATCTCACATGCCTAGAGTAGGCAGCTGTGTGCCTTTGTAAAGCCCAGAGGCATAACACAATAGGGAGAAGTGGGGACTATGGTAAAAAAAAAAAAAGAAACACAAAAAACCTAGTACATAAAAACAGAACTACCCCTACAGTCCAGTAATCACACTATAAAATACAGAATATGAAAATGCAAAAATACAAAAGCACTCATTCAAAGGGTTACAGGCACCCCTATGTTTATAGCAACATTATTTACAATAGCCAGATTATGGAAATCAGCTCAAGTGTCCATCAACTGATGAATGAATAAGGAAGAAGGGGTATATGTATATAATGGAATATTAGCCATCAAAACAAATGGAGTCTTGGGGCACCTGAGTGTCTCAGTCAAGTGTCTGCCTTCGGGTCAGGTCATGATCTCGGAGTCCCGGGATTGAGCCCCGCATTGGGCTCCTGGCTCAGCAGGGCATCTGCTTCTCCCTCTGCCTGCTGCTCCCTTGCTTGTGCTCTCTCTCTCTCACACTCTCGTTCTATCTCAACTAAATAAATAAAATCTTTAAAAAAGAAAAAGAATGGAGTCTTGCCATTTGCAATGACAAGGATAGAGCTAGAGAGTATCCTGCTAAGCGAAATAAGTCACTGAAAGACAAATACCTTATGATTTCACTCATGTGTGGAATTTAGCAAACAGAACAAATGAGCAAAGAGAAAAAAATGAGAGAGCGAGCGAGAGAGACAAACCAAGACTGTAGAGAACAAAGTGATAGTTACTAGAAGGGAAGTGGATGGGGGAATGGGTGAAATAGGTGATGGGGGTTAAGGAGTACACTTATCATGATGAAAAATATAAAATTAATCAAAGAAAATAAAGTTGGCGGCGCAATTCCAGCACAAGCTTCCAGTGACAGGTGGCCTTCCCCACGCTCCTGAAGGGGGCTCAGTGGAGTTGACACTGAAGTGTTATTTGGGGTTCCCTCCAAGATGGCACGCTAGCTTCTCTCCAGAGAAGCTCTAAACAGGGAAGTGTTAGAATCTGAGAAATAACAACTTAACCTCGCACCCCAAGAGAGAAAAAAACAAAACAAAGCATGAGAACCCCTGCAGAGATTGAACTGGTGCTCATGTTCAGATTTGGAACTGGTATGGGCTTGCATGTGTACATGCCTCTGTGTGTGTGTGTGTGTGTGTGTGTGTGTGTGTGTGTGTGTGTGTGTGTGTATTCAATGGGTGTGCATGTATCCATAGGCCGCAGTCAGGGCTGGGCCAGCCAGCACAGCCGTGAGAGCACGGGTTAGAGAAAAGGGATGCCATTTTTATAAGAAAAGTTAAAAAGGAGAACAGGGAAACAAAAAGTAAGAGAGAAAGACGGAAATTGAAATAATAGATTAATATAGGAGAATCAAGTCCAAATTTCTATCAGTAATCAGAGCAAATGTGAGTGGATTGAATGCCCCAGTTCAAAGACAGATGTTGTCATAGTTGATCAGCCAGACCAAACCCAAAAGCACAAACCAGCCATGTGCTGTCACCAGTGGTACAACTAAAGCATAAATGCAAGAAAACTTTGACAGGAAAAGTATGGAAACCAGAAATATCGAGCAGCCAGCCAAAGGCAAACTGTCACCGGGACATCAGTCTCAGACCCCGCAGACTCTAGGTGTCAGGTCACCATCTAATGAGAATGGCTTCATTTCCCCAGGATGACAGAGCACCTCCAATGGGTCATTTGTTCTTTCAGTGGAATAGCCTCAACGTATTTGATGTAAACTTTGTTAGAAATAGAGAAACCGACAAATCTATCATCATTTTGTGAGATTTGTCCCATTTTTTCCAATTGCTGTTGGATTAAGTAGACAAAACTCAGGAAAGATAAAGAAGTTTCTGAATAACACAACCGATGAGCTTGATTTGAGGGACATAAATAAATTCTGTGTCTGACAAGTAGAGGGACCTCATTCTTCCTGAGCACATTTGCAACACAAATACTGATTGGTAAGTACAAGTCTCACAGACATTCAAAGAGTAGTTCTGTCGTAGGTCCCATTCCCTCACCTTCATGCCTTTCAGCTGGAAATTAGCAACCTCTCTGACAAAAACCTCCGTCATTGGGAAATTTTTAAAAAATAAAACTTTGAAGTAGTTTGTGGATCCAACAAGAAATAATAATGAAACTATAAAAACACTTAAATCTGAGAGATTAAAAAAAGCCCTACATGTCAAAACTTGGATGGAAATTTATATTTAAAAAGAGAAAGGCTGCAAATTAAAGAAATAAATCTCCAGTGTAAGAAGAGAGAAAAAAAGCAAATCTACTCAAAGGAAAGTAGAAGGGAAAATAATACAGAGTGAGATCCGAAATACATGAAACAGAAAAGCTCTCAGTTCTGATGATTGTTCTTACGAGGATGCTGGCTCAGTGTTGCCAGATCTTTTGGTTTCTCAGGAGAAGTTAAAAATTTGTAATTTCGCGAGGAATTTCGGTGTTAAGAAAAATATGATGTGGGCCGTAAGAAACATGTCTTTTATGAGCCCTGCCTTCTCTTAAACAACACTGGGAGGGGCCGTTCCCCTTGACTTAACAGGGTGTCAGAAGTGACTCAGCGAGAAGGACTGCCCTGGCTCTGGGCGGGAACCGAGTCTCAGTCCCAGGCCTGGCTTGTGGGACTCGGGGCCACCTCCGCACACGCTGTCTGTCCCTGGGCTGTCTTCTCCCCTATGAACACTTGTGTTCCTGCTTACGTGTGGACAGCTGTTTCTATTACTGGCTACGAACTGAAGAGAATTGCTGGATCCTATGGTAGCTCTGCTTAACCTCTTGCGGAAGTGCCCGTCTGTTTTGCAAACTGTCCTGGGCATGACGCACCTCCCCCCACCTCCAACCAACCAACCACCTGGGAGGGTCAGAGCTGGTTACCATCACACAGAGCAGTCTGAGGTCTGTGTACGGATTGTGGTCAGCTCGCTGTGAGTTCACACACTGCATCCCCAGGGTTCCAGTGCAGACACCCGCGAAGGCCTTTCTGCTTGTTCCCCATCAGCAGAGACCAGCCTCTCTGTCTCCTAGTTTCTTTCCCAGCTCAGGATGAGATGTTCTCAGACCCCAGCCTGTATATTTTATCCAGAAATTAGGGAGGCAGGGGAGGGGTTTGAACTCTGCTTCTTTTGGCTAGAGAATAATTTCCACATTGGTTCTGTGCTGGAGTGGATCTCTCAGTGGCAGAAATATAATTTTTGAGACTTTTTGGGGGTAATAAGCTCAAACCCTCCCCAGTTGGCAAGCCTCTTCAAGCTTTTCTTCTAGTATCATGTGGCTGTCATTTTCACATATGCTATCTCTCAAGGACCTGGAGAGACAAACCCCATTTATGGGTGGGAAAATGGGAAAATGGGAATACAGAAGGTTCAGAGATGGCACAGTGAGAATCTGGAGGAGCTGGGACTTGAACCCACGTCAGTGTGAGGCAGAATGTGGGCTCTTTCTGCTACAGTAGCCTCAGGTGCTTCCTGAACCTCTGTGAGGGATGAACAAGAGGACCAGCAGATGAGGTCTTTGCTTCTTCCCTTGGGGAACCCTGGATGCCTCCGGGGCTCTCCTGTCCAGTCAGCTAGTGCTGCACTGGCAGAAGCCACCAGGGAGGGGGGCAGAATGGAAGGTACCTGGGTGCTGACTCTAGAGCTGTCCGGATATGAGCAGAGGCTGTCTCTGTGAGGGAGTTAGTGCGGTAAGGAAGAGCGCAGTTGTCTCTCACCTGCAGTTCATGCTCTCCTTCCTGGTGAGAACACAGCTAACCCAGTGTCCTTCCAGGACCTCGCACTATGCAACACTGGACAGCCACAGAGCAGGACCGAGAGGCCCCATTTTCTGGTGCCTAATGTGTGACCAGTCACCGCCAAATGTCACCTGGGGCCTGGACCCGACGGGAATGTCTAAGAAGTCAGAGGTCAAGGGGCAGGTCATTCTTTTATTTTTTCCTTATAAGAGGTTCATTAAGATACAATTCATATGCTGTAATTCATCCCACCCATTCAGAGTGCACAATTCTGTGGTTTTGTAAGTACAGTCCCAGACTGTGCAGCCATCACCACAATCAACTTCTGAACATTTTCATCATACTCATTAGCATCCCTTTTCCATTTGTCCTCAAGAAGTGTAGTGCTTCCTTTTCAGTTTAGATGCCTTTTATTTCTTTTTCTTGTCTAATTGCTCTGGCCAGAACTTCCAGTACTGTGTTCAATAGCAGTGGCAAAAGTAGGCACCCTTGTTTTATTCCAGATCATTGAGCATGATGTCAGCTGTGGGCTATTCCTATATGCCCTTGATCATGTTGAGAAAGTTCCCATCTACTCCTAGTTTATTGAGTGGTTTGTCAGGAAGGCTGTTGGGTTTTGCCATGTGCTTTTTCTGCAACACTTGACATGATCATGTGGTTTATTTTTCTCCATTCTGTTAACGTGGTATTATATTGACTGGTTATCCTGGAACAAATCTCATTTGATCACACGTATAATTCTTTCAGTGCGCTGCTGAATTCTGTTTGCTAGTATACTGTTGAGGATTTTTGCCTTTACCTTCATAAGGAATATTGGTCTAAAGTCTTCTTATGATGTCTGTGTCTGGTTTTTATATTAGGGTAATGCTGGCCTCATAAAATAAGCAAGGAAGTGTTCTCTCCCCTTCAGTTTTATTGGAAGAACTTGAGAAAGATTGGTGTTAATTCTTTAAATGTTTGGTAAAATTCACTTGTGAAGCCATCTGGTCCTGAGCTTTTTTTTGTTGGGGGTTTCTGAGTACTGATTCAGCCTCTTTACTTGTCATAAGTCTGTTCAAATTTTCTATGAGTCCTTGAGCCAGTTTTGGAAGTTTGTATGTTTTCAGAACTTTTTCATTTCATCTAGTTTATCTAAGGTATAAGTGTAAAATTGTTCACAGTATTCTCTCTTTTTTTTTTAAGATTTTATTTATTTATTTGACACAGAGAGAGAAATTACAAGTAGGCAGAGAGGCAGGCAGAGAGACAGGGAGAGGAGGAAGCAGGCTCCCTGCCGAGCAGGGATCCCGATGCGGGCCTCGATCCCAGGACCCTGAGATCATGACCTGAGCCGAAGGCAGCGGCTTTAACCCACTGAGCCACCCAGGCGCCCTAATTTTCACATTCTTATGAATTTTCTAGTTTTTCTGCTCTTATTGATTTCTAGTTTTATCTCATTGTGGTTAGAGAAGATAGTTCATTTAATTTCAGTTTTCCAAACTTTATTGAGACTTGTTTTGTCGCCTAACACATGGCCTCCTGGAGAATGTTCTACTGTATATCAGAAGAATGTAGATTCAGCTATTTTTGGTTGGTGTGTTCTATGTATGTCTGTTAGGTTTAGTTGGGTTGTAGTGTTGTTCAAATCCTCTATTTCCTTATTGACTTTCTGGTTGGTTATTCTATTTATTACTGAAAATGAAGTATTGAAGTATCCAACTATTTCTCCCTTCAGTTCTGTCAGGTTTTGTTTCATATATTTTGGGACTATATTGTTAGACTATTATTATATTGTTGACTATTATTATATATATTTATAATTATTATATTTTCTTGATGGACTGGCCCTTTCATCAATGTATGGTGTTCCTCTTTGGTATAAAATATTTTTGAAGAGGATTTTATTTATTTATTTGAGAGAGAGAGAGAGCTCAGAGGGAGAGGGAGAAGCAGACTTCCCTGATCAGGGAGCCCGATGCAGGGCTCGATCCCAGAACTCTAGGATCAAGTTAAGCAGACATTTAACCAACTGAGCCACCCAGGCACCCCATGTTATAAAATATTTTTACTTAAGTTCTACTTTGTCGATGTTAGTGTAGACACCCCAGTTTGTTTTAATGGTTTGCTTACTATTAAGCATTTTTTTATTTGATAAATTTGGCATGTTATAATTTGTAGATTTAAGGTGTGGAGTGTGTTACTTTGAAACACTTACATATGGTAATATGATTGTCACCAAAGCAGTATTTATCACATCATGTCATTACAGTACAGTGTTATTTTGTTTACTATTTGAATGGAATTTCTGTTTTCATCCTTTCCCTTTCAAGCCATTTGTGTTTTTGGATCTAAATTGGGACTTTTAGAGCCAGCACACAGTTGGACCATGGTTTTAAAAAATCCATTCTGTCAATCTACATCTTTTAATTGAAGTGTTTAATCCATTTACATTTAAAGCAGTTCCTGACAAGGATTTACATCTGCCACTTGCTGTTTATTTTCCACATGTCGTATCTTTTTTGTTCCTCTATTTCTCCATCATTGCCTTCTTTTGTGTTTAATTTTTCTTGTGTATTATTTTGATTCTTTTCTTATATCTTTGTATATTTTAAAGTCATTTTATTAGTGATTACTCAGGATTATAATTATTTTTTCAATGTATGATAACCTAATTTGAATTAATGTCAATTTAGTTTTAATAGTATGCAAAAACTATGTCTCTATACAGCTAAGTCTTCCTCACCTTTATTATATTGTCACAAATTATATCTTAGTACATTGTGTGCCCATTAACAAAGATTAATAATAATTGTTGTATGCATTTGTCTATTAAATTGTAAAAAAGAGGATTTACAATCCAAGGACATGTAGTTACCTTTAAACTTGTGTTCTTTATTTCTTCACATGAATTTGAGTTACTGTCTAGTGTCCTTTTATTTCAACCTAAAGAACTTCCTTGAGCATTTCCTGCATGATAGGTTGACTAGCAACAAATTCTCTCAGTTTTTGTTTTTCTGGGAATGCCTTAATATTTCCTAAATTTTTGAGGAATAGATTTACTGGATATAGAATTCTCTTTTTTTTAAGATTTTATTTATTTATTTGACACAGACAGAGAGAGAGATCAGATCACAAGTAGGCAGAGAGGCAGGCAGAGAGAGAGGAGGAAGCAGGCTCCCCACTGAGCAGGGAGCCCAATGTGGGCCTCGATCCCAGGACCCTGAGATCATGACCTGAGCCGAAGGCAGAGGCTTTAACCCACTGAGCACCCAGGCGCCCATGGATATAGAATCCTTGCCTGACAGTATTTTTCTTTCAGTACCTTAAATATGTCCTCCTGCTGTGTAGAAACCTTCATAGTTTCAGATGAGAAATCAGCTGTTAATCTTATTGAAGATCCCTTATAAGTTTGGAGTTACTTCTCCCTTGAAACTTTCAAGATTCTCTCTTTGCCTTTTTGATAATAAATTTTTAAAGATTTTATTTATTTATTTGACACAGAGAGAGAAAGCAAAAGTAGGCAGAGTGGCAGGCAGAGGGAGAGGGAGAAGCAGGCTCTCCACCGAGCAGGGAGCCTGATGTGGGACTTGATCCCAGGACCCTGGGATCATGACCTGAGCCGAAAGCAGCGGCTTAACCAACTGAGCCACCCAGGTTCCCTTGATAATTATTTTTTGACCATTGATTATAAAGTGTCTCGGTTTGTAGGTCTTTGAGTTTATCCAACTTAGAGCTTCTTGATGTAGATTCACATTTTATCCCGTTGGGGACTTTTTTTTTCATTCTTTCTACCCGTTCTCTCTCCCCTCTTTCTGGGACTCCCATTGTGTGTGTGTGTTGGTGCACATGATGGTTTCCCACAGGTCTTGTAGAATCTGTTCATTTTCTTCATTCTTTTTTCCTTCTCCACATACTAGGTACTTGAACTATATTTATGTTTGCTGAGTAGCTCACATCTGCTGATGAATCTGTCCCGTGAATTTTTCATTTCAATTATTGTACTTTTCAGCTTCAAAATTTCTTTTGGTACTTTTTAATGATTTCTGTCTTTTTATTAATGTTCTCTGTTTGGTGAGACATCTTCCTCATACTTTGCTTTAGGTCTTTGTTCACTAAATCCAATGTATGAACTTCTCCAAGGGAAGTTTTTTAAAATTTCTTTTTCCCTCTGTGAATAAACCATACTGTCTTGTGTCTTTTCATGCCTCATAATTTTTTGCTAAAAACTGGATATTTTGAATATTATAATGTGGCAACTCTGGAAATCAGATGTTCCCTTCTCTTCAGAGTTTGTTGCTGCTGCTTGTTGTGGGTTGTTTGTTTGGTGACTTATTAGAACTCCTTTGGCAAAATCTGTATTCTTTGTTGTGTAGGGCAATTTCAGACTTTTTTGTTAGCTTAGTGGTCAGCTAGTGTTTTAACAGAGATTTCCTTAAATGCCTGAGGCCAAAGGAAAAAATACTTTCCCAGTCTTTGCAGACTGACTTTGCGTTAGGGCACTCCTCCAATGTTTAGCCAGACGGTTTCCAATTCTGTGTTATTGTTCACATCCTATTTGCATAGAGCATAAATGCCAGTCAAAGATGAAAGCCTTGGGTCTTCTCAGGTCTTTTCTGAGCATGTGCCCCACACTGGGTGTTTATGGCCTTCCAGATTCCCTGGTATATGTGAGATTTTCCAAAAGACCTGACTCTCCAAGTTATCTCCTTCCCCAGCCTCTTCCTTCCCAGGGCTTTTGATTTGTGCATGGCTTGCATTGTCCCAGCTGTCATCCCTTGCCCCAGGTGGCTGTAGTAAATACATTTGCCTTTAAACCCTTTCAACAAACTGCCCCACTTCAGCCCTGGGGAAGTTCTAAGGCAGGTGAAATAAAGGTAAACGCTAGAGCTGGTCCTTCAGGGATCCACCAGGCAGGTCAAAACACAAACCACAGTTCTTTGGGACTAAGATTCATATTGTTCCCATTTGTCCTGGCTGCCTTCATGGCTGCCTCTGAACTGGGAGTGGGGGAGGCAAAGCAGGTCAGTTAAAATGCCACAACACTTCTTTCTTCATTAGGTATTTCCCTGGTTGTTGTAAGGTTTTTGAAATTAAATTATGGAGCTCCAAGGAAGCTGATTCTGACACATTTTACTTGCTTGTTTGTTGCTTTGGTGAAGGGACAGATTTTTGGATTTTTTTTTACTATACTATTTTGGTGATGTCCACTTTCTTATTGTTACATCTTAACTTAATCAGAATCTACTTCACATTTACACTGACTTAATTCTAGTAAGCTATAGGATTGTTACTCCTATGTAACTTTCATCTCCTCTCCCTCTTTGAGTTATTATTGCTCTACATCTTACATTGGTTCTTTACTGATGCTGGGACACATTACCATAAATTTAGTGGCTTAAATAAAACAGTTTTATTAACTTACAGTTATGAAAGTTAGAGGTCTGACATGGTTTTCACTGGGCTAAAATCAAGCTATTGGCATGGCTTTGTTTTTTCTGGAGTTCTAGGGGAGAATCTGTTCAGTTGTACTTTTCAGCTTCTGGAGGCCGCCATCATCCCTTGGATCATGGTCACTTTCCTCCAACTTCAAAGCCAGTAACATCAGGGCAAGTATTTGTCATCTACTGTCTCTCTGGTTCTTTCTCTTCTGCTGCCACCTTCCACTTTTAAGGATCTTTGGGATTACATTGGGCCCACCTGGCTAACTAGGATAATTTTGCTATCATAAAATCATCTGATACTTTGCAAACTTATTTTCTCTTTATGATGTAATCTTACATATTCATAGGATCTGGATTAGGATGTGGACATCTTTCAAGGGCTATAATTTTGTGTATCATACATCTGTGTATTTTATAAACCCAGCAACATGCTGTTGTAATTATTATTTTATATAACTTTATGTTTGAAGAAACTGAGAAAAGAAAGGAGAACAAGTATATATTCATAGTTGTATTAGCCATCTTATTTACCATTTCTTGTTCTCTTCATTTTGTTCTTGTGGATTCAGGTTACCATCTGGTACCATTTCCTTGTGCCAACACAGCTTTGTTCCCACCCACGTCCTTTGTGCTGTTATTGGCAAATATATTACATCTCCATATGACACAGGCCCAACAATACAGTTATATACATATGCTCTTTATAGCATTGCTCTTTAAGTCAGAGGAAGAAAGGAGAAGAGACATGCATTTATGCTTTTTTATAATTATGTAATTAATTTTACTGGTGCTGTGTGTGTGTGCATGTGTGTGTGTGTGTGTGTGTGTGTGTGTGTGTGTGTGAATTTGAATTAACATCTGGGGTCACTTGCTCTCAACCTGAAGAATGTCCTTTAAGAATGTCCTGTAAGATGCTTACAACAAATTATCTCAGTTTTTGTTTGTCTGGGACTGCCTATATTTCACCATCATTTTTGAAAGATAGTTGTGTTAGGTATAATATTCTTGATCAACAGGTGTTTTTCTCTCAGCACTTTGAATATGCCATTACACTGTGTTCTGATTTCCAGTAATTCTGATGAGAGGTCAGTTGTGAGTCCCAGTGGGGCTCCCTTACATACGGCAAGTCATTTCAGGTGCTGCTTTCAAAATTTTCTCATTATTTTTGGCTGTGATGTCTCTGGATGTTGATCTCTTGTATTTATCCTCCTTGGAGTTTGTCACAATTCTGGATACAATGGCTAATGTTTTTCATCAAATTCTAGAACTTTTCAGCCACCCTTCTATTTTCTTCTGCTCCTTTCTGTCTTCTTCTGGTACTTCTGTTATGTATATATATTCATGCCCTTAATGGTGTTCTTCCTTTCTCTTGGGCTCTGTTCATTTTTTTTTTCATCCTCTTCCTCTCTGCCCCTCAAGTCACATAACATCAGCTGATCTGTTTTCAAGATTCTTTATTCTGCCAGTTTAAATCTGTTGTGCCCTCTTGCTTATTGTATTTTTCAACTCCAGAATTTACATTTGGTTCTTCTTCTTTTTTTTTTTAAAAATAATTTCAGTGTCTTTATTGGCATTCTCTATTTGATGAGACATTGTCATCATAGCTCCTTTACTTCTTCAGACAGGACTTCCTGTAGTTCATTGATTGTATTTAAAATGACTCCTTTGAAATTTTTGTTAAATCTGACATCTGGGCTTGCTCATGGACAGTTTATGTTGCCTACTTCCCCACCTCCCTACCCTAGGTATGGGTTACACTTCTTTCTTTGCCTGTCTCACTTTTTTGTTATTGGAAACTGTACATTTTAGGTAATGCAGCAACCCTGGATAGAGATTCCCCTTCCCTCCTCTCGCACTTGATTTTATTGTTTGCTTATTTATTTGTTTCTTGGCCTGGCTCGACTATTGTAGTGAAGTCTGTGTCCCCAGAGGTGTGAGGCCTCTGATCTTGGTCCTCAGAAGTCATACATAGCCCCAGGCAGCTGCACAGGCATCCTGGGACAACAGCGGCTTAGTGGGGGCTCTTTGTGTCTCCCTGATCTCTCTGTTAAGCTATCTGCCTCATTTGGCATCATACCCAGCTTTTAGGCTCCACTAATTGATGGCTGATGGCTCTATTATTTTTGCTCTGGAACATAATTTGCTACATAGTCCATTCCAACTAAACTTGGGTAGGGCTAGTTTTTTTTTTTAAGATTTTATTTATTTATTTGACAGAGAGAGATTACAAGTAGGCAGAGAGGCAGGCCGAGAGAGAGGAGGAAGCAGGCTCCCCACTGAGCAGAGAGCCCGATGCGGGCCTCGATCCCAGGACCCTGAGATCATGACCTGAGCCGAAGGCAGAGGCTTTAACCCACTGAGCCACCCAGGCGCCCGGGTAGGGCTAGTTTTTAAGGCCAGTCTTTGACATGTGTTCTACCCCTCAAAAGGGTCCTCATAACTGGGTATTTTCTTGGTTCTCTCTAGTAAACTAGCTGCCTAAGTTTAGCCTGTTGCTCTCATAGAGCTACCAGCTTCCTCTTATATGCATCCACCAAAATCTCTATTGTTTTTGAGAGCATGCTGAGGCTTGAACTTGTCCATACACTGATTGAAATAAAGTCAGTTTTTTTTGGGGGGGGGAGAATTTTGGAGCAATCTGTTCTGGACTGCCACTCTCCATAGGCAGAAATTTCTGAGCCACTGCACTGGGCTCTGGGCAGGGGAGGGAGCCTCTGGTCTTCTTGGCTTGCCTTTTCCAGCATGGAACCGCTTTCCTACAAACAAGTTACAACAAAGGTGACGGGACCCCAATATTCTCACCTTGTTGCACCTGGGGTGGAGCCTCTGCCTGATGGGTGGGGGCTGGGTGGAGGAAGGGAGCCACTGACCTCTCAGCCACACTCACCAGGAATTTTACCCCTGCACCTCAGAATTAGAAGGGACGAGAAATGCTGACAGCTAGCCTATCCCCACTGAGAAACTATATCCCTTGATTGGGAGCCAAGGGCAGAGGGAGCCCCATCTTCTTGGGCACACTCACCCAGTGTAGAGCTTCCCTTAGATTGAAATGGTGGGGTTGGGGGGTAAAGGAAGGAGTAATTTATAGTTCAAGTGCCATAGACTCTTGTTCTTACTGAGTTGGTCCCCCCCCCCACACCAAGATTAAGTGGATGTTCTTGAGTAAATGAGACTTCTTCATTTACTGTATGCCCGTAGGACAATCTCTGGAGACTTGAAATTGTTATTGTTGGTTTTCCTTTTAATTTTTTTCATCAGTTATGGCTCTTGTGCTGGGAAACGGGTCCATGGTGCTTGTCATGCCACTGTTCCAGAAGTGGAATTCTTGAGACAGGTTATTCTTCACCTAGCTTGGGACCGGAGCAGTGAGAAAGGGAGAGGACTCCGTATCTGTCAGTGTTACTGATGGAGACACAAATCTAATTAAGCCAAAAAAGGAAATGTACTGGCATACATGGTTGGAGGCACAATTGGCCCACAAGAAGCCATCAAGGCTCTGTCTCTCCCTCTTTTTTCAACTTGGCCTCTTCTGCAGAGACTTCCTCCTTAGACTGGCTCTCCGCATAAGTGGCCCCAGGCTCATCCTGTGAGCTTGCCGATCCAGGGAGGGAAGGTTTCTTTCTCCCAGTGTCCCGATCTCACAGAGGGCAGTCACGTACCTTCTCCTGTACTAGTCACCGGAGCCAAGCACCAGGTGTGGGTTATGAGCTAGCCGAGGTGGGTGGGGCGTGATCTTCATACCCCAGAGCCACATGGGGTGAGGCAGGGCTCTTCCCAGCAGAAGGAGGGGTCCTGGTTTGGGAAGTTAACCAACAGTCTCTACTCGCCCCTTTTAAAATTTGCTTACAGACACACATAGTTTCGCATACAACAGATTTTTCATGGGCTGTAAGTCTCTTTCACGTATTCAGAACTTAAAAAAAAAAAGACTTTCTGAGAGTTGCATCTCTTTTAACTGCACTCTTCCTGCAAAACTGAATGGCCGGTTCCTGAAACGCTGAAATGAATTCAAGTTGCGCAATTGAAACAAAGAGCAAACTTGAATCCTACCCAGAGGTGAACTTCTCCAAGAGAGCTGCGGTTGCTCAGCTTTAATAAATTGAAATTACAGAATGGCCTTTGACACGGCAATTTTCACGTCATTTTGGACATCAAATTGATTTTGACTCTGTTTTGATGGCAATGAGGCTCAAAACCCTGACTCACAAAAGTGCAGGATAACAAACTGATCTTGCCTAGCTTTGCTGGATGAGGGGGGCCTGGCTGGGTTGGTTTTCCACCAGCGTGAGGTCATCTCTGGCAGTGTGTGCCTCCTGGAGGTTGTCTGGGGCAGCAAGCACCGGTCGCCGGTCCAGGATCACACAGACCGGGGGACGAGGGACGTGCCCACACTGTCCTGCGGGGTCTCCCTGTGTTTGCACACAGTCCTGGCGGATATGGCGACCCGACTCTGCTGCTCAGCCCAGCCCGCAGTGGCCTGGCCTCCAGCTCTGGAAGGTTCTCTCCTTTCTTCCTCATTGCACATTCCAGTGTCATCTTGGCCAAAGGCTTCCACGAAGGGCTTGGGTTTACCTCATCCATGTAGCTACGCCCATCTGCCAGCAAAACCAAGGCTCAGGCCAGCTCCTCTCCTGAAGTTCTCCCGAGGGTTGGTTTTGCTTTTCTTTCACCGAACCTGACACCCCCTCCCAACCTGGGACAGGCTCATCAAGGTTGCCCTCCACAAGGTCTGTCGAGTTCTGCCGGGAGAGTCCAACTCCATGTTCCACTTCCCTTTTGGGACAAAACCCTTGGGAGAGGAGGAGCCCCAGCTCTGAATCTGAGAACGTTTGTGGGGCCACAGCAGTGACCAGGACTTGTGTGAGTGCCCTCATGGCTGTGTCTGCCGGGCTGGAGTATGCTCCCAGCGTCCCCATCCTCACGCACACCTGACCCCTCTCCTCTCCCACCAGCTCCTGTGTCCATCTTGGCTCCCTTTATGGAAGAAACTCCCTCAAGAGGAATCACCATCTCCATTTCCTCCTAGGAGAGTGGGAGATTCTCTCTTGCCCCCACTTAATCAGGCTTCTTCCCTCAGCACTCCTCCAAACCTGCCCTCCTTGAGGTCACTGGTGACTTCTGTGTTGCCACATCTACTGACTAGCGCTCAGTTCCCCTTGGTGGCCTGTGTCAGGGTGGGTCCCTTCTGCTCCTGATGTGGCTTGCAGGATACCCTGTTTTCCTGGGCTCTGACCCCCTAGCTGGTGTTTGCTGATCCTCTCCCTTCTCTCCCCGCCCTGAGTGTTGGCATCCCTCAGGGCTCCGTCATCCTTGGAGCTCTTCTTGTCTCCCTCCACACCCCACGTTGGTGACCTCATCTGTCTTGTTGCTTTAGGCACCATCAAAATGCTGATGGCTCCCAGATTTGTACTTCCAGCTCAGACTTTTCTCCCTTCCCCCTGACTCCTAGTCCTACTGCCTCCTTGACCCTGGGATGCCTAACACAAATATCGAACTCAGCGTGCCCCAAAGCGAACTCATCTCACCCCCACCACTGCTGCACCCACCATCTCTGTGGATGGCGAAACTTGGGGAAGTGGAGGTCTCAAGTTCTCACCGATTCCTCTCTCCCTCTTACACGCCACGGGCAACCTGTCAGGAGACCTGGGGCTTCCCTTTCAAAATCCACTAGAATGGACCACTGCACACCCGCCTCAGGCCACACCACCTTCCTCTGCCCAGTGGCTGCAGTGGTCTTGGGTCTCTGTGCACCCCCAGCACCCCCAGTCTGTCCCCAGTGTGGCCACGGAGCTGCACCCCCAGCGCCCCTGGTCTGTCCCCAGTGTAGCTGCGGGGATTCTTCTTCTCGAACAGCTTTATTGACATATAATTCACAAACCATACAAGTCACCCACTTAAAGTGTACAGTCGGTGGCTTTTACTATATTCTCAGAGTTATGCCACCATTACCAAAGTCAGCACAGGGCATTTATTTTCATCACCCCCAGAAGACCCCTCACTCCTCCAGCGTCACCCTCTGTTCCTCTCTCCCCGAACCCTAGGCAACCACGAACCTCCTTCCTGCCCCTGGCTTTGCCTGTTTCCTTGGCATCTCAGAGCAATGGGATCCTGCACTGTGTGGTTCTCCATCAGCGATTCTTCCATGTCTTCACTCAGATCATGTCTGTCCTCTGCTCAACACCCCACAGCGGCCCCACGCCATTCATCTTAGGAGACGGCATCCTTGCAGTCTCCGAGGCGCTGCGCCATCTGGCCCTTTGCCACCCTGTCCGGCTGTCCCGCTCACTCTGCCCTCCTGGCCTCCCTCTCCCGATGCTCCCGTGGCTCCTCCCTCACCTCTTTCAAGGCTTGGCTCACATGGCCCCTTTCAGTGAGATGTACCCTGACCACTGGAGTATTTGCCGTGGCCGCAGCACTCCCAGTCTCCCTGCTCTTCCTTTCTTGCTCCCTGTGGCACTCGCAGTCACCCGCACACTCTTCACGTTACTTCTTCGCTAGAATGGGGCCCCCTAGGCAGGGGGTGGCATGCAGCTGGCGGGTGTGTCCCAGGAGCAGTCTGGGCCCAAAGGAGGCCCTCAGTCAGTGGCAGGGGGATGATCCGTGTACACCGTGCTCTCTGCGGAGAGGTGTTGGCATGTTCTGGGGAACTACAGCTGCCCCCCGCAACTCCTCCGTGGGCTCCTTCAGGGCTTAGGAGGCACATCCATTGCCTCCCCCAACCCCGTGTGGATGGAACTGCCTCAGCTGCTGCCAGGCCACAGGGGAAGCCTGGCTCTTTCCAGAGCCTTCGGCTTCTCCAAGGTCTACTCTAAGAACAGGGCTTGGTGTGTGTGTTGTAGGATGGCCACGGCTTTTGTAGGGGCTGCTTCCTGCTCTGGGTAACTCACCGGTGCTCGTTCCACATGGACACCCACCGGAGCAGCCCGCGCTCCAGCACATTTCGGGTGAGAGGTTGTGGCTTCTTTGGCTTTATAGCTTTGTGCTTCCTCTGTCGGTACCTTGTGGGACGGGACGGGAAGCACGGGGCTCTTGTGTCCCGGTGATTTTAGGGATGAAGGCAAGACCAGGGGACATGCTTGCTCCTTTCCTTGAGATTTTGCAGTTGAAGCCAGCCGCCCCCTACCCACACTCCCCAGGAACACAAGAGTGTCTGTCTTCCCTGAGCACCTGGAGAAAGTGTTTGCCTTTTCTGTGCCCACAGAGGAGGGAGGGGGGGACTGTAGCTCCTGGGTCCAGAGTGTACAGGCTTGGTGGGAGAGGGATAACCCAGAACCTACTCAGGGAGGGGATGCTAGGGAGTGGCAGGGGGAAGTGATCAGTGCAGCTGCAACAGGAGGCAGTCAGGACCAGAACTAGGGCCGGCTGGACACGGAGGTGGCAGGAGCAGGCCCGAGGCTCGAAGAGTTCTGAGAAGGGGCTGAGGGGTAAGGGGATGACCCACACCCTGGCTGGTGATGAGGACTGTTGGAGCAGTCCTCATGCAGGGGGGACCATTGGGCCTACTAGGAGCTCTGTAGGGGGCTCAGCAGTTGAGGTGAGGGACTTGCAATAGAGAGAAACGAATTGGTTGGTGTCAGTACTGGATTCTAACTTCAGTCTGGGAAGAAGTGGTCCACCCTCCTTCCCGCCTCCCTCTCCACTCCCTTCCTCTTCCAAGGCAAGGCCCAGCACAGGAACCCTTTCACTGGCCCCTGAGGAACAAGGCCCTTCCCCTGTGATCTAGAACTGTCTTCAGTGCCAGTCCCTAGAACCTGAGACCAAGGGGCCAGGTAGGTGTCTTTAAGGCCCACCAGCTGGTTCTCTTTGGCGCCCAGCTGATTTCCACTGGGCCTGGGCCTGGCACACTTGGCAAAACTCAGACACACATAGGTGAGCCTTAGGTTCCAAGGGCACAAAGGATGTTGTCTCAGTTTCACGTCCACCCCCAACCCCCACCGCCCCCGAGTGCCTCATGGTATCCTGCAAGGTGGGGTAGGCTTGTCTTTTGGCTCTTCGGTTATTCCCTCATTCCAGCACGCACAGACCTTTACCCTCAGCGAGACTGATGGCCCAAGGATGAATCCAACACATTCTTTTCCTTCAGGAGCTCATGACTTTATAGTTCCCGTGGTCCGTGTTTTAACAAAGTACAGATTGCTGTGAGAATCTAGAAAAGAGAGTGACTTGCTCTGTTTCAGGGTAAGGAGCTGGGGTATGGAAATGAGCCTGGGAGTATGCCAGAAAGAGCAGGCAGCGGCAAAGCAAGCAGCATTCTCTGGGACCCGCAGCTGCAGTGCAGGGACATCGATGGGTCTCCTGGATGGGACACAGATGTGTGGGGTGACAGGCCCCTGAGCGGGCCCTGGCTGGTGAGGATCATACTCCAGGGGAGGCCTGGGTTAGTTCGGACTCTGCCGTAGGGTCCGACATGTTGAGGTGATGAGGTCTGACCCTCTGTGGACCATGGAGAGGGGGCGGATTTCAGGGAACAGGGCAGGAAGTGCCAGCATTTGGTAACTCCCAGAGCATGGGGAAATAGGTGGGTCGTTGACATTTTCCAGGATTGGGGAAGGGGAAAGTGAGGAGCTTGTCTGGGGCTCTTGGCACAGAAGTGTCCCTGGACGTCCCGAGGAGAGTTGTGGGCAGCAGTGGGGGGGGTGGTCTGGAGCCTGGAGGATGATGCAGGCTGCAGAGGGGCAGGTGTCTGCCAGCCCACGCGTGGTCCTGGAGGGCGGGCAGCAGGTGTGGAGGGAGGAGTGAGCGTGAAGCCCCGAGGATGCCCAGCCCTCTGTGGTGAGCAGACAGACTGGGGCGTGGGCGAGCTGGAGCTGTTGGGCTCCGTCTCCTGTGGGGATCTGGCCTTGCTCACTTTCTGAGTGTCTCTGAGCAGAGCTGGCAGATTCCCCCAGGACTTCCCACCTGGGTGACGTGACGCAGTGTGTTCCGAATTCCCGGCAGAGCAGGGGTCAAGCCCTGTGGTGCCGGTGCCGTGTGGGGGGATGCCTGCTGGGGATGCCTCTGTGGCAGACAGTATGAGTGGAGTCTGGCCGCCCTGAGCCAGAGCGGAATTACTAGGAGGACAGAGTCAGTGGGGAGGCAGAAGCCAGACTGGGGAAGGACCTGGAAGAGTCCCAGTGGCGAGAGGGGCTGGACAGCTGTGAGTGGGCACTAATGATCCCGCAGCTTTTCTCCTGCCCCGCCTGGCTCAGGGCCCACACCCAGTGAGGGAGGGACGGATTGGTTAGAAGAGGGCTGTGTGCACATGAGGGACAGGGATTGCTGGGAACAGAGTCAGAGAGCTGCTCCTGGAAGGGGGACCCTGGGCACTGGGTAGTCCCCCCCTGACCGTGGTGCCTGGTTCTCATCCCCGGCTCAGCCCCAGGGGTCTCTGCACGAGACGTGTGTGCATACATATGTGTGTGTGCGTGAGCAGCACACACACCCACAGACTTAGTTGTGCAAGAGAGGCCTGGCTTACTTTCATTTTTGGAAAGCCCCACTATATTGAAAAATGTAGGGGGGCTGCACAGGTATGCAAGTCGTGGTACATTTTACGTATGCATGTGAGATAAAGGTAGTCTCACACCAGACAGAAACAGTGTCTGACAGGTGGGGGCTCCCAAGATGGACCCGACTTCCCCCTCCATGCCTCGCCCGCTCTGCGTGCCTGTACGCACAAAGCCTCCTGGGGCACAATGTCAGAAGTACGTCCCTGGTCTGTATTTAAGGCCAGGTCTCCCTCTGGTCTCTGCAGGGGTAGGCCCCAGAGTATGTATGTGGAATGACCCCCTCGAGACCTGGACATACTTGTCACAGCTGGACCCAGGGGAGCATTTCAGGGTCAACACCCTGTGAGCGCCCAGGCCTAGGTGAGCACTTGCTGTACCGGCTGGCCCAGCGAGGGCCAGGCTAGACTCTCTAGTCATTCTACCTGCCCACCTGCCTGCCTACTCCACCCACCTGCCCGCCCGCAGGGACCTCATTCTGCTAAGCCACTTAATCCTGGCATGTATTTCCTCCGACAGCCCAGCCCATGGATCGGACTCTCAGAGGTTTGATTACAGTGCTTTCTAACAAAGTCAAAAGCAAATTTCCACGGGCGGTTTATGGTTAAGTAATTGCGGTGCTCAGTGTTATGTGCCACAGCGCAGGAATGTACGGGATAGGGATGTCAAGAGAAAAGGTCAGAAAACTAAATAAGAAAGAACGAAGGTGAGCCTTAGCTAGTGAGGCTGGGCGGCCGTGGGAAGCTCCCAGCAGCCTGGAGAGGGTGAGAAAGGGGAGTTGTACAAGTGAGCCATTTCATGCTTAATTACGATTTCCCATAAAGTACTTAGGGAGCAAGGGTACTCTCTGAACTTGGACAGTTAATGTAATTAAACATTCATGGTGCCTGCGGCCCATTTCCTGCCTGGGGATGTCTTTGGAAGCAGAAGTGATTCTTTCTTTTTGGAGGTGATTTCAAGAGCAGCCAGGGAGGGGCGTTTCTGGAAGGGCTGGGCCTTGGGGGATGTGCCCCTGAGCCGCAGGCAAAGGCAAGACCCCTCAAAAGAGTTTTTCCTGGGAGCATCTGGAGGCCCAGGCCAAGGGGGCGAGAAGCAGGGGTCTGGTGTTTGTGGCCCATTCCCATATTTTGGGCAGTTCCAAGCCATCTGAGTCTGACTCTCTGACCGTTGCCTCCTTTCCCTCGATTCTCTGGCTAGGCCCTTAAGACCCCCTCGTTTTTCCTGAGCTTCCTCTGTTTTATGTGCACTGAACTCATACCCTGTGGGTCCCTGTGCCTATTTTTCAGACAGGGAAACTGAGGCCCAGTGAGGGAGAGTGGCTTGGCCATGTCTCACCTGGGAAGTGGCCTTGCTGGGATCAGAACCCAGAGTACCTCTCAGGTACCGGTGGGGTGCAGGGGATCTTGCTGTACTGGCCGAGCTTATCCAGGGTCATTGCTCACCACTGAGACTTCCATCCATACTCTTGAGTCTCAGCGCTCATCTTGGAAGGAGTATGAGGATTTCTGGTTGGATGGTTGAAGACAGTGAACAAGGTGACAGGGATGAAGGCACCGCCCCTGGGGTGCTCTTGTGGGCGCTCAGAATCGGACCAGCAGGGTGGTGAATGCCAGCTAGGTTTGGCTGTTTGGGATCGTGCTGGTGCCAAGGGTAGGGCCGGCAGACCCAGACACGTCTGGGGGGTACTCCAGCTGTGGGCACATTCGCTGCTCAGCTAGGTCCTGGGAAGGGACTCCTCCCATCTCACACCTAGGCTGACCTTACACGGTGGAGGGGGGTGGAGGGACCCCCAGCTCATTCTCCTGGAGGCCTTGGGCTGTGGCGAGGTAGCCCCCATCTGGCCTCCCTGGTTGGACAGGACAGAACAGCAAGATTCCGGGGAATGGGCAGGCGTCAGGAATGATGCTCATAACTTTCTTTTCACCTGTTTGCACTCGCTTTGATGTCCTTCCCTTTATGCATCCCAGAAGGCAAACCCCAAGGCTCCCATTAACTTCATACACCCAGGACCCCCAGACCACCCTCTATGCCCCAGACACCTCGTACCTGAGTGCCTTGTGGATGTCTGTCTTTGGGGTCCCTGCAACAGCATCACACCCAACATGCCCCAGTGGGCCTCCCCTCCTCCTTGTGGCATCTCCTGAGGTCTCCCTTGAGGCAAGGGGCCTCGCAGGGTAATGGGGTGCCTGGCTCAGCCCCCCACTTCCTGCATCGCTACAGTGCTGGTGACACTGCCCCTCAGCCCTCTGTGTGCTCATCTTACTGCATCTGTCCCTCCACCCCTTTCTGTCGCCGCACCCCTTCCTCACAGAAATGGGGGCTGGCCTGAAGAACAGACTGAGCCACATTTCTCACGCTGTCCTCAGTATGAGATCTTCCACATAGTGTGGGCTCCAGTGGCCTCTGCCCCTGACCTCCCCTCCCCTCTGTGCCACACCCTGCTTGTGGCTCCTTCACTCATTTCTTTCATCATATGCCCCTGATTCACACATTTGTATTTTGACAATCTGACACAAGTATTTCTTTTATTAAATAATAAAAGGGAATCTTTTATTGGGAATCTTTTCATACCTGTAAAAACCACTTGGTTTTCTTTTTTGAGAACTGTCCATTTATACCATTGCCCATTTTCCTTTGGAATTGCTGGGCTGTTTCTTATTGATTTGAAGGCGCACTTTACATATTAAGGACATGTCCTCTGTGTGCACATAATGTTTGGAGGGCCTGTGACTGTATGTGGGAATGGGGCAAGGCCCCCAAAAGAGAGGAGGAGCCCGGGGCACACCGAGTGTTTGTCACTGTGCTCATTGGTTCTCTGTATGAGAATCCCACAATAAATCATACCCACTAGCAGCTGGCTTCTAGAAGAAGAGGACACAGATAAACAGTGTGTGTGAACTGTGGCTGAGGAAGTTTCAGCTATCGTGGGGCTGCGGACAGGCAGCTTGCCCTGGTTTGTCAGGACTGGATGGCCCCACAGCCTCCCCAGGAAGGTAGGAGGACAGTGCTTGGGAAATGGGAGTGCTGAGCAGGATGCCAAGGCTGTAGACTGACCTGGGAAACCCTTGGTCTGGTTTCACTAGGCAGCCCAGCACTTTCGTTATTATAGAATTGCTTCCCAGTATCTGAAGATCAGACTTGACATGCAAATCCAGACTTTGGACTTCCTTACAAAGATAAATCCTACTCGGATCTGTACCCTCCTAGGCAGTGCTGCCCACCCGAACTCTCCAGCATGCCTAGGGCCCACCGTGGCCTGGTGGCCTTGGCCTGAGGACATATTCCCACATGGCTTTTTCTTATGCAAGTGAAGAACGGAAAAAGATACTACAAAAGGGCCTCATGTTTCAAGGAAAAATGGGGGAGAACATATTTCTTTCTGGAAAGGCAGCCTGTTTCCCAGTGTTTCACAGTAAACAAGGTCAGAGAAAGGGGAAGACATCATGAAACGCACCCAGCCTCGCCACCTGTCTCTGCGGCCACAAGTCTGTGCACTTGGCCCCATAGGCACCCCGAGGGCCACGGAGGCCCCAGGGAAGGTTGCTGCGGCACCACGCTTGGCCTAGGCTCGGAGCCGGGGGCACGGTGTCACGTGGCAGGTCAGAGGGGGTGCCGGCAGCCATGGCAACAGCCCTCCCAGGGGGAAGAGGGAGAGGAGAGCCGCAACAGCCAGACCCCCTGGCTGCCTTCGTGCGCCACCAGGAAAGCAGCCGCCGCGCCTTCCTGAGTGTCTGCCTGCAACTGCTCTTGCCAGGAAAGTACTCGCCGTGGCTGCTTCCATGCCTGCAGCCTCCCCCTGCCCTCCCGGCCTTAGTCTGCTCATCAGTGGCACACGGATAACAGCTGCTTTCCACTCACCAGCAGGTGATTCGGGCCCCCGTTTACGGATTCATTTTGTCAAGCCCTATGTGGGCGACTGGGGGACCTGGAGCGGAACCAAAGGAGGCCTTGGTCTCCCAGGAATTCATGGTAGAGGGTATGAGTTTGTGAGCATGGACGTGTAAGCGTGGACCATGAGCATGGGTTTAAGTGTGCACACGTGCGTGCAAGTTTGAGTGTGTGCGTGAGCAAGTCAGCAAGTTTGTGATAGCGACATTGCACAGATTGCTGTCATGGGGGTCCTGTGGTGTGGGGCCTTGCCGATGGTTGGTACCGACACACTTCATGAGCGAACGAATGAGTGAATGGATGGATGGAAACGAAGAGTTTGGGGCAGGGAAGGAATGACTAACTCGGCCTGGTGGAGGGGGCCAGTGATCAGGAATTGTCCCAAACAGAAGGAAAGTTGGGACTGGACTTTGGAGGAGCAGGACTCGCCAGGCAGACAGCGGTCGGTTGGCAGGCCAGGGAGGCCCCATTGAGGCTGGTCCTGCCTCACAGAGCAGTGTGCAGAGGCCTCAGCAGGGCGGGGAGAAGCCAGCAGGCAAGACTGGCAGGGTTGGGGGGAGTGGGAGGGAAACCAAGTCTGGGTCACGTGGGGTCTTAGTGTCTGAGTCGGTGGTGCAGGAGACGGGAGCAGCAAGCCCCAACTGCACGAGTGTCCGCATGGCTGGGTGTCCTGCGTGCACAACAGTGGCGGCAGCCCCAGTGCCCTCGCAGGGCCAGGCAGGAGCTCTGCGGTCCACGAGCTGGCAAGCCTGGACCCAGAGCAGCGACTCATCCACTCTGTCTCAGTGCGCACCTGGCTGAGTCCCGTCTGCTTCAAAGCCAGGAAACAAAACCCCAGACCTTTTAAAGCAGAGCGTGATGATGTTTGTCGTCCCTGCCTGCCTAGCCGCCTGACCTGTTCTCTGGAGCCCTTGGGCTGTCTGGAACGGCCAGGGGCCTGGTGAACTGGCTTTGTGCCATCCTGTCTGCAGGAAGGGCAGCCCTCGGGTGGCCGTGGGATCCGGGCTTAGAGTGCACCCCCCACCCCCCAGTGTGTTAGGAAAGGCCCGTGTGACGCTGTGTCACAGATTAAATTTACAGCGTTCAGCACTTGCTCTGATTTCTCATTTCCTCCCCTCTCTAAATGGGGCTGATCAAATTAAGCCCTGTCAACATCGTGGGCTTACAGGAGGCTGGTGCCATGGGGGGAACGTTCGGGGAACGTGCAGGTAATATAGCGAGCGTGCCTTGGGGGCCGCTGCGAAAGCATGGTGGCTCCACATCTCTGAGGAGCAGAGGATCCCCTTTCCTCCTCAGTGCCTGCAGGCCGTGGCCTTTCAAGGCAGGAAGGATCATGGGAGAGGGACGTGTGGGGTCCATCAGGGTTGGTCGGTGTCCCCCCCAGGACACTAGCTCCTAGGCTTCTAAACCCCTGATCTCACACAAGAAGACAAACAGGATGAAACCCCATTCATTATCTGCGGGCCTGCATGATGTGCCCGGCGGGGGGTGGGGGTGGGCAGGAGCCTCTATGTGCCGTCCACCTCGTTTGTGCCTTGGGTCCAAAAAGGGAGGTTCATGACAGGCTCCTCCTATGCCTTCTCCCTGTGGAAGACAGAGAAAGGCCAGAAAAACAGGAAGGAAGGCAGGGCCTACGGACATTCCCTGGGAGAGAGGACAGGGGGATGGGGGCGCTCCGGGCTCCTGGACCCGGCAGAGGACTCTGGAAGAGGAGTCCCTCCCTCGTGGAGCTCTTGAGCTGATCCAGGGTTTCCACCCTGCCAGTGTCCCCCTGCCCACTCCATGGACCATCAGTCAAGATGCAGTTTCCTCAAGGCTGCCCCACTGCACCCCTTTGCCCCCCGCATCAGTGGAGAGGGCCAGGGGCCTCTCACCAGGGGGTCACTCACTTCTGCTCCTTCAGCAGGCTCCAGACAAGGACAGACATGAGGAGCAGTGGTCAGTGGGCTGTCTCTCCTGGTAGAAATCCTGCCCCCTTCAACTTGCCCTGTGTGGGATCTTTGGGATCTTCCAGTCTATTTTCCTGTCTGCTCCACTGCCGGGTTTTAATAAAGTGCAAGGGCCCTGGGCACGTGCACCTCCCAAGGCACATGCTTGTGAGCAGAGTCTGTGTGAAGGTGAAGGGCACGCCCAGCCCCCGAAGCTGTGCAGGCCACTGGTGTGCACAGTGGCCCTGAAAATGGATCCTCAGTGTCTCCCTCCTAACCATCAGCATGTCACGTAGAGCATCTAAAGTTCCAGCTCATAGCAAGACACCAGTAACGCAAGGCTTGAGGGCTGTGGGGTGCTGAATGGGGTGAGACACTCTCTCGCTTCTCTGGGTCCTTGTTCGAGCCCCACAGCTCGGGGCTGAAAGTGGATAGGATGAGACAGAACAGGGGTGCATGGGCTCATGGTGGGTGTGGATCTGAGATGAGGTCCCCAGCTTGGTGGGGGTCCCCTAACCCTTGGAGCAGCCTGTTATCTACTGGCCCCAGTGCAGCTGGCTCTGAGTGGCCCCATCTGAGGCCCGTGCAGTGGGCTGAGCTGGATGCCGGAGTCAGATGTCTTCCCCACCATCCCCTGCTACCGTGAGGCCGTGGGTTCAAGTGTGACCCTCTCAAGCGTGCTCCTCCATCTGCATCATAGAGAGCCCCATCCTGACCCATGGGGCTGCCACAGAGAATAAATAGGGATATCCGTAAAGCCCCAGTGCTCCTGTTGCTGGTGCCATCTTCGTTGTCCACAGTGGGGGCCTCTCCCCATCCAGCCGCTGATGAGGGTGTCTGGAGAATTCTTTCTCTGAAGAAGATGGCTGGGTGGTGCCATGTGGCCCATCCCCCACTGCCACCCCGAGTTCTGGGGTCAGCTGGGAGGAACCACAGATCTTGGCCCCATCCCCTCTGTGGGTGCAGGGAGTGGTGGGGGAGCAGGGGACCATCCCTGGGCTGGGGGAGGGGGCTTGGGCAGGCAGCTGTGATTTTGTGCATCTCGATCATGGCCTGGGCTGCGAGGGCCTCCGGCGGGGCTGGCCGGCATCGCACCCCTCCTGCGTGGGTGTTGGCACCCAGCCCCTCCTAAAGCTGGGACCCCTCCCTGCTTAGTCCTCACCCACTCTGCATGACACGGGGCTCCGCACAGGGATATGAGATTGGCAGCTGATGAGAAATGCCTTGGAACTAGGTTTTAGAGAATCCGAAGACGGGTGAGGAGCCGGTTCCTGGGAGCTAGGGGCAAGACAGAGGGGGCAGGTGCCAGGGACCCTGAGGGTGAGGAGGGAGCGGACTTTGTGGGTCGGGGAGAAGCAGGCCCTCCCCTTGGCTGGGGCCTGGGTGCACACAGGTGCCATGGCCTGAGGTGGGGGGTGCAGCTGGACGTGTGAGTGGTGGAGGTCCCTGGAATTCTGTGTGGGGTGCCTGAGGGCCTTCCTGGGAGTGATGCCCAGGAGGCTGCTGGATGTCCAAACCCAGGACTCAGGAGCACGAAGGGAGCTGGCTATGGGATTTCCCTGCTCCTGATGCACTTGTACAAGATGTGCATGGGGGGGGGTTGGGGGGAAGCCGCCAGGACCGTGGCCCCCAACATTGACCATCAGCATCCCACTCGCCAGCCTCCCACTGCCCCCATACTGAAAACGAAATCCTGGGGAATCCTCCCTTCTGTTGGGTCCTGTGGGTGTCTGCGTTTTGTTCTGAAGTTCACAGTAAATATTTTCATTAAGCGATCTGCCAGTCTCTCCATTGTATCCTGCCATCTGGCCGCTGTGTGCTAGGGAGTGGCAGTGAGGCGGTAACTCAGGGCTAGCTCCCCTTCCCTCCGCCGAGGGCCCACAGAGAGGGTGTTGGGTGCCCTGGAGACTCCTGCCGGTCCCAGGGACCTGCCCTGCAGTGGCTGTGCACGAGCGCTCGCCAGGGCAGTAGGCTTTCAGCCCCTGGACCCCAGGGACCTGATTGCTGAAGGAACCCTCATACACCCCTGGGGGGTAGAGGGGCTTCAGGGGCTGACAGGAGAGTAGTGTGGGGCAAGCAGGCAGGTGTGGAGGAGCCGAGGCCATGTGGCTGGTGTGAGGCAACCGAGCTGGGATGGGGGCGTCTGCGGCCCTCTGCATGAAGGCTGCAGATGGTGGGCTCCTCAAGCTGGGGCCTGATGGTGTTTGGAGCAGGAGAGCTGGGCTGGTGCTCTTGCTTTGGTCCTTGTGCTGCTGCGGGGAGCCTGGGAGGGGATCAGGGCTCCTGGTCATTCAGCATGGCCCTGCTGGCTTGGGCCCAACCTCGGTGACCTCAACACTCTGCCCGGGCCCCATGCATCTGGCAGGTCCTCTCACTTCCCAAGGACACATATCTGTGGGGGCCAAACCAAGCTTGGCCCCTTTCTCTAGGCCACATACCTTAAATCCACAGTAGACTTTCCCTGTCCCTACTCTGTCTGTACTGCTCTCCCTCCAAAAGGAGGAGGTGCAACAGAGTGGCACCCTCTGATGCTAATCGTCTGAAGGTGTATGGCTACCAAATCAAACAGTAGTGCCTAGCTTACTTTTGGCAGTGCATGTGATTACACATGTACGTGCAGGGCAGTGCCTTTTAGGATTTTTGTGGCTACAAGAAACAGAAATCCAAATGAAGTGACTCAGAGCTGGAAAGCCCAGGGATGTGATGGCTTCAGGCATGGCTGGATTCAGGAACTAAATGGTGTCAACCGTTCTCTTCATTTATGCTTGGCATCAGGGTTCATTGGCTTGCCTTGGCCGTGTGGGTACTCCTGGGGAAGGGGCTCCATGGGCTTGGCTCCCCCTGAGCCATGTGGCCTGGGAGTGGCAAGGGTGGTTCATCAAAGGGAAATCAAAGAGCAGTACCTAAAAGGAGAAGCAGGTTGCCGTGTGGTACAACATGGTGGCTCTGTAATCTCCAGCTGGGCAGGCGGGTGCCGGGTGGGCCCAGATATTCCATGTCCACCGCCAAGGAACCTCTGCTGCCCCATACCCTGGGAGGGAGGGCACATTCTGGGGATAGTCCCCGATGGAGAAGCCAAGAGAAATTTCTTTTCCCATCTCCAGAGCTCCCATTTCTGACCTGAAACTCCAGAAAAGTAAGCAGGCCAGGGACTGGAGGCAATTTATGGACCTTCCAGCTCTTGTCTCTAAGAGTCCTAAACAGCTGTTACAGATGCAGCCCTGATGAACGAGCACTGAGGGGCTGGCCCAGCCCCCGGGGCCCCTCCCATGCCTCCCCTCCACCTCGAGTCATAAAAAAAGACACTGGATGAGCTGTGTCTGCCAGCCTTGCAAAAAATTAATTCCAATTTGGTCATAAAGTTATAAAGGGCTGGGATGAAATAATCCTAATGAGCCTCTTTTAATAAAGCTCACCAGTGGGGCCCTGTGCTGATGGCCCCCTCGGGGCTGAGCCTGCTTTCTGCTTCTCAGAGCCTCCAAAGAGCCTGCCTGCTTCCAAGCAGGCCGTTTGCTATGTCCTGATTATGCTTCTACATAAACATATTTTATCTTAATGATCATCTTTAGGGGAATTTGCAGTCACGGAGGGCTTGTCTCGAGGTTTGTTAACAAATGGAGGGGATGACTTTCCTCCCAATGACCTCCCCTGGGTAGGGGCTCCAGCAAGCCCCTCAGGGCTCCTGGCTGCAAGTGCCCAGGACTCTGGTCCCCTGGGCCTGGCCTGCCACTCATGCTGGGGCCTGGTGTTTGCAGCAGGAGGTCTGGGCTGGTGCTCTGGCCTTGGTCTAGCTCTCTGTTTATTCGGAACACTGCCTATAGTCCTGCTCATCTGGATTTGGGCTTTGGGGACTCCGGGGCTCCGGGAAAGGGAGAGGTATTGGTTCTCATTCACATGCCTGATGGGTGGGCAGCAGCAGGCCCCCCAGTAAGCATGTCCACCCACCTGCATGCTTGCCCAGCAGAGGCTGGGGGAGTTCTGGGGGGTACCTGGAATGCACACTGGCCTTGGCCTTGGCCTTGGAGTCTAGAGGCTGCCCAGCACTGAGGTCATAAAAAAGCAGTTAGCTGAATTTTCTTCTAGGACTTTTGGGACTTCATTTTCATCCTTCCGAGCCATCAGTCCATCTGGAATTTGTTTTTGCTTACCATCTGAGGCCGGGATTTGATCTTTTTCTCCATCTATGACTGGTTGTCCCAACATCATTTGAAAAAAAAGAAACCACCTCTCTGCACAACTAGCTTGCTCCCCTCTCCTCCCCCTCTTGCAGGGAATGACCATTCTAAGGAGATCAAAAGGTATTCTTCAGTCATTGTATATTTTTGCAAAATCAGTTTTGCTCCTCGCTTGAGCATGGATTTGTCTAACTGGTCCGAATGGTGCTGCATTGTGCATCTTGCTGTTTCTTTCCTTCTGTACTTGGCAATCTGTTTCCTTCTGTCATATATGTAGATGCCAAACCTCTGATCGCATAGCACTGTGTGGGGTGCACCTGCCACATTCTGTCCCTCCTCTTGCCCTCTGATGACAGCCAGGTTGCCTCAAAGTCCTCAAAACCTGCCTAAGCAATGGTACCATTGCTTCCTTAAGGACCTGTGCAGGCATGCCCATCTGCATGCCTTGTCCAGGGCAGTGAAAAATGGCCCACAAAGTGGGAAATGTGGCAGTGAAAAGGGCAACAGTTGCTCCAAGGAGAGGCCTGGGATATTCTATAGCTATCCTGCGTCTTTATGTCATAGACAGGACTGAAGTTACTGGCTGCCAGGCCCTCTTTTTCCTAATTGACTGAATGGGACCAGAATGGCCATGCCTGCTCCACTCCCACCCGTTATCAACCTTGGCTTTCAAACTGCTACCCTGTCATTTACTAGTTTTATTTACTATTTTATTTTTTGGTGGACTGCTTATAGTTTGCCTATAAATGAACATCAGGAGTGATTGATATTACAGCGAAGGGCAAGCCCACAGCAGCTGTGCAAGGAGAGGGCAGCACTGCCCCTGCTGGACAGAGGGTCCAGGAGGAGGTGAGGAGAACACTGTCCGGGTCATGGTCGTCATGACTTCCCCTTCCCTGGGAGTTGACGAGGCCCCTTCTGGGGAAGTTGCAAGCAAGGTCACCAGTGAGGCTTGGGCAACATGGGATTCTTCACACTGGGGCGCTCAGCAAGACTGAGGTTTGGACCAGGCACTGGACATGCGGCAGAAGTACGGTCAGGGGGAAGGGGCTGCCTCCCGCTCTCAGGGAAAAGCTGAGAACTTCTGTGAGGGACACACATGCACTGAGCAGAGCAACAGGGGTGAGACCCTCGGGAGCACATGGTGAAGACAAGCCAAGTCCTTATGAGAATCTGGGCCAAGCCATCCCAGGTGCTCTGCCCTTGGTTTAAGGAGATGGCCTGATGGAAGTGGGGGGTCTTCATGATACCTGGCTGTCTCTGGGGTCACACCGCTGTGGGATGGCTCGGCTCTCACCACATCTGCCACAGAGCAGCTGTCCCGGGAGCACTCCCTCATCCTCCAAGGGGTTCCCTCCTCATCTCCCGTGTTGGGTTTCCTGTTTCCCGTCTTCCATTTTCATGAAGGAGTGCATCCTTCAGTAGCTTCTTGAGAATGGGTGCCCGACAGATAATACTTTAGAGAACTTAACGTGTCTGGAAATGTCTTTATTCTCTTTTCTTGATGGAGAATTTGAGTATAGGATTCTAGTTGGGTAATAGTCTTGCTTCAGATTTTCAGTGGCTTTGTGCTGTTATGTTCCTCTTTGAATTTGGGGAAGTCTGAAGCCATTCTGATCCCAGTGCTCTGTGCGCCCCTCTGTAACTGCCTCCCCCAGTTACTTCCCATTCTCTGGATGGTCTGCAGAATCTTCTCTGTGTTCTGGAATATCATGACTCTGTGCCACAGTGCGGGGCTACTTTGATCTACGGTGCTGGGTACTAACTGGGCCCTTATACCTCCCCATTGTGAGAAGTTTTCTTGGATTGTTTCATGACTTATTCCCCCTTTCTGTTTTCCCTTTTCTGTCTTTATGAACTTCTTTTGTATGGACGATACACCTCCAGTCTGGTCCTCTACTTTTCTTGACTTTCTTCCCTGATTGTTCAAGTCTCTGTCTCATTGTTTTACCAGCCCTTGGGTTTCTCAACTTTACCTTCCAGTCCTTCCACCTAGTTAATCATTTCTGCTGAAATGGTTTTGATCTCAAAGGACCCTTTTTATTGTTCCCATCCTGTGCTTGTTTAACGGACCTAATATCTTCTCCTAGCTCTCTTCTCAGAGGTTGCCAATGGTAGATTTTGCCCCACATTCCTGTGTGGTCTCTTTTCCCTCCACTTTCCCCCTTTTGAGTTGTTTCCTTCATCTTGGCCTCCATCCGCCACATCTGGGGCTTCCCCAGGAGAGCTGGTGATCCCTGGCTGTCCATTCACATATAAAGTTGGCCAACAAAAGAAGTGAGTGGGCACGTAGGCACGGCAAACCATGGACCGCGATACTACCTTTCAGTTTTTGATTGACCAGATTCCCTAGAGAAGACCCCTAGCAATGTCCTGCGTTGGGGGGGGGAAGGCCTGACCTCCAGCATTCTGGGGGTGAATTGTGGAAGGGGGGTAGTGCCTCAACATTGATTTGGTCCTCCTGCTTTTAGTTTGGTGCCTCTGCTCTCAATCACACCTGTGCCTGCAGCCCAGAGACCTTCTTTTCCACCTTTCTGATAGAGAACGAGCTTCCAGACTGATGTCAGTGTTAGTTATCGGGGCTGTTCCTGGAGCACGGTGTACAGGAAGGGGATTTGGCATCAGCCACCAACTAGTCCTACTTATTTCAATCTGCCCTTCACTCCCACATCCAGAACGGCTTGGTGCCGGTGGTAGAGTTTACGACACAGACTGGGAGAGTCTCTTGGTTCTCCTCATTGCCAGTTTGGGATTCAACTTTCTCAGATATGCGAAGTCCGTCACTACGAGACCATCTGTTTTCCAGCCCCCAACAGTTCTGTTAGTTTTTCCTCAGCTCCTCTCCTGGTCCTTGTAGCCTTGTGGTTTAAAAAAAAAAAATCACTTTACCAAAGTTGTAATGGGGTTCTAGGAAGGAGCTAAATTGGATGCAGATTTTCAGTCTCTCATCTTACTCAGAAGTCCCTCCTGTGCTTGGATCTGTGTTGGGACTTTGTATTCAGTACCATTTTTAAAAAAGATTTTTATTTATTAGAGAGAGAATGAGTAGGAGTGGGGAGGAGGAGCATAGGGAGAGGGAGAAGCAGGCTCTCCGCTCAGCCTGACGTGGGGCTCCATCCCAGGACCCCGGGATCATGCCCTGAGCCAAAGGCAGACGCTTAACCAACTGAGCCACCCGGGCATCCCATGCATTCAGTACCATTGATCTATCTCTCCTGACACCAGTGTCACTATGCACTAACTAATGTTTTGTAATATTAAACATGTTAGCATAGTAAACATACAAACAATGTGAACATAGTTTGTAATGTGTTCAGTTAATTTGAAAGGTAAGTATGTCCCCATTATTATTATTTTTCAAGATCTTCAAGACTTTTCTGGCTCTTCTCTCATATATAGTCTTCCAGTTACATCTTAGAATTATGTTGTTGGGTTTTCATAATTCCTTGGTGGAGAATCACCTTGGTTATTTTGATGGGTTTTTGTAATTCTTTGATGGAGATTGTATTAAATTTGTACACAGATTTGGAGGAGAATCAACTTGCCACCCAGGATTGCATTTTTGTGTCTCCATTTTTAGAGGTCTTCCTTTGTACTTTTGGAGAGTCGTAGACTATGTCATGCTACTCTTTGGTCTTTATACATTCATTCCTTTTGTTTATTCCTAGGTATTTCATGGGGTTTGTTGCTATAGTTGGTAAGCCCCTTTCTCCGTTCTGTTTCCTAGCTAGAAAGAAAGGTATTGGGCCTTTGCATACCTATTGTACATCAGATGAGAAGCATCTCTTCCTTGTAGCGTTGGTAAAAACTCTCCTATAAAACCTTTTAGGCACTTCTTCGACTACTTTCTCAATTTTTTTCTAAGATTTATTCCTGTTTCCTAAACTGAGCCAGCAATTAGAATTTCTATCTTTGGTGGGGAGGGCCTGGGTGGCTCAGTCGGTTGAGTGGCTGCCTTCGGCTCAGGTCGTGATCCCAGGGTCCTGGGATCAAGTCCTTCATCAGGCTCCCTGCTTGGCGGGGCGCCTGCTTCTTCCACTCTCTCTGCCTGCCACTCTGCCTACTTGTGCTCTCTCTCTCTCTGCCAAATAAATAAATAAAATCTTAAAAAAAGAGAATTTCTATCCTTTGTGTACTCTAGGCTTATTAAAACTGTATCTTTAATTTCTGGTCTTTAGAGTTTGAGGACATTTCTTCTTCTTGTTCTCTCTGATTTTATCTCATGGTGGTGACTGTGGACTTGATTTTGGGGTTTTTTTGTTGTCCTAATACATAGTCACATTTGGGGCTTGTCCCACATATGCTTGGAAAGGGCACGTTTTCGGGTTGCTGAGCTTAAGCATGAGGCCATGTCAGTCATGCAGATCCCTGACAGCCCTACCTCGTGTGTAATCTAATTCATCTCTTGTTTTTCTGGAATAAATGTATAAAAGTGCACACCGAACGGCGGTTTGTCTTTTTCCTTAGGAAACAGGTTGAAGCTTTGTTAGATGCATAAAGTTTCCTATCTTTTATATCTTCTCAATGCATTGTTGATTGGTTTGTCCTGTTAATGCCTCGGATTATATTTTATCACATAAATATCATTAGGCCTGCTTTTTTGTTATTGTTACTGTTGGCAATTACATGGTACCCCTCTCATTGCCCCCTTCGTCTTTTTTTTTTTAAAGATTTTATTTATTTATTTGACAGAGAGAGATCACAAGTAGGCTGAGAGGCAGGCAGAGAGAGAGGAGGAAGCAGGCTTTCCTGCAGAGCAGAGAGCCCAATGCGGGCCTCGATCCCAGGACCCTGAGATCATGACCTGAGCCGAAGGCAGAGGCTTTAACCCACTGAGCCACCCAGGCGCCCAGTTGCCCCCTTCGTCTTAATTCCCCCTGGGTTGTTTTATCTTAGCATTGCCATGTGTAAGTGATTTACGGCTGGATTTTGCGCCAGCTTCTGCTGCTCTGCCTGTCACCTCACCTTTGCTCCTGCTGCCCCCACCCAGTCTGGCCTCCCGTGGCCCTGCTGCCCCTGCCTCTCCTTCGAGCCCCGCTGCAGGGTGCTGGGCTCCCTCCCATTGCCTCTCTGCCCTGGCTCCTTTCCCTCCCAGCCCTGCCGTGACTTGTCGGGCACTCGGGAAACTGAGGCGCACAAGACCCCGTGGCCCCTGTCTCCCAGGGGACTCTCTCCGAGGCAGGAGAGGCCCTGAACACCCAAGCAGATTCACAAATGAGATTAGAACTGCAAATGGTGGGGTGTCTTGTGAAGGAAAAAACAAGATGCTGTCAGGGAGACATTGAGGGAGGGGAGAGCCTAGTTTAATTAGGATGAAATACGCCTCATTCCCCTGAGGAGGTGACATTTCAGTTGACACCTGAAGGATGAGAGGGAGCAGGTCCAGTGAGAAATGAGGGGACGGCGATTCCACGGGTAGGGGATAGCAGCCTTCCCTTGTCACTGAGAAAGAAGTGTCTTCTCAAGGCTCTGTGTGCCCCATCCCCCCAGAGATGTGCAAGCTGGGGGAGGCACATGGGGACCACACGTGTCCTTGAGGCCAGCACAGGAGGGCCGCGGGCCTCCTTCCCTCTGGGCCTTTTGAGGAGCTCCTGCTGGGCCTGGTAGGGAGTGCTCACTTTGGGGAGTAGCCGCAGCAGGAAGGGCAGCCCGGGTGAAGAGGTCAGTATGGCATAGTCCTGGCTGTGGGATTTGCAAACACACAGATGCCCTTGAACCTACAGAATCGGCGCCTCCCACGCAATGCTCCTGAGGCCTTTGCAGACTCAGGTCCCAGAGGGCTCTCTTCTCCAGGCGAAACATTTCTGTTTCTACCGGTTTCGGTTTCACCAAGCCATCCCTCAGGGCTGGTGAAGTGTGGGGACGGCTCCGGAGCCTTTTAACTGCATGGGGTCCCATGGCCCAGGCTGGGTCCCAGCTCCTTGGCTGTGTGGCTTGTCTCAGTCACTAAATCTTTCTGCTCCTGGAGTTCCTTGATGCTAAAATGGGTACAGAAAGGAGGACAGTGAGGAGCCCTCTCCTCGCAGTGGGAATCAGAGGGCTGTTGGGACAGCAGAGGTTTGTCCCTGAGGCCACCCCCAATGCGGGGCTTGGAACAGGCAGCACCCTGTGCTCCAAGGCCCTTGGATGAGCTTGGCTGCTGTGACCCACAGGTCCTCCCAGGGAGGACAGGTGCTTTGGGCTTCCCTGGATCCAATTCTGTTTCCCCTTATCCTGTCCTTTCTCTGAGGCATCCTGCTTGATCCCCTCTGGAGACTCAAAAACTGGGGATGGCTCTTGGAAGCTTCTTCCCTTGTCATCCTCTGCCTGCGAATGAGCAACAAAAACCCCAGCTGCCATGCAGTAGGGTCCACCCCCCCGCCTCCGGCACAGGGAATGCGGAGAACTAAAATCCCTGTTGCTACCCGTTGGAAAGATGGGCTCCCGCCGCAGATGCCTCCAATCAGGGGAGGCTCGGCCTGCAGGGATCTAGTCTTCTGTCTCTCATGGATCAGCCGCCCGTGGGGACCAGCAGCTTCTCGTGGAGGAGGCGGTGTAGAGAGGGCAACAGGGGCTAGGGCGGGGCTGGCGTCCCACCTCAGCAGGAGATGGGCAGCGCTGACAGCTTGTTATCCTGACCTGAACCAGTAGTGAGGGATGGAGCAAAGGGTGGGGTGAGCTCTGTGTCACTCTGGCTTAGCACTCGGGCTGTAAGCATGCTGGAGCTCCAGGGGGAGGAGGGGAAGGTGGCAAAGAGCTCACCCCCCGACCCGAGGGACTGAAAGGAGCAGAGCCCCTTAGGCCAGGTGAGCAGCGTTGGTGTCAGGGAATTCCTAGGCAGCTGGCCCAGGACCAGACAGGAGCTGGAGCTCCCTGCAGCAGGACTTGGCGTGAGGCACAGGCCTGCTAGGGCCAGAGTGTGCTTGGGGTCTCTGCCTGACTTGGGCTCCAGGACTAAGCCCATTGTGGGGAAACGGAAGAAACATCCAAGATTGACAGGGTAGAAGGAATGTTAGCCTGGCTGCTTGTGTGGCCCTGGGCCTGGGGGCTTGGCAGACCCCGCTGATCATGGGGCCACTCCCGTGTCCTGCCAGGCCAGAGCAGAGCTGAGGCTTCCTGGCACTGCCCTGCAGGACTGTCACCCGCCCCTCTTCTCATCTGCACTTTGACCTTGGGCTTTGGGGCATCCCTACAGGGCTTGGGTCTTGGGGGAAGGTGTTCTAGAACATGTCCAAGTCACACCCCTAAATCATCATGATTTAAATAACAAATAGAACAGTAACAATTATTCTTGGGGTGAAATTGTCATTTCTGTCGCATCTTTAGGACACGTTGCTCTTTTTAATGGACCCGTAACATAAATTGAGCCAAACACTGTGCTTGCTTGGCAGAAACAGCTACAGGATGCGTCCCAGCCAGCTCTGGCTCAGTGGCAGCCCCTCCACCACCCCACCCCACCCCCACAGGGAAAAATGGGAGTGGGTTACCTGACGGCAGCTCCCAGGGTTATGGTGTGGGGCCCACTGTGACGCCTTCGGGGGCCAGGAGGACAGCGAGAGCAGCAGGCCAGGTGGCCTGGGGACGCGGGCCCCGTGTGTCGTGCCGATCCACAGCCCGGTGTTACCTGCCCATCACTTCCCCCCAACCCCAGGACCCCATGTCCTGATTCCTCAACAGAAGGTGGATATTCCAGATTTTGTTCAACACGAACGCTCCGATTTTGAAATACTGTCAACCAAACAAGGGATTTTGAAAACACGGCGTGGCCCTAATACCTGTCTCTCTGGTCTGGTTTCGCCCTGGGGACCACCCAT
Organism: Ailurus styani; assembly: GCA_002007465.1. Classification (NCBI taxonomy): domain Eukaryota; kingdom Metazoa; phylum Chordata; class Mammalia; order Carnivora; family Ailuridae; genus Ailurus; species Ailurus styani. Next base: position 242,231 of record LNAC01000450.1, on the reverse strand, counting down.
CAGTGAGCCCTGGCTCGACAGGGGCAGAGGGGAGCGTCTAGCCTCTTCCCCAGGGAAGGGTGTTTTTTCTTTTAATGGAAATTACCATTTTTCTGCTTCCCAAGGTGGTTCTGAAGGTGAGCTGTCCCTGCTTGTTGGAAATGCAAGGAAATAAATGTGTAAAAATAGAGTAGCAATTCCTCAAACCCCCTGTCAGGTTTAAGTAGCTGGTGTCTCCTCTGGGAGCGGCACGGATGGTCCTGAATCATCTCCAGGCAGCGGGCCGAATGAGCAGCTCTGCACGGCCGCTGCCTGCACGCTTGCCATCCCAGCCCCTGGCCCCGCCCCTGGAAGGGTCCCGGGTGTTCGAGTGTCAGCGTGTCCCGGCCCCTGCTGTACGG
>LNAC01000450.1:198525-241591 GCA_002007465.1 Ailurus styani | reverse complement strand
GGGGGGGGCTGGGGCAGGGGGCATGAGGACCCCTAGGAAGTACCAGAATGCAAGCAGCCACTCAGCCCTGGCCCAGCTTAGTTCTGTCAGAGCCCTCCCCCTCCGCTTCTGTTTCATCTCCTTCACCTCCTTCACCCCCACTTTCCCTCCTCAGTGGCTGTCCTGTGGCCAGGTGGCAGCTCCGTGGCTCAGACCTAACCGACAGCAGGTGTAGAGGAGAGAGCTTCTGGCTGAGAGTCAGCTGGGCTGGAGTTCCATTAGTCTTTCTCTCTGTGAAGTGGGCACAGTTGTGCCCGTTTGTCAGACCTGGCCATGGAGACCTGAGTGCACAGGGCTGAGTGGTGGGGCAGGACCCGAGGGCAGGCTGCCTTGCCTGACTTTGAGCTGTCACGCTGCCTTCAGAGGCCCTGTAAGTGCCTCCAGCATCTGCCATGTGCCTCTGGGACATGGAGAGCATTCCGGCTCCCATCTGGAGCAGGCAGCAGACCAGAGGCTTTGGGGACAAGTGAGAATTATTCTAGAAGACTCTCTGTAGAGAGGTGGTGCTGCAGGGGGGATCGACCCCACCTCCAGCTGCAGGGGCCACAGGGACCAGACACCATACCCTGGGTGGGCGGTGGCATGAAGACCTGAGATCCTAGGTCACCTTCCCAGGGCAGGTGTCTGGGCATGCCAAGGAGAAGCAGGACCCTGGGGGCAGGGCCCCAGCACAGACATGGAGACCAGTACAGGGACGCAGGGGGCTTCTAGAAGGCTTTGGCACTGGGACTTAGCAGGCAGTGTGGTCTGGAGCTGCCAGCAGTGACAAAGGTCAGCCTGGTCAGTTCAGCTGCCACCCTGAGAGGTGGGGGCAGGGAAGGGCCGGGAGGCTGAGCTCTGGTCCAGGGTGGGCTCCAGGACCAGTCGGGGGTGGAGAAGGAGAAGAGAGCTGAGGCAAACACCACAGCCGTGCAGAGAGCGAGATGACCTTCTGGGGCCCTTCACTGACGCCCCTTGGGCCCCCTTCCCCACCCAGGCAGACTGTGAGGACCTGGTAGAGGGCCCTGGTCCCCTGCACAATTTGGGCAGGTAACCACCTATCTCCCTGGCTTGTGGCCAGGGGTAGGTACCGTTCACCTAGGGAGGGGTGCCCATTGGAGGTCTTGACCCTGGAGGGGGGCAGGTGGGCCTGGCCAACAGATGAGGGGCCTTGCTTCAGTGGACGAAAGTTCCAGAAGGGGAGCTGCCTAGGGAGACACCATGGGGCACACACCACCAGGGCTGGGCCTCAGTCTCCCTGGTTATAATGTGATGGCCACGCTGGGGAGACCAGCCCTTTGGCACCTGAGTGGCCCTTCTTGGGCATTCGAGTGTGCAAATGCGTGAAAAGAACTCGCACTGGCCATGCCCTCTCCTGGCGGCACTCTCTCAGCCTCTCCATTCATCTCTGGGTGCCAGGCCCGGGCTCAGTGATGGCCGTGGACTTGGTTTGCATGCTTCTGGGTCTGAGCCCACTTGGCACGCACTCTGCCCTCTCAGAATCTCAGTTTGTTCTGTAAAATGGGGATTGTTCAGGTACTGTGTGAGTTTTCACCAAGATGATGGCCATCCCAAGATGCACCACATGGGGTTTTGCCCAGTTCGGATGTCCCTGGTGAGCCTGGGCTGCTACTACAGACTGTGTCCTCTGTCCTTCCAGGGGCTCCGCCAGGCAGCCTGGATGACCTCAGCCGCGCCCTGGGTGTCCTGGAGGAGCGTGTCAATGGCTCGAGGCGCAGGGCGCGAAGGCATGCCACTGACGGCGACTACAACATCGAGGTCCTGCTGGGCGTGGACGACTCTGTGGTCCAGTTCCACGGGAAGGAGCACGTGCAGAAGTACCTGCTCACACTCATGAACATTGTAAGTGGGGGCTGGTGACGGGGCTGGAGTGGTGGGACTGATGGAGAGGTAACCAAATCCATGGGCAAGACCCCCCGCCCCCAGGGCCCCAGTGGAGAGGTAGGTGAGGGGCAAGAGGATGCGAATGAGCTGATGGCTGGGCCGAGAGACCCCTGTCCGCCTGCCCACCTTCCTCTCCACCAGCCTTAGGTGAGTCGGTGACCTTCCGGAACTCTGCCCTCTGCAGAGCGTGTTCCGTTTTGGAGAGTGTTGTCACACTTAATCTCATCTCGTTTTTGAAAAGTACCTGTAATGTAATAATAATGAAACAACCACAGTGCCTACAGCCATGAGCTACTATGTGCCAGGTCTGTGCTGGGCATTTACTCTGCCATCTTCTCATTAACTCCACGACACTGGTGATAGAAAATCTTGCCTGCCTTGAACACGTGTGCTCTTCCCCAAGCATTACACTGCCTTCCAGCCCAGCCAAGGGTCCTGCTGAAGGAGAACTGTTTTCTGTACTCACACCAACTATTCTGACACCAGATGTGTGGGTTTTCCACACCAAGTACTTCTCACACTAACTACCTAGGGTTAGCATGGACCCCGTGGGCCAGGGGCTCAGTCCTGCTGGATTGGCCCCACTTCGGACACCCCTCACAAGTCCCGCCTTGTCACCCGTATGACCTGGTCGGAAGACCCAGCCAGCCGTAAATCAAGGGTTCCTGTGCCCCCCTCCTCAGGTTCACATATTTGCTGGCACAGTTCATAGAACTCAGGAAGACCCTCCTCACTACCACTGGTACATTCTAAGGGTTGCATCTCTGGGACAGGCAAGTGGCAGAGATGCCTGGGGCAAGGCAGGTGGGAAGGGGTTGAGAGCTTCCGTGCCCTCTCCAGGCGCCCCAGTCTCCCAGCACCTTGGCGTGCTCACCGAGCCAGAAGCTCGCAGAACTCTGCGGTTTAGGGCTTTTGTGGAGGTTTGATTGGCTGTGGGTGGTTGAACTCCATCCCCAGCTCCTCTTTCTCCCGAGATACCCCAGGGTGGGGGCCGGGGGCAGTGCTGGAAGCTCTGACCTTCTGATCCCCCGGCTGGGTTCCTCTGGCCGCCGGCTCCCCATCCTGAAGCTATCTAGAGCCCAGCAAGAGTCACCTCGTCAGCATAAACTGAGGTACGGTTGAAAGGGCTGCTCCTGTCACCCCGTCCCTCAGACATTACAGGGTTTAGGAGGTCTGTGTCAGGAACAGGGGGTTTGGGGGGGCAGAGACCAGTATATATTTATTATTATGTCACTCATGGGTTGACTCCTGGCCCCACTGTTATCTGGTGTGGAGGGTCCCTCTGTTGCACATGCCTTGTGCTGCATGAGCCAGGAGGTGGAAGTCTCAAACTTTCTCTTGGTTTTTGCGAGTTAACTTCAGTTTTTTCATGTACACCCTCAGGCTCCAACTGTACCCCAACTTTGGGTAATAGGATGGTTTGGTTAGTTTCTTGAAAAGTCTGAGAAAGGCAAACACTCTTAAATTGAAGCATACTTTATCATAGGAAAAAAAAAGAAAAAAGATTTTAGGAGGTAAATTCGAGGAGCTGGGGAAAAGTAGTTGGGTCAAGTCTTCCCTGTGGCGTCCAGCAAGCGTTTCCTGGACATATGCTTGTCCCAGGGCATGGCAGCCAGCCAGGGGCTCAGGGAGAAGGGGGGATGTTTGTCCCTCTAGTCTGAGCTCTGCCTCCCGGTGTGGTGGAGGAGATGAGGCGCCCTGCCTGAGCGTGCGTTGTCCTGACAAGTAATACCCTGTAAGGCTCTGTGTCCTCATTCAGGGCCGTGTACTCCTGGGAGCAAGTCCCGGGGGCTGATGGAAGTCACACCCCCTTTGGTCGTCTTGGGGAGGAGGGAGATTGAGAAATCATGAGTATGTGAGAAAGGATGACCTCCCATAGCAACACTGTCCAACAGAACCTTCTTCAGTGCTGGAAATGCTAAATAGCCTGCCCTGTCCAATGCAGCTGCCACTAGCCAGCCCTCGAGCACTTCCAATGTGGCTGACGTGATGTGAGAACTGAATTTTTTTTTTTTTTGAGATGGAAAGGTGGAAGAGCTTTATTCAGCAAAATTGGTCCTAATTTATTTTTATAAATAAACAGTGTATGTTTAACCCCACTTTTGTAAGTATATATTTAGAGATGGATAAATAGGTAGATATTCATGTGTTTATTTCTTTTTTTTTTAGTAACTTTTTTATTAACATCTAATGTATTATTTGTTTCAGGGGTGCAGGTCTGTGAATCATCAGTCTTACACAATTCACAGCACTCCCCATAGCACATACCCTCCCCAGTGTCCATCACCCAGCCACCCTTCCCTCCCCCCCAACCCCCCAGCAACCCTCAGTTTGTTTCCTGAGATTAAGAGTCTCTTATGGTTTATCTCCCTCTCTAGTTTCCTCTTGTTTCATTTTTCCCTCCCTTCCCCTATGATCCCCTGTCTTGTTTCTCAAATTCCTCATATCAGAGAGATCATATGATAATTGTCTTTCTCTGATTGACTTATTTCGCTTAGCATAATACCCTCTAGTTCCATTCACGTCATTACAAATGGCAAGATTTCGTTTCTTTTGATGGCTGCATAGTATTCCATTGTATATATATACCACATCTTCTTTATCCATTCATCTGTTGATGGACATCTGGGCTCTTTCCATAGTTTGGCTATTGTGGACATTGCTGCTATAAACATTTGGATGCACGTGCCTCCGAGGATCACTACCTTTGTATCTTAGGGTAAATACCCAGTAGTGCGATTGCTGGGTCATAGGGTAGCTCTTTTTTCAACTTTTTGAGTAACCTCCATACTGTTTTCCAGAGTGGCTGGACCAGCTTGCATTCCCACCAACAGTGTAGGAGGGTTCCCCTTTCTCCGCATCCTCACCAACACCTGTCATTTCCTGACTGGTTAATTTTAGCCATTCTGACTGGTGTGAGATGGTAGGAGAACTGATTTTTAATCTCATTTTAGTTTCAATACAATTTTGTAATTTTAAACAATTTTTTGGCTGTGGTAAAATACACGTAAAGTGGACCACCTTCCCCATTTCAGGCGTACAGTTCAGTGGCGTGAACTGCATTCCCACTGCCGTGCAACTATCACCACTGTCCATCCCCGAAGTCTTTCATCTTACAGAGCAGAAACTGTCCCTGTTAAACACTAACCCCCACTGTGCCCTCCTCCAGCCCCTGGCAAGCACCATTCTGCTTTCTGTCTCTGTGATGAAGACTACTCTAGGTACCTCAAGTAAGAGGACTGCTTGTCCTTTTGTGACCGGCTTATTTCACTTAGCATAACGTCCTCAAGGTTCATCCCTTTTGTGGCATGTGCCAGAATGTCCTTCTTTTTAGAGCTGAAGAATAGCCTGCTGTGTGTCTCTCCCATGTTGTGTTTCTTCATTCCCCTGTCGAGGGGCACTGGAGTTGCTCCTACTTCTTGGTTATTGTGAATGATGCGGCTGTGCACACGGTGTATAAATATCTCCTCATGTCCCTGCCCTCAGTACTTTGGGGAATATCCCCAGGAGTGGAACTTCAGGATTATAGGGTAGTTCTATTTTTTGTTTTCTGAGGAAACTCCATACTGTTTCCCACAGCAGCTGCAGCATTTTCCATTCCCTCCCAACAGGGCCCGAGGTTCCCGTTTCTCCACATCCTCACCAACACTTGTTATTTTGGATGGTAGCCATTCGGTGGGTAATTGAATTTCTTTGCAATTAATTCACATTTGGATTTAGATCACCATTGTGGCCAGTGGCTCCCATCTTGTGGCCTTGAGACCCTAGGGTCCTGGCTCACTTGGAGCTGCAGCCAGAGCCCTGAGTGGCCCTGGAAGGCCTGGCCAGGGCAGGTCTCCCTCCCTCTGGATGTACACAGCTGGTTCTGGGGCTTCCCAGCCCAGAGCCAAGCCAGCAACGTGGAGGACAGATGTGGCGGCAGCTGGCCTGGACTGTGCTCCAAGTGAGGCATTTGGTCAGCTGTGAGGTCATCCAGGGCCAGGGTGGAAACACTTCCAGCGTCTGAGGCTTGGGGATCAGCCCTGGGTGGACACAGCCTGCCCCCTGAGGAAGACCATAGAAGCCACTGGGGGAGGTCTGGTGGGGGTTCTGATGGCAGGGACCAAGGGAATGCAGGGTCAGAGGCCAAGGTGGGTGGGAGGCAGGTGTGGTTGGACCCTGGCAGCTCACAGCTGGGCTGGTTTCCCCTCATCGTTCAGGGTGATTCTGCCTATAGAGCTCCCTTTGGGGTCTCTTTGTGATAGAGTCTGGGCTGGGTTATGTAGGTCCTGGTATGACATAGACATTTCAGGTTCCTCAGATATCCATATGCTCCCCTCCCTTGCACCTAATCTGGGGCTGTGTGGCTAGTTTTATCTAATGGGCTCTGTGTAAGGAAGTGATGTGTGTCGCCTTTTGGCCAAGGCAGTTAAGAACCAGTGTGTCCCCTCCCTCCTTTGTTTCCCTAACACAGTGATCTTGGGAGCCATATGTCCCAGTAGGTGCAGGTACAAAATGGGGCAGGACCATTCAGCCTGCATTGGACTATGATGTGTATAAGGAAACACATACACTTTATTGTGTTGAGTTCCTGATGGGCTGGAGACTTTGTAATGTAGCATAACTCATCTCGGGGTGAGTAGTACACCTGGTACCTGACCATTCAGCCAACAAATGTTCATTGGGCATCTTCTATATGTCAGGCAAGGGGTATAGCTGTGAGCAACACAGAACATAGCTATAGCTTGCGTTCTGGTGGGAGACACAGACAATATTCAAGTGAAAGGCAAAAGAGATCATCGCAGATAAAGACAATGAAAGAAACAAAATAATGAGCTGGAGAAGGACTAGGAAAGGTGGGCCACTTTATACAGGTGGTCAGCAAGGACATACACAGAAAATAACATTGGAGCTAAGACTTGACTGATAGTGGATGACTGTGGGAAGGGTCAGAAGGGAGTGTTCAGAGGAAACAGGTGGTGCAAAGGCCCCGAGGCAGGAATGAGTTCAGCACATTTGAAAGTGAGAAAGGACTCATGTAGGGAAGAAGGGGCCCAGGTAGGAAGGGAAGTTGCAGGTGGAGCGGGGTCAGTCACTGGATGTGGAGAGGGACTTGGATGTGACCTTAAGGGCAGTGGGAAATAGCTAGAGGTGCCACTTTCTTCCTGCATTTATGGGCAAGACATTTTGTCCCCTTTTTTTCATAGGGAAATGGGAGTTAATCAGTTCTGTCCCTCTTTCCATCTTGGTCTCTCTGAAAGGTGAGAAGAGTTGGAAATGTTTGCTGAACATCACAAGAGCCACCTGGGTGCAGAAAAGGTCTCCTGGCATTCAGACTCCCCACCCTCACCAACCCATTCCATCACCTCCAGCCAGGTCCCATTTCCTTCTTTTCCTTTCCTAAATCTAGAAAATAACATTCTTTGTTTAGTAACAGATAGTGTATCTAACACAGACAACATATTATTTATGATGGAAAATTAGAATATATTCCTGTAGGTATGTGAATTTTTTTCTCCTACTACCTCATTTTAATGGTGGCATCACATCAAATCACACAGCATACTTTTTATGTAACTAATTATTGGTATGACATATTCATATAGCAAAATTAATTTCTCTATTAGAGGTCAGATCTGCCACTAAGCTGTAATGAACATCCTTACAGCTAAATCTATCACTCGTCCTTTACTACTATTCCTTAAACTTTGTCCCTAAAAGTACAGTGCCTGGTCAATAGGTATGTGCATTCTAAAGCTTTCTATGCCAGAATATTCTCTGTTAGGGTTTCATCTATTCCCACTCCATGGAACAAATGCCTGGTCTCCCCTCCTCCTCATACTACTGAATCCTTTTCAGCTATGGTAATTTGAAAGTTATAGCTGGAATTTGATTTTTGTCATTAAGTTGTATTTATTTGATGGTAATGAGGTTGCATCTGAAAAAAAAATACATATACTTTAAAATAGCAACCATCTTCCATGTTTAGGATGGGCCTATCCGTGTCCTTTACTCTATTGGGATATTAGTCTCTTTCTTGTTAATTTGAAGAATATATTAGAGTATGCTAACTTTTTTGTTTGTCATGTGGATAGGAAATGTTCTCCACAGTTTGGTTCTTTGCCCTTTGTTTTGTTTGGAGGCAGTTCGCGATGGTTTACATTTTTGTGTATAGTGTTGTCCTGAGATCTTTCTCTCCTCGGCTTTTCCCTTGGGTGCTGTGTTTGGTACTTCATATCCTCCCCCAGAAGCTAATCTGGAGTTTCACTCCAGTCACCCTGGCAGACTCCCATGGCTTGTTGTCAGCAGCATCATTTCCCAAACCCATGGCCTTGCACTTACCACCTGGCCTTTCTTGCTGAGTTCAGCCACAGAAGCCCCATACCCAGAATGTCTCCTATTACCAAACTCCTGGGGCCAAGGGCAAAATGAAGGCCCTGGTCACTGGCCCACGAACATGAGCCCTGTTTTGAGACCCCGCAGTCCAGCCCAACCATCCTCAGATACCTGATGCGGCCTGTGCTTCCTGCTTCAGGGCCCCATTCTCCATCGTCCTTTTCCATCCTCTGCTTGTCCAGAGGCTCAGCCCAAAGCTACGCCCACACTCAGCTTTCTGCCCAGATGAAGACAGCTGTGCCTAAGAGGGCGCTGGGGCTTTCTGAGCACTGGGACCAGGCTGTGGGCCATGGCCTCATCATCTGGGGCCCTCACACTGGTTTTTAGTTCTCAAACTCCAGAACCTCAAAGATTGCAGCCAAACCCAGGATGAGGCCCTGTCCCCTTGGCCCAGGGGTCCTTAGCCTAGCCAGAGAGGCTGGGAAGCCCATCTGAGACCCTCTATCCACTGCTTGAGGGAGGAAGGGTCTCCCTCCCAGTGCTGGGAGGGCTGTGAGGGTGGAGCTGTGTGGCCTGTCTAGCCACGTTGGCTCCTCCAGGCCCCATTCCTACACCACTGCTACGCCCCACCTGGGTTCCCTGCTTCGATGTGGCTCTTCACGGCCTCCCTCTGCAGCCATCCCATTCCTGCTCCTGCTCCTCCCTGCCTTCAACCCTGACTCATGCTGTGACCTCCACTGGACCCAGCCCTGGGAGTGAGAAGCCTCTGTCTGCCCAGGACTCCCCTCTTCCATGGGCTCTCTCAGTGCACTGGGACCTGCTGTTTCGTTTGACCCTTTCTCCTTAGAAATGCTCCCTGCTCTGTCTGGTGCTCCCAGGCTGACCTGTGGTCAACACTCCTGAACACACCTGCTGGGTAAACTGGGACATCACCACATTTTCACAGCCCTGCTCTGCCAGCCCCTGAGCTAGTCTCTGCTTTCCAAGCTTGGTGCTGTGGCCGTGTGTGCCCAGTAGCCCCAGGAGCTGTGCTAGGATGCTGTCTCCATGTTCGTGGCCCCTCCAGTTCTCTTGCAGTCACAGATGGTGGCTATCCTCCTGGCTCAGGTGATGAATATCTTAGGGGAGGACTAGAGCCCTGATTAAAGGAACATGTGCACACGTGGATTTTGAAAAATACCTTGTGTGCCAAGGTTTCAAGAAATCTACAACCTGGGCCTAAAACCAATGCTGCTTATGTGGCTTATAGCCTTTAGCTGAAAGGCTAATCCTGTTCTTCCTTGAGAAACCAGAGGTCTTGGCGTGTTGCTTGGGATCTCAGTATCCACAAAGACCTAGGACTGCGTAGGGAGCTGCTGGTCCCATTGCCCTCCTTGTAGGTGTGAGGCAGACTATCTCGGTGGGTGATGGCCTCCCTGGAAGGTGGCCCATGATCCTCTCTTTGCCTGTGGGAACATCTGCCTGAGGCCATGGAGACCACCGATGCCACCATGGTCTGCCCCAAAAGTGGCACTCTTTTTGGATGGCAAACATTTTAAAACATCAACTTGCTATGAAACCAGCCTTGGGCATATTACCGAGTTAAAGCAAAATGCACAGAACTTTCAAAGACAGATTTTCAAATAAGGTTGCCAGAACTACAGCCTAAGGGCCAGATCTGGGACATCATCCCTTTTTTTTTTTTTTAAATAAAGTTTGGGACACAGCGACACCCACTCATTTGTGAATTGTCTGTGGCTGCTTTTGTGTTATCACACAGAGTGGCTGGGACAGAGACATGAGGTTCACAGCACTGAAGACAGTCACTCCCTGGTGCTCACGAAATATTTGTTATCCGGCTCTAAAGAAATCTCCCACATGCTTTGAGTTCACCTTGAGTTCACCTTGTGGCCCTAGCGCTCTAGAGTTTGCATTCACAAACCACTGTATCAGTGCACTGGCTGTCCGTACATGCTTGGTATAGAATGAGGACCAGCTTTGGAGTCAGAAGTGGCTACATCCTAATCCTGGCTTTTATCTACCCGGCAAAGTTCCTGCCTTGTCCTGCACTTGGTTTCTTCATCCTTACACCTCCCACACACTCCGAGAACCCATAAAGGCTCGCACAGTCCCCAGGAGATGAGGTTCCCATCACCCTTTTCAGAACGCCAATCCTCTGCAGCTGGAGCAGCCCTTTCCTGTAGGCCACCGTTGGGGACCTTGCCCTTGAGCTGAGCTCCACCCTCCCCCAGGTCAGACCTCTGTCCACCCCCACCCCCACCATAGCCTTGCCAGCTCAGTGGACGGTCACTTTGGGGATTCTTTCAAAAGCAATTAAATGAACTGATCCTAATAATCGTTTTAAAACAGAGTAGGAAGAGCAGATTTCTGGGCAGACAGAGCTGTCTCTCCCAGCTGTGTTAACTGCTTGTGTTCCAGAAGAATTCCTGAGCCCCCAAATCATCTCTTCTGCAGAAGGCAGACATACTCCTTAGGCCTGCAGAGAACTGTGCTCTGCAGAAGCTTCTGTGCGTTCCGGGTAGAGGCCATACCCTTTGACTTCCCCTCTCCCCCAGCATGGGGACAGGCCTCTGCACAGTATGTTCTTAAACGAGTTTTGTTGAATGAATGATTTCTCTCTCTGCCAGGATTCCAATGTTTTTCCTCTTTTCTTTTCTAATTTAATCCAGAAATTGGCCTGGGTTTACCAAAGCCCTGCCAGGGTTTGCAAATCATTAGAGGCATACAGGCTCCATTTCTCACCAACTTCCAAGAATGTTGGGGCCGTGTGGTGATGGTGGGGAAGCCAGTGGCAGGACAGGAATGTTTTCTGCTGGTCCCCCAGGGCACAGGGGGAGGGAGGCAGTGTCATCTTGTGAACTTGCCCTGGAATTGCAAACCAGCCAGGGCAGAGGCGCTGCCCCCAGTCCCTGTTCACGTGTCTCTGGCTCTGGTCCCTGGGAAGGAGAAAACCATCTCTGGAACCGGATGCTGAAACTGGCTTCCCGTAAGTTGAAGGGAAGTGAGCAGGGCTCTCTGGCAAGGTGGGGGCAGGGGGCATGTTTGGGGTTGGGCCTGGCTGGAGCACAGGGTGGGAGTACAGGGAGCAGAAGTCCCTATCATGGTACAGCAGCTCCCCCAGGCCCCAGGCTGTGCTGGCGCAATGGGCCGTCGCGGGGTGTCCTTACATGGGTCCCACTGGCCTGAGAACATGGCACCATGCGCTGCCAGGAGATGCAGCTGTCCGGGCTGCCAGTGTGCGCGTGAGGCCGATAGAATACCTGAGACAGGGCCACGCTCTCCTACGCTGACAGAGCCAGGCGGGAGGCGTAGGCCAGGGGCGGGGGTGGGGGAGGAGGCTGTGGGGACTGGGGAGTGGAGAGGCCACGCCCCCAGAGATCTCCTGGGTCCCACTCACTTGTGGTCATGGAGGAAGAAGTGGATCCGGTGTTGCCAGCTCCTTTTTTTTTTCGCGAGAAGCTAGAAATCCAGCTTTTATGGGAAATCTAATTATTTTTCAATGTCAGCAACAAATTGAAATTAAGACCTCACATTGCACAAGTGAATGAGAACAGGACCGCAGGACAAGTCTGGCTGGTCAGCTGGTGGATGGTTCCTTCTGGCCTAGAAGAAAGGAGGCGACTGCCTGCCCTGCTGTGTCCTGGGATGGGGGATAATTAATGCCACCTCTCCGGGCTGGCGTGAGCGTGACTCGAGTTAAACACCAGAAAAGTGCTTCTCAGCGTGCAAGCCCCCCGAGAGCATCCCGCAGACGTGAGCCGTTCCTGGCTACATGTGTGTGCATTGGGCACTCTCTGAACCCCTGGCCTAAGTCGGGCCCCATTGTGGGCACTAGGGTACAGGAGCAAACTGTCATGTCCCTGTGCTCAGAGAGTTGAGAACAGGGGAGAGGTGGGGAGCAAGGACAGGAAGAATAATGACAGCCTGGTTAATGCAAGTGCTGATTGTGCAAATAGAGGGCGTTCTGGGGGGTCACAGGGAAGAAGAGCGCCTCAGATGAGGGCCACTTGAGCTGCCCCAGAGTAGAGGCAGGGGTTAACGCAGGGAGGAGCCTGATGTGTGCAGGTGTTGCTGCAGGCACTAGAGCAGCATGTGCAAAGGCCCCGTGGCATCACCGCATCACAGTATGAGGTTGGGCCCCGCTGGGGTGTAGGGTGCTGGAGTGAGGCAGGACATGAGCTTGGCAAAGCCTTTTGTGTCAGGCTGAGGGGCACCAAAGGGGCTTGATGCCTGGGATCCCCAGCTGTATGGTGACGGGGGAGTGATGAGGTTGGTTTGGGCCTAAAAAGAGAAATCTCTCTTTGAGAGTGTGGGGCTTATGTCTTCTGTTATCAGACATGCCTCCCCCCCAAGCCTGAGAAGACTGAGGTTTTATGCCTGGCACCCCCCTGTGAGGAGGCACTCAGCTGATGTCTCCACGTTGTCCCAGTGGCCCCGTGAGTTCCTGCCCCTGGATGAGCTCACTGAGGCTCAGGGAGGTTGGGTGGCGCAGCCAGGGCATGGCAGGTGTCATTCCCATGTGTGGGGGAAGACGGACCCTCCCTGGGGACCTGGCCCATGTGCCTGTCCCCTCCCTGCCATTGTGACCTGAAGAGCGAGTGCTCCCGAATCTTTGAGGAAGAGCCTAGGTTCGTTCTCACCTTGGTTCTCTCGGATCTGCCAGCAGTGTTTGACATCACTTACCCTTGCCCCAGACTGTTTTCCATTGACTTCTGGGACTCTCCTGGTTTTTCCCCTGGCTTTTCCATTTATCGTGCCTTCCTATTCTCTCTGAGATTTGATCACACACTCATCTGCCTGTCCAGTGGGTGTTTGCAGAGCACCTGTCTGTCCCAGCTGCAGTAGTGCTGGAATGTGCTGCTGAGGAAGCCCCGGGGGACAGGGGGCTCCCTGCACAGAGCTAACGTTCCAGTGGGGGCAGGGTGAACAGAACAGTAGACACCTCCCCCACCCCCGCCCCATCCCCCGCAGTGATGATGACATAGGTGGAGAAAGTTCCAGTGGGGTGTGTACCATGGTACCTCTTTTTCCCTGAAGCGTGTGGCACTCCACCCCCACCCTCAGGACGCTCCCCACCTCCCTCTCCAGGAGGCCGCCTGACAGCTGATGTGGAAATCTGGGAGCAGCTTGCCCTTGGCCTCCCTGGGGGAGCTGATGGTTGTCAACGCGGGAGTTAGAGTCCCCGTGGACAAGGAGGGCCAGGCAGCATCATTCCTCAGTGACAGCTAGAGGCAGCTGCGGACCTTGTCTCCGCAGACTCCAGCAAGGAGGTGACAGCTGAGCTGGAAAAGCAGGGAGTGGGGCACCACACTGGGCTCCCAGTCTGGGCCAGCCTGAGCTGTCACTGCCAGCCTGCTCCCTCGGCGCCAGGTTCCCGTGAAGTGATCCCGGGGCGTCTGGCTCCCCTGCCAGAGGGACACTTGGTGGTGGGTCTCGGGAGGATTAGGAGTTCATAGAAAGGTGTGTCACACATTTAACGTCAAATTCAGGGGTCTGCTTACCTGATTTGCATGGTCAACACCTAGCAGAGGTCCCAGCACATAGGAGGTGTTAAGTAAACACCTTTTGAATAAACAAGCAAGTGAGAGAATTCTCATAAAGTGACTATGGTCCCACAGATCCCCATTAAAAAAAATAGACTCTACCTGTCCATGGAAGAGATGTCCCAGTAGGCTAAGTGTCCTTGTCCCTTATGTCCTTATGACCAAAGCTTTTTCTCCCCTGTAGACACTAGAAGCTTGAATCATCAGCTCATAGGGACGCGTGGTTTTAGTTTCAGATTTTCCAAATTGCACTCTCGAAAGCCTTTGCCTCCGTTCTCACTTGTATTTCAGTGGGTGAGTTTCTCAATGTCTCTGAGCCTCAGCTTTCCCACTGGTAAAACAGGGGTAGTAAAGCCCACTGGGCAGGATGTGGGCGGGAGCAGGCGGCACAGGTCTTGGAAGGTCACAGCTTACCAACGAGGTGCCACAGTCGTTCCTCTGTCTGTGACATCTGCCAAACCAGCCCAGCTCATGTCCTCGAGAAGCTTGGCTCTCATAGGGACACGCTCACCTGCTTTAGGTCAGTAAGGTGGACAAGGGCCCAGCTAGCGCCCTCTGCCTGGCTGGGGAGAAGGTCCCAGTGGAGTAGAGCCTGGAGTTGGTTCCATTCCCCTGGAGAGGGAGCCACACCCTTGGCATGTCCCAGGAAAGGGACCAGCAGGGTGGGGCAGGCTTGGGGGTCCAGGCCAGGAGGCCTCAGGGGGATGGAGCTGGCCAGATGATGGGAGCTTGGGCTTCATCCTAAAGCTTTAAGAGCTGCAGGTTCCGGAGCCCCGCAGTTCTGTGGGTGCAGGTCCCGGAGAGGATCTAACAGACTCATGAGGGTATTCGAGATGGTGATGGTGGCAGGGGATGCAGCATCCGAGTTAGCAGAACAGGCACCCAGCGGATGTGGGACACAGGCCTGGGGAGCGGGAGACAGCCAGGTGTGGGGGTGGGGTGGTGCAAGCACCCCCTCCCTGCCCGCATCTGGCAAGGAGAACTTGTGCCTCCAAGAAACGTCCCCTGGGGACACCCGGGTTCCCTGTGAGCAGAGGGCATTCTCTGCCTTCTAGACTGCCAGTTGGTTCCCTTGCTCCACCCTCGGAGGAGTCTGGTCTAACCCCTGGTGGGTTAAGGAAGGGCCGACGGGGGAGCCGTGTGACCCAAACAGACTTTGGGGCTGGGAAGGGCCACGTGCCGCGCACAAGGACAAAAACGCTTCCTGCTTGGTTCAGGGAGGCTCCTTATGCCCTGGATGTTAGGAAGGGCACTAAACACGAGGGAATCACTCTGAGGGAGGGCTGTGTTTGTGGCACATGAGCCTGGCAGTGAGTCGAATGCGGGGAGGAGGCTTGGAGCAAAGCTTCTGAATTTTGCTGGGAGCTCTGAATTCCTCGTGAGCCCTGCCTGTGCCGGGGACACAGATGACGGTCTAAACTGTCCCGGTTTTCTCAGGCTTTTCCAGGTCAACGCCTATTTGGCAGGGTCCCTCCCTTCCCCATCATCGTGTGGAGACACCTGGGGGCCCTCGCAGCTGTGGGGCTGCTGGCCTGAGCCCTGGCCACTTTTGCGGTGAGGGGGGTCAGATCTGGCCCCGGGACCCTTGACCTGGACTGCCCACGTGTGCTGGGCCCCACCTGGTCCAGGTCAGGCGCCGTGATGCCTTGTCCCCTCTGCAGCCTCTCCTGGTCCACAGCCAGCATAACACGGGAGCATCTGGAGCCCCCCATGCACACGCCTCTGGGGCTGGGGGGAGCCAGGCTGCTGCCGGACCAGATCATTCACATCAGTCCCCCCCACACACACCATTTCTCACCCGGCACTTAGTGTCACATTGGGAGCAGACTCTGCCCTCAGAGTCCAAGCAGGAAGCAGAGCCCGTGGCCCTTGGAATCTATCTGTTTGACCCTGAAGGTGTGTAGGGGGTAGTGGCAGGGATGGGAAGCCCTGACCCTGGGTCTGACATCCTCCTTCTCTTCGACCCCCTCCCATGACCTCCTTTAACCAGGACACTTTCTCCTCCCCCGTTGCTATCCCCAGGGACTTCCTGGGTACCGTGGTCACACCTCTTCATGATGGCATCTTCCCGCTCTTTCTTTGGCTCGGAATGGTGATAGGGCAGCGAAAAATGTGAATCATGGGAAGAAAAAGCATTGTTTTCAAATGACATCATGGTGCCTAGTTGAACACAGGTGACAGAGATCACAGCACAGGGTGAAGGTCATGTACAAACTCAGACTGGTTGGGGGGAGATGAGGATGCCATGAGGTCTTGCTACGAGGGTAGTTGTACAAGGGTAGAACCCCAAAAGCTTCTTCTGGACGAGACGCCACGGCGGGTCCCAGGGGACTCTGTGGGCAGGTAGTGCCAAGGAGCTCCAGGGAACATCAGACAGAGAGGCCATGCCCCTGGGCTCCCCGGGGCTGGGGTTGGTGTCAGAAAGAATCACGATCCCTGCTTTCCCTCTGCTTCTTCCTGCCAGTGGCCTCAGGGGGACACCAGGCCCTGGCCCTGGCCTGTAGCCTCAGCAGAGTCTGTCCTTCCCTATTCTGTACCATGACCCCCTTTCAGATGAGATCTTGGTCAGTGTGCAGGAACATCCGGTCCCACGTGGTGGGGTGGCTGTCCTTACCCACAACCCCTGGTGTGGGACAGGGACACACACACACACACACACACACACACACACACACACACACATACCTGGTAGGCAGCAGCGTGGGCTTTGGAAAATGCCTGGCGTGCACTGCTGTCCGACAAGGCCCTTCCGGGTGGCCCTGAGGAGAGCCTCCCGTGGGCCTGGGAGTGTACTCTGCTAGCAGTTTTGCTAGATGCTTTAAATGCAGTGTTGAGGCCAGTCCTGGTGACAGCCTGAGAGGTGACGTCCAGCATCACCACCATTTCACGCAGGACCCTGAGCTGCAAGTAGGCCCCATGCCAGGCCCGGGTCACAGGGGCAGGAGGGTGGCCAAGCCCAGCCTGGAACCCCTGTGGCTTGACAGAGAGACAGGGAAGGGGCAGCTCCAGCACCTACAGGGACTGGTTCCTAAGGCAGCTTTGCTTTTTGTTTGCCTGGTAGACATTTGTCGAGCCTCCACAGGGTTCTGGGCATCGAGCTGCTGGTCTGGGTGTGGAGGAGCCCTGTCTCCACCCTGGGGACCTGCAGAGATCTCCCCAGTCCCAGCAGAGTGTGGCCTGGTGTGGGATGGGGGACAGGAACGGTTGGGGTCTTGGGGCTGTGTGCTTGGGCCCAGTGTTGAAGGAGGGCTTAGCCCCCCTCCCGTGTTTGCTGTGTGGGACAACCAGTCCTGCCCATTTGCATTTCGCGGCCATTTGATATTTGGAGCAGAGAGGCTTCGGCTGTGTTTGTACCTGCGTTGCCTGTGAAGCATCGGCAAAGAGAAGATCTGCAAAGTGCACGTTTGTTCTCACACTAAGACCAGGCTTTTGCCGCCCTGTTCTTGGGTCAGGAGACGTGCCCGATGAACATCTTTCTCCCCGGAAGCCCGCAGACCCCTCTGCTCCTGCTGCCCTCAGCACTTCCTCCATGACACTTCACGCCTGCTCCTGAGGGTCCTCAGAGAGACTGGACTTCTTCCCAGTTATTTCAGGGGTTCCCAGAGAAGCCACAGAGCACCTTGTGGCCCCCCGCTTCCTGAGGCCTCGCGGCAGACTTTTCCGGGCCTGGCCTGTTCCCCGGTGTGGTGGTGGGTGCAGCTCACATTGCCTCTTAGTTGCTGAAGTTCAGCTCTGGGGAAGAGGTGATAAGTTTCCTGAAGGTTGGGCATAAGCAGTGGGAACCCAGCCAGCAGCTCTGCCACTGCCTGCCCCAGTGGGGAGCCCCGGCCCCGGCCCAGGCCTCCCTTTGCCCGCCTGTCCCCCTGTCCTCCTGGCAGAGGAGAGAGTCACCTCTGCCCAGGAGCCTTCGGCCACCTGCCAGGGCTCGCTGGTGGCCAGGGTGGAACTCTGCCACGAAGAAGGCGAACTTTTACATTATCATGCAGAGCCTGTGTCCTTCCTTATTGTCTATTCCAGAACAGAAGCTTGGCCGCATCTTTGCATAAGCAAAAGGCACATTACAATGTATTTCCCCAAACAAGAGAGCCCTTGGCCTCTCTCTGCACGGAGAAGGGCTGCGGCTTTGAACATTTTCCCCAAGGTTTAAAGATTCCAGGATCAATTTCTCAAGACAGGGCTCAAGGACGTTGTCCGGGCTTCCCTGCCCCGCCGTGGTCTGGGGCAGAGGAGAGCAGCTTCTCCCCAGCACACAGGTCTCGGGGGAGGTGGGGCTGAGGTGGGGAGCACACTTGGGCACTTAGCTGGGGTCTCAGTCATTGCAGGGTACTTACTGCTGCTGTCATACAGTGTTCCCATTTCCTATCGTTTCACATTCTCCAAAGTTACTCACTCATCCATTCATTCATTCATTCTAAACTCTTTACTTAGCCTTTATTCGGTGCTAGACACTGCTGGGGACACAGCAGTGAACAAGGAGGAAAGGTGCTTCTCATCTCAAGTGCATAGTCCAGTTTGGGAGCAACCACTTTTTTGGGGGTACTTTTGGTGTGAGCAGGGACAGTTGTATTCGGGGAAAGCATGAGAAGACAAGAGGGCGCAGCAAGTGCAAAGCCCTGAGATCAGGATGGGCTCTCTGTGCAAGGTGCATGGAGGCCAGTGGCTGGATGAATCACCGTGAGCAAGGCCAGGGCAGCCTGGAAAGAGGCAGCAGGGCTTGGATTTTATTTCAGTTGCAGTGGGAAGGCCTTGGAGTGGATGGGAATTAAGCTGAAGCGTAACTGCCCCCTGCCTTTGAAACACGTTTATTACCATGACTTTGTTTTTGCAGATGCTCTTCAGATATTTCAAGAATTCTGGGGCTGGAGAGGGGGAGAGGGAATTCCAGGGATGAGCCACTGCACAAGCAGCTGGAGAGGGCAGCCAGGCTTTGCAGAAGGCAGAGCTGTCGAGACCCGGGGCTCCCAGAGCAAAGTAGCGGAAGCGGAGCACAGAGAAGCCAGCCTGGGCCAACTCCGAGAGGGCCCCAAGTGCCAGCCTGAGGGGCTGGGGCTGCTCCTGAAGGCATGGGGGGTGGGCACTGAGGGATTCAGGCAGAGGAGGAGGAAGCCGGATCTGCTGAGTGGTGACTGGTGAAGAAGGGTTCGGGGGTGGGGGCCAGTGTGGGCGGGACAAGGCAGAAAGCGCTGGGGAGCCCCCGCCCCTCCTGCTTGTCTGGGAGATGGGGTCGGGGTCAAGGGAGGACAGGGGAGACGTGAAGGGGATGTTTGGAGGCTGTCTCCTGTCTTCAGTGACTCTCTGCCACGTCTGTCAGCTCTCTGCTCGGCAGAAGCGTCGTAGCTGTGTTCCTATTAAGGATGCAAGTGTTTCACTGGAAATTGTACTCATTGTTCCCAGTGGTCTCTGTGCCAGGTGGGCCCCGCCGGCTTCTAGCAGCCGAGTGGGATCTGAGCAGCATCCCACGGGCTCGAGGGCCATGGCAATCGTACAGGTCCCCGAAAGGCTCATGTTCCCCTGGGGGCAGGGCACGGCCCCCTCCTCAGGCCAGCGGAGGCAAAGGACAGTGGGGCCCCTCTCCTCAGCACTGCCCTGCGTTCTCAAAGAGGCGGCACAGAGGGAGGCCAGGGCACAGCCTGCCGACGCTGGGGGAGGAGTAGGCTACGGGAGCCGCGGCCCCTCTGGAAGGAACAGAGGCTTCCTGGGGGACAGAGCCGTGGAAGGCCCACCACAGTTGGACGCGACCAGAGAGGCAGGGCTGGAGGAGTCTCCAGAGTGGCCTTACCCTCAGCCTGACTCACAGCCCCACCTCCTCGCTGGCCCTCTGCTGGGCACACTCCTCTGCAGCCCGGGGGCTGGGGGCAGGCTGCCCAGCCCGGCCCATGCGAGATGACAGCAGACAGGCAGCTCCAAAGGTAGGGCCTCCCTGCCCAGCCCCCACTCCATGGCCTGACACCCCAGACGGCCTCTGCCTCACAGAGCTTAGTGCTGAGTGGTGGGGTTCCCGGGGTTCTGGTCATCCCCAGTCCTGAATCAGGAGTCAGGGTCAGAGCTGCTCAGTATCCAAGGACCAGGACCCCTTACTTGAGATGAAACTGGCTACCTTCGGGCACAGTGGCAGGGGTCAGGGGAACAGGAGGATCCTGGGCCCTGGTGGGCAAGGTCTGGGCCAGGAAGTGGGAAGCGTCTCCTTCCTTTCTGAGGGGACCAGCAAGCACCCCCTCACTCAGAGCCTCAGCTTCCCCGTTGCTCATGTGGTCCGTCATTCTGACCTCCAAGGGCTGTTGGGAGCATAAAATGAGCTAATTCTCTGAACTCAGCCCTGAATCCCTCCTAAATATCAAGGCAGGTTTCTTGTCTTCCTAAACCTTGTCACACCATGGGCTTAGACCCTCACAGGGCATGCGGAGGGGGGGGGTGTCTCCTTGAGGTGCACCCCAGACCAGCTCTGAGAAGTGCCGTTAGAGCGTGGGACCTGGAGAGGCATGGTCAGGGTGTCAAGGGAGCCTCAAGCCCCTCGTTTTCTGAGGAGGTGCTGAGAGATGACCCCAAGATATTTTTCCTTCCTGGACTCCATGCAGAGCAAAGATGGACTGCTTCTGCCTGCCAGCAAGGGGATGGGGCTGAGCGTAGAGTGACCCAGGGCTTTGTGGGAGGTGCCGCCCATTCCAGTTCGTATCACTGTTCACATCTGTTCCTTCACTTACCCCTAAATCTGAGCCCCACACTTGACACCTCCACTGCTATAGTAGGCTCTCTGCTTTCCATAAAGGACTCAGAGTCCTCTTTGTAAAATGCAGTGTCATTATTTCTATTGTGACTCCATATCCTCCACTGCTTTGACTAGAACTGGAATCCCTCTCACTACCTGAATAGTTGTATGGTCTGGCCTCAGGGGCCCTCTCTCCCTGCCCTGTCCTTGGAACACACGTCACTGCCTCTGACCCCAGGATGTTTGCACATGTTGCTTTTTTTTTTTTTGCCAGGAGCACTATCCCGGCTTTGCTGAGCTAACTCCTTCTCATTTCTTATCTCTGAGATGAAATACCACATCCTTAGTGGGCCCACCAATCCTTACCAATCAATTCACCATGAATATGCCTTCTGGGTTCCCTGCCAGTCCCTCAGGGTCCTCTTTAGCATCGTCATGATTGTAAAGCTGTTTTTGTGACTTCAGAGTATCTCTCTCTACCTCCTGACAGAGGGCCAGCTCTGGGCTGCTTCACTGCCGAATCCCAAACACTAGCTTAGTGCTGGACATGCAGTGGGGCCAGTAGCTTTCTTCTGGGCCTGCTGGGTACCTGCCAAGGTCCGTGGAGGAGGAGAGGCCAGGCCAGGCCAGGCGATTCCGGCCCCCAGGGGGTGGTGGGCTCCACGAAAGGCCAGGGTGCCTCAGTTTGAGAAGTCCCATTGTGAATCTGTAAGGGGCTCATTGCTGGCAGGATGGACATCTGCACGCCAAAGCTCAAACGTGGGGGAAAAGGCAGCTTTCTTTGGTTCTTATATCTGATGCCACCCTCGCTCCGGGATAGAAGGGAAAATGTGACCCAGCCCATGAGAGGTGGCTCAGGCTTTTCCCGTTTGGAAGGCTTTGGGGGGAATAGTGGGGTCAGCCTGACTCTGGGCTTGTCTTAGAGCTCAGGCTGCTCTAACGAAATACCGCAGGCTAGGTCGCTTAAACAGCACACATTAGTGTCTCCCCGTTCTGGAGGCTGGAAGTCCGAGATCAAGGTGTCAGCTGATCTGGTTCTTAGTGAGGGCTCTCTTCCTGGCTTGCAGACATCATCTTCCTTGCCGTGTCCTCACATGGTAGTGAGAGAGGTAGGAGGGAGCTCTCTGGTGTCTCCTCCTATAGGGGCACTGATCTCATCACGGGGACCCCCCCTCCTCATGACATCATGTAACCCTGTTTGCCCCTCGAATGCTCCACCTCTGAATTGCATTCTGTTGGGAGTGATGGACTGGGGGGGACATGATTCAGTCCATGGCAGGGCTATTCATCCCCTGCCCCTCCTCCCCTGGGGTAGGGGTGGTGCATGGCCAAGCCACCCTGCATCTGCACACATCTGTCCCAGCATGCTCGGCCCTGGGCCGTGACCCTCCAGGCTGAGGCCTTGCAGTTGGGGTCAGTCGGGGTGTGTTCTCTCTTCTGTAGCCAAGCAACATCTGCCCTCCTCTCCTGCAGGCCGGCACTAACCGCCCCTCCGCCGCCCCGCCAGCCCCAGGGCAACCTCCAAGCCAGCCCCCAAATATCCTGCCCACTGCCCCTGGATCCCCTAAATGTAGCTGCGAGCTGCATTCCATTTGGGCCCTCCAAAACCACCCCTTCTCCATATGAACCCATCCCCTCCCAGGTCCCAGACAGCAGAACCAAGCTCTCTTCACTTTTGGTTTCTTCCCAAATATGGGGGCTCTTTTTCCCCTCCCTGCCCTGTTCCCCTAGCTTGAGACATAGGCTGGGGGTCAGGGGTGGAAAGATTACAGCAAAACCTAACCATTCCGCCCAGCCTATCCCTTCCCCTTCCTCCTTTCTGCCCTCTCCAGCTGCAGCAGGACCTCCCAGTGTCACTGCCTTCTTTGCTTCTACACCATGACTTCTGGTCAAAGCCCGTGAGCCAGATTGGCTGGGCTTTCCCATGAGAGATAAAGCAATACTTTGGAGATTTAAAAAAAAACTCTCTCTTTTTTTTAAAGATTTTATGTATTTGAGAGAGAGAGAGCATGAGCAAGAGGAGCAGCAGAGGGAGAGGGAGAAGCAGGCTCCCCACTGAGCACGGAGCCTGACACTGGGGCTCAATCCCAGGACCCTGGGATCTCGACCTGAGCCAAAGGCAGATGCTTAACTGACTGAGCCACCCAGGTGCCCCCCCTATAAAAAAATTTGATTTATTAGAGAGAACAAGAGAGAGAAACCCTTCCTCTTAAGAAAAAGTGGCTTTTAGGGCTGTTGTCTCATTGTGGACTAAAAAATCGAGTTTGATCCTCAAAGCTGGGCAAGGGCATCTGTGTGTAAGGATGTGCACCCTGGCCCCTCCCCATGACTTTGATGGGGGGGGCTATGATTTAGCCTGGTGACAAATGTGTCTTACTGTTTTCACCAACACCGTTCCTTTGCACACATGGAGAAATTCAGTGCTCACAGAGCTTCGTAAGACAGGGACTGTTAAGCCTGTTTTGTGGAGGGCACGGCACAGCATGGGTGAGTCAGCAGGGCCTTTCCCGGGCTCTCCCTTGTCAGCAGCAGGTGGTCCTTGGGCATGTGGTTCCTGCTGAGCCCTCCCCCGTTGTCTTTCAGGTCAACGAAATCTATCATGACGAGTCCTTGGGGGCCCACATCAATGTCGTCCTAGTGCGGATAATCCTGCTGAGCTACGGGAAGGTGAGTGAGCCCTTAGTGTCTTCCTGATACTGCAGAGCCCCCGTTTGCTGTGGGATGCGGGGGGCCCTCCAGTGAGGCATGGGCCTCCTCTGAAGGCCGTAACCTCGAGGCCTGACCCCAGCTGCCCTGTGGTACCTGAAAGAAATAAGAAACGTGTGAGCCACCCCCATATTCCTGACCCCCTTTCACCTCTGTGTTTTAAAACGTAGGTTTTGTTATTATTCCGGTGTGGGGAGGCCAACCCGTCAAGAGATGACTGCCATGGAAAAGATGGTTTGTCACCCACACGGGGCCACATGGGCAGGATGAGCGGGCATAGGACCGGTCGGCATGAATAGTTCCAGTGGGCTCTGGGCCATAGTTGGCTAGTACCTGCCCGGGGTGACAGGAGTGTGAGTCCCTTGAGGGAGGTGGCTGGGGGTGTGGACGCCGACTTCGTTGGTTTGCATTTGTAAAGCATTCTCCAGAGCCACCTGCTTAATATCTCTAGGAATTGACTGACCCCAGGAGGGGCAGCCCCTCCAGGGTCAGCACGGCCCCAGACTTCGAAGCAGCAGAAACATGAGGTTACTTGGCCCCTCACCTCCCACCCACCTCTTCTCCCCATGTCCTCCTCCCCTTCCTAGCTTCTCTGTCCTCCTCTGCATAGCGTCTGCCATAACTGGGCTCTCTTGCCCTTCCTACCCCCACTTGCTCTCAAACGTGGAGCCATCATTCCTAGCAGTGTGTGGGGTCTGTGTGCAGCAGGGGGAGAAAGATCCTAGAAATGGAAAGGTAAGGGAGTACAGAGAAAGAAGAGATGGTGAGGAAGGAAGGAGCTCTGTGCCGAGCAGCTCAGAAGGACCTTACCTATGTTAACTCACCGAGTCCAAGGGCAGACGGGGAGCTGGAGCTAGGATGATCCCCATTTCACAGATAAGAACACTGAGGCTTAAATCGGCTTGGTGGTGTGCTGGTGAGTGGACAGTGTCAGTTGGCTCCTTGGGAGTTGGGCTTCTCACCCTCACAGCTGAATTCCAGAATCCCTGGTCTGACTTCACTCAGTATGTACAAAATCAGTCATCAGACATGGCAGTTAGGTACAGGGTTAAACTCTTCTGCACAAAGACAGAGGGTCTCAGTCTCCAAAAATAAAAATCCAACTGCACACAACTTACAAGGCCTGCAGCATAATAAATGACAATGAAGGGCCCATATGGCTGGGTGAATTCCAGGAATAGTGGACCTTGAGCCCACTGTCTTTACCCAGGAAGCCTGTCATTCCAAAGTAGAAGCGGCCACAGTGAGGACACCAGTCATGGTCCTTCGTGCTCCCCATAGAGAACATAAAATATATCAAAGCAGACTGTAAGGAAAAGGGAGAAATTGATGAAAACCTAACTGCAGGAATCTTTTATACTCTTTTCAAGACCTTTAACAGATTACATTTTGAAAGGCATAGAAGTTTCGAATAATATAATAATAATGTATGAAGTTAAATTAGCAGTTTTATCATTTTTTTTCTCTGCCCTACAGAAATATGTGCCTTCTTTTTGAAGAATGCATAGAACGCTTGAAAATTACAAAAGTGCTTTAGGTTGTAAAGAAAATTGCAGTGAGTTTTATACAGCTAAAACTGTTTGGGCTATATTCTCTAACTCAGTACCCTAAAATAGGGTGGAGGGAATGGATATATTAACTGGCAAAAAAATCCAATGTCTTTATTTTTTTTAAAGATTTTATTTACTTATTTGAGAGGGAGAGAGAGAGAATGAGAGAGAGCATGAGCGGTGGGGAGAGGCAGAGGCAGAGGGAGAAGCAGACTCCCCGCTGAGCAGGGAACCCGATGCAGGGCTTGATCCCAGGACCGTGAGATCATGACCTGAGCCGAGGGCAGACCCTTAACTGACTGAGCCACCCAGGAGCCCCAAATCCAATGTCTTTAAACATTTGAAAAACAACCAGCCTGAAGGGAGACTATGAGAGCTGCAATTACTTGGAACACTAATGGAAAGTACTAATGATAGTACTAGAGATCAAAACCTATGGGGTGTGGCCAAAGCTGTATTCAGAGGCAGATTTGCAGGTGCTTCCCAGATTGCGCAAGAGAGAATGAATACACCCTAACCTACTGCATTGAACTCAGTAAGGTTAACACAAATGTCAACGAGAACCACAAACCCCAAACAGGGAGAACAAAAATAAGGAAGTAAGTTTCAGAAAAGCAGAAATTAAAAAATTAGGACATAGAAATAATCGAATCAATCAAGAAGAGAGCTTTGGCCAAAGCAAACCTCTGGCATGTGAATCTAGAAAGGGGGGCACAAACTAAAAGATTAGAAAGGGCATGCATAATGGAACCTACAGCAGGGTGCTTACCTGGGCAGAAGAGGAGGCACTGCAGAAGTTGCTGTACTAGGCAGCTGCTAGGCCTCCATCGGCATCTCCTCCAGGGATGCGTGCACCCTCCTCCTGCTATAGGAGGGTTTGGGGAGGTGTGGGCACAGTTATATCCCCACCCCTTCCCGTTACCTCTGGAGGGGGGAAATGGGAAGCTTCAGGTCGGCCCTGGAGGTAGAAAGAAGACAGCTGTGGATTGTCTGGGCACCAGGTGGCAGTTTGTGTCCCTTCTGTCCCCGGTTGCCCCCATATTGGTTCAAAAGAAAGATTTGGAAATCGCACACGGTTAATTGCTTACCGGTGCTGGCAAAGCCTCAGCTCTCATTTAGCCTAAACAGTGTTGATTTCCCAAGGAAGCAAAGCCTGGTTTATTTTAACTACACCCTGGCGGGCTTTGTGCTGAACTGTCCCCACCCAAAGCCATTTCTTCTCGTGGTTCTTCTTCTCCCCTTCACTGCTGTGTGAATTTCGTGACCCCAGTCCACTATTTGCAGAAGAGTCAGAACCTGAAGGTGGACAGAGATGCTGGCAAGTCATGGATTTCTTGGGAAATGAGAATATGTCAAAGCCAACTCCAAAATATGTATAAAACACCATAATAAGTTCCATAACCACGGCAGGAGCTCAAGTTCTCTAGCATTTTCAAAGTTCTCTGAAAATTACCTCTAAATCGAGAGTCAGATCGTCTATTTTTGCCAGTGCATTCTTATTCGAATATTTCTAAGGAATTATTAAGCCAGGATAATAGAACACCACAGAAATCGTCTCAGAGTATATACATATATATATTCTGACATCCACCCAATTTATTTTTATAGCCAGTGTGATTCCTATACTCGAAGCTGCCAAAGGTAGCATGTCCAAGACAATATACAGACCTGTCTTCCTTCTAAAAATAGATGTAAAAAATCCCGAGGCTTTAAGAGCTTAATTCAATAACGCATCAAATGAAACTCCCACCACGATAAAATAGAGTTTATCCTGGGAATAAGGCGATCGTTGTCTTATTAGGATGCCTGTTCCTATCGTTCATCACATCAGTTTGCTGAATGACAGAATTTCCTCATCTAACACATCCTTCAGGAAGGGTTTCTGTGTGCCAGGCTCTGTGCTGGGCCACTGAGGCGGTCCCCAACCTCCAGGCCTGCTTCTAGAGCAGAGGTACAGACAAGGAAACAATTATAACAGGGGGTCAGAGACTCCTGGGGTGAAAGGTGGGGCAGGCAGGCCTCATGGGGTCAGGCCAAGCTACTAGAAGGGAGTCAAAGGGAGAAGAAACAGCACAGGGATGTTTCCAGGACCCGATGTGCATTTCTTTCTNGGAAACAATTATAACAGGGGGTCAGAGACTCCTGGGGTGAAAGGTGGGGCAGGCAGGCCTCACGGGGTCAGGCCAAGCTACTGGAAGGGAGTCAAAGGGAGAAGAACCAGCACAGGGATGTTTCCAGGACCCGATGTGCATTTCTTTCTTTCTTTCTTTTTTTTTTTTAAAGATTTTGTTTATTTATTTCACAGAGGGAGAGAGATCACAAGGAGGCAGAGAGGCAGGCAGNGAGGGGGAAGCAGGCTCTCCACTGAGCAGGGAGCCCGATGCGGGCCTCGATCCCAGGACCCTGAGATCATGACCTGAGCTGAAAGCAGAGGCTTTAACCCACTGAGCCACCCAGGCGCCTCCGATGTGCATTTCTAAGACAACCCCTGGACTCCTGTGTGCAGAATGGGGGGGGTGGGAGCCTGGCTGGGGAGGGAGCAGGCGCCACTGAAGCAAGGACAGCTGCGGGCTATACTGAGACCATGACCACGGGCTGGAGTAAGGAAGGCAGATAAAAGAGAACTTTGGGGGGTGTCTGGGTGACTCAGTTGGTTAAGTGTCTGCCTTTGGCTCAGGTCATGAGCCCAGGGTCCTGGGATCGAGGCCCTCATCAGGCTCCCTGCTCAGTGGAGAGCCTGCTTCCCCCTCTCCCTCTGTCTGCCGTTCTCCCTGCTTGTGCTCTCTCTCTTTCTGTCAAATAAATAAAATCTTTTTAAAAAATACAATAAAATAAGAGAGAGAGAAAAGAAAAGAAAGAGAACTTTGGTAGGAGGCCAAGTCTGGAGGGCATGGGTGCTGAGTGTTTGGATGAAGGTGGGGAGACACTGGGCCCAGGTCTTGGGCAGCCAGAGGCATCATGATGCCGACCCCTGGGATGGAGAACACCGGAGAAGAGGGTGTTGGGGAGAAAGGCAATGAGCTCAGTTGAGATGTATTGAGTTTGAGGTGCCCGTTGCCATCCCAGTAGAGACAGCCGGGGAAAGGCTGGCGTGGGGGTCTGGAGCTTGGATGTCTCCAAGCATGGCTCGCCAAAGGCACCAGTGGGGGTGGGGTCACAGGGAAGTGTGCTGAGTGGGGGCAGCTAGGAAAGAGCCCCAGGAGCCCCTGACACCGAAGCCACCACTGGGGCAAGGGACGTGATCTGCTGCACAGGAGCTGGGAGAGGATGTCCTGGTATTTAAAAGTCTGTGAAAACAGATGGTGACATGACAACCAAAATTTTATTTAAAGGTGGAGAAAGAAGCACGTGTCCTCAAAAGCGTTCTGCCTGGCTAATTCTTAGGATGTTCATAGATGTTCACACAGGAAAATAGAGGGGTTCCACAGTCGAATGAGTCTCGGAAAGGCTTATAAAAGAACATAAAATGGGGCTCCTGGGCTCAGTCGGTTAAGCGTCTGCCTTCAGCTCAGGTCATGATCCCAGGGTCCTGGGATCGAGTCCTGCGTCTGTTGGGCTCAGCGGGGAACTGCTTCTCCCTCTGCCTCTTTCTCTGTCAAATGAATAAATAAAATCTTAAAAAAATAATAATAATTAAAAAAAAATAAAAGACTGTAGGACAAGTATT
This sequence comes from Ailurus styani, assembly GCA_002007465.1. Taxonomy (NCBI): domain Eukaryota; kingdom Metazoa; phylum Chordata; class Mammalia; order Carnivora; family Ailuridae; genus Ailurus; species Ailurus styani. Next base: position 213,181 of record LNAC01000450.1, on the reverse strand, counting down.
CTTGACAGCAGAATTTCTCAGAGGCTTTAGGACAGAAATGTGCTCAGTGAATCTCAAGAGACGCATCAGGCAGGACACATAGTTTCTCAAACCTGTTTCTCAATGGAACCCTTCTCCTCCTGGAGTCAGTGTTCTACAGAACTCATATTGGGAAATGCTGCCTGTCCTGAGGCAGTCACAGTAAAGTCGGCAACAAGAAAGTGACTTTGTTACTGAGGTTCTGGTAATTCTAGACAGTGTCTTTATGACATGGAGCCAACATGGGAAAAGGACAGGTAGAACCGTAAAAATTGTTTGCTGATGATCATGTACCTGGAAAACCCCGAAGGATCCACTGTAAAGCTTTTAGAGGTAATGAAGAAGCTTAGTGAATTAGCCAAATACAACATAATTCTATAAAAATCACTAATTTTTGCATGAACCTACAAGGCACCAGTAGTAGGTAGAATAGGGAAAGAAAAATTCCCTTGACAAAAGTAACCGAAAATATAAATACCTGGCCTGGTCCCAGCAAGATACTACCTATTGGAGGAAAGTTGCACATTGTTACTGGAAGGAAAGAAATAGAAATGAGAGCTCCCTGCAAGAAGACTGGGAGCGGTAGAGATACCGATTTTCCCCAAATTAGTAATTGGAACTTGGATGAAATGATTCCAAGATTCATCTGGAAGCCTAAGAAACCAGTCAAGTCAAAACCTTGAAAGCTGAGCAAATAGAGATTTACTCCAGACATCTTGTGAAGTGAAAAAAATTAAAATCAAGCCGTATCTGCGTAGAGCACAAGCAGATCAACCGAATGAGCTCCTTAGGTCTGAAAACACACTTAGCATAGACAACGTGGAATGAATGTAAGTGAAATGGTTATTAAGTGTCCTAAATCAATGTAGGACTGATACACTTTTCATATATAGTAAATTAAATATAACATATGATAAATATAGGTCAATAGCCCATTCCACGACTTAAACCACAAAGATCGAGAAGAAAACACTGGTTGCCAAGGGCTTAAATGTAAGTACAAGAGAAGGAGCTGCAAAAGGGAAGACAGATACATTTGAATACTGAAAATATAAAGCTTCTGTCAAGAAACAATTAAAAGATAAAGCCCGGGCATGAAAAACACTTGAATATGGCAAAGATATCCTCATATGTGAAGAGCACTTACAAATCATAGGAGAGACAGAATTGGCAGTGGATATCACAGTACGCAGAAGAAAAATACAAATGGCCAAAAATTAAGGGAGAAAATATTTAATTGTGCTATGGAATAAATAAAACCGTTTACCATTTTTAAAGCATCCATGTGTTAAGATTAGAAAGAGGGATTTAAATGCTGGTTTGGGTGGATGAGGCACTACACTCTTCTGATATGAGTGTAAATGCATACATATTTCTAGAAGGAAATGTGGCAATACTCACCACCGCCCTTAAAAAGTTCTTCGTGTCTGCCCCCATTCATTCCTTTCTATGACTCTATCCCAAAGCAGTTGTCAGAGCTGTGGACAAAGGTTTAGGAAGAAGACAAAGGTCATGGCCTTATTTCTGCGTATAAACAACAGGAGAAAATCTGAACTATCCACTCATAGGGGTCTAATGAAATAAGTGCTGATATGTCTATGTGGTAGAATATGGGGCTGCCAGGAAATCCCATTTCCAAAGCATCCTAAAGAGCACTGGGGGGTGGTTACAGCCTAAAGTTAACTTTGTTTGCTTTTTGAAAAAAGGAGCCTATAACTTACAGTAAGACCTTAGTTTTGTACACGAGTATCTATTCAGAAGGGACTAGAAGGAATACATCAAAGGTAACTAAAATTCTCTCTGGGCGGTAGGCCATGGATTTTTATTTTCCTCTTTGCACTTTACTGAATTTTCTTGGTATATCATGATAAGCATGTTTCTTTTAAAATAGTGCATTTTTAATTATGAAAAGATGGTTTACATGTTTTAAAAAAAGCATTTAAAACTGGTAGAGTCCAAGTAATCCCACTGAACCGAATGTGCCCAATTAGGGTCTCTAGTGGTATGGCACAGGGCCTGACATGTCCAACATTTTACTCTTTATTTGAAGGACAACATAGAAGGGACTTCCTGCTTTCACTTGGCACCTCCTCTCCGTGGTGGCTTGGGGGCAGGTGGGGAGGGATCTGTGTCCTTCTGCCTTCAGGGTCACTGTCTTCCCTTTCCTGTGGTTGGGCCCGGGGACTCTGCCGCCTGCATACTTAGGGGACCTCTGAGCAAGCCGTCTGGACTGGAATGCAGGCTGCCACAGGTACACAGCCTTTCCTGCAGGTGCGGCCAAATCACCTCATGGCCAAGGCCAATCTGGCCCTGCCCTTTATGTGCTGCCTCACGAGAAGGGGTTCTTCCTTGCCAGGGCCATGTGGGTTACCCGCCCCCCTGCCCCGCCGAGTCTCCCATAGGCTGAGTGGGGAGTAGGGGAGTGGGCCCAGACTCCCGTGTCAGGCTGTACCCTGCTCTTCCCGTATGGGGAGGTGGGCAGGCCACAACTGGCAAGAGGGGTGGCTGGAGCTCACCTGGGCAGTAGGGCAGCCTCAGTGAGACCAGGACTAGTACAGTGGAAACTGAGAGGAGCACAGGGGACCAGTGCCCCTCCCAGGCCCCCTGACTTCATGTGAGAAGGAGTTTAGGAATTAGAAGGGAGAATCTGGAGTGGGATGCATGCTTTCAGAGCGAAATCCAGAGAGCGCCCACTGTGCCCCAGCCATGGGCTCAGCAGACTGGCCTCAGACCTCTGCCGGTGACATTGGAGGAGTCAGGACAGAGAACCTAGCAGGATGTGGGGGATCGCCCATCCCCAGTCTCCTCAGCCTGGCCCTCTGCAGGTGCCTGGGGTCCAGCTGGGCTGACCGGTCTCTGGTAAGCCAAGCTCACCCCACGCTCTGCCCATCTCGTCCGTCCTGCCCCACCCCGCCTGTCCCCTGGAAACCCGTGGGCCCCGGTCAGGCCCGTGAGGCTGTGGTGGAGGTATCTGGGAGAGGCCGGTGCTCATCGTGTGCCCTGAGGGATTCCAGAAAGTTACGGGGCCTGACTGATGCTCGGTCCTCCTTCAGCTTCCACGATGTGGCTCTCGATTTCCCAAGGGAGGACACCCTGCGGCAGGCCAGGCAGGGAGAGTTAGGAGGACACAGCTGGCCAACCACAGGGGGGCTGGCACTGCACAGGTACCCTGACGTGAAGGGACTCGGGGGAGGCCCCAGCCTCTGGTCCAGTGTTGCTGGAACAGGGTGTTCAGCCCCGGGCACAGGGCGTTAGGAACTCAGGGACTGCGTAGCATGCCTGGCTACAGGCTCTGGCCAATTGAAGTGAGCACAGTCGCGGCCCACAGGACTCAGGAGCAGCGGCTGTGGGAAAGCAGGGCCCGTCCCACTGACCTGGAGCCATCTGCCAACACAGGAAAGTGACTATCTGTGAAGAGCAGCTGTAGGGCCGAGGTCACTGAGCCAGACACACAGAACACCCCAGTCCCAAAGGTCCATCACTGACCGATACTCCTGGAAAATACATTTCAAGGGAGTTATTAGAAAAGGGAAATGTGACAAAACTAAGATCTACAAAAAGACCCAGGCCAGACTTTTTATTATTAAATTCAGTTCACATAAAATCACACCATCAGATTGCTAGAAAAGTTTCTCATTTCGACACTTATCCCATTGGGGACAGTTAACAGGGTGTGTCTGCTGGTCGCAGACCCCGCTGTGCACAGCCACCAGGGTGGGGAGGCCCAGTTCAGAGGTCTCTGCGGGGTGTCATGGGAGCAGGAGGAGCAGGTCGACCCGGGACCCCGCGTTGCTCTCCAGGAGTGAAGCGTGAGCTCCCGGAGAAGTCACAAACGAAACAGTATCGTTTCAGAGTCTTGAAGGAAATGGAGCAGGGGGTGGCCCTGGATGGAGTGGCCGGGCCGATGACCTCCCAGCAGGGGTCTGAGGAAGAAGAGGTCCAGTGTTTGTGTCAGAGGGAATGAGGTCTCCTTGCTCAGGGAGAAACCAGTCAGGGCTTCTGGAGGTGGGGTTTGGTCGTCTGCAGGCGCGTCCTGGTGAGCTGCTCTTCAGGGAACTCCTGTTCCTGGCAAGGAGGGAGAACCCCATCCCTGGGCAGGTTTAAGCATCAGGCAAGCCAAGGTGACTGTAGCCGGGACCCCTGTGTGGAGAGGGGACTGAGCAGTGCCCCCAGGATCTGGGGGTTCTTGGCCAGGGCTATGAGGCCAAGGCAGACTCGGGGCAGAAAGTGGCCCACGTATTCAGATCCTGTACTCATTCCAAACTGTGATGGGAATAGACCAGCTCCCCCGAGCCTGTCCCCAGACCCCATGAGGCTCCAGAGGGGATAAAATCGGTAGCGTTTACATGAGTGACATGTTGTCTGTCTTCCAGCTTATGAGAAGCCTCTGAGTTATCTCAAGTTTTTCCTAAAACAACATCCTTCTCCATTTCTTAAAAAAAGAGGGGGGGGAGAGACAGAAGAAAAGAGATTATCTTATTTTATACAATATGCCATCAGCCAGGGAGCAGAACATCAGCAACACTTGAGGGTTGCATAGCAACTGGCTTTTCAATTGATTTTTTTGAGAAGGCACCAAAGCTACTGAACTGTTCTCATTTTAAATATCTCCTAGGATGATGGAAATCAAAGCAAAGGGAAATCAGAGACTTGGGGACAATCAGAGAAGAACATAAAGTATCATCTGGTCGTGAAAGACCCAAGTCAAAACCAAGTGTGGAGTGCTTGTAGGAATTTTTCAGGAATTTTTGGAGGGGAAAGGTCTAAGAAATTCTGGCTGTGGATCCCTTAGTGGGAGACAAGAGAAGAGAGTGCTAGGGGCGAGGGGTCTGTGTCCCAGGGCCTAGGGCCACTGTCCCTCTTACTGTGTGTCTTTGGCCATTGCTCACCCGTGCTGGACCTCAGCTGCCCTATCGGGGATTTGGAGCACCTCAGGGACAGTCCCCAGTCTCCCCAGAGTCTGGGTCCCATGCCCCAACCTAATGGTGGTTGGCCCCTGTTGTCCGGGTCTACCTCCCGAGCCAGACGTCTCAGGCTCCAGAGAAGCACAAAGATTCACGGGGGCTGGGCCCTGTCCCTGGGAGGCCAGCCATAGCTAAGCCTGGGAAGGTTCATGGTAAGAATCCCATGCTGGCAGCTTGGCTTTCTCTGGAAATAGCTTCCCAGCCTCTGGGAAGATGTCTGGAGCAGGACTTCATGGTAGGGGAGTCCCAGGCACCGAAAGAAGGGGCTCGCCTGTCTGGCCTCAGCCCTGTTGCCCATCCGAGATGCCCTTCATGGTGAGCTCTGAGCTCACTGCACCCACACAGAGCATCCATGGGGCAGGCACATGGCCGCCCCCACCTAACAGTGGGGATGGTGGCTCCGGGGGGCGGGTGGCCTGCGGACATCACACTGTGGGGAGCTGCTTTGCTCTGAGAAGGCTGAGATGCTGTTATTCCGCCCGCTAGGGCGTGCAAGCCCCTTGCCCCTTGCTCCCTCGGGTGCTTCCCCACGGAGGGTGATTTTGCCATCCCCCCTCCCCAGTGGGATGCCAGTGGCATCAAACAGTAGAGACTGGGATGCTGCTGAACATCTGACAGTGCACATGACAGCCTCCACAACAGAAGTACCTGGCCCCCACTGTCTGCAGTGCCAAGGTCAAGAAGCATGCTCTGCTCACCTGAACCCAGTGGGTCCTGCCCTTTTGCAGGTCTGGGCTCTGGGCCTGCTGTCCAGGGCAGTTGAGAAGGCTTTGGTGGGTTGAAGCCCGATTCCCTGGAACATGAACTGCAGGCAGCCCCTTAAAGGTGGGCTGGCTCTCCAAGGGACTGGCGTCAAGCCTGTATCTTTATCATCATTGCCACCACAGTGACAGGGACAAGGAACATTTGTCGGTCACTGACAGAGCCCCTGTGCTCCTGGCTCTGCCCTGTGGTTGTACCCATTCTGCAGATGGGGCGCTCAGCACAGTGAGGTAACTTGTCCAAGAACACACGCGGAGGAGAGATGAGCAGGTCTCTAACCCCAGGGCTCTCACACCGCCCAGGTGAGCCCCACCTGTCACCTGCGCTGGCAAGCTGCAGGACAGCTTTGGGGTCTGTGGGACCCCCTGACACGTGGCTGCACGAGTATAGCTGGCCCACGGCTGGGTGCTATTCCAGGCTACTAGACCGGCCTCCAGGCTACCGGTCCTTGACGGAAAGAGGGAAGAACATAAATCATTCTGTTCATTCAAGGGCGAACTGGAGATGTCAGAGAGCAGTGACTGGAACAGAACTTCCGACCAGGTCTTAATTGGTGTATGTAGAGTGGGACCCCAGAGGTTGTCTCTGGCCTTCAAAGTCCCCTTTGCTCTGTGCCTGCCTGGGCTCAGAGGTGCATCTTGGCATCCCGCGTCCCGGCAGCCAGCGGGCCCGGCCCTGCCGTTCCTGTGGCAGCAGCGCCATCTGGTGGCCGCCTTGGGGCCCCGCCCTTCCTTTCCCGTCCCTCTGGTTCCCTCAGTCCCAGGAAGAGAACATTTCCGACTGCAGCGTGGCTTCCAGACCTACCTCCACCTCGATGTAGCAGGGAGACTTGGCCCTGTTTACTTCAGTTAGCCTTGATGCAGTTCCTCCTTCAGATACTAACAGCATCTATATCTTAGGGCAATTTTACAGCTTAAATTAGGTGCTACCACCCAGCCGCCTCCCCAGGGTGCAGAAATGCCCCTTCCACGGGGAACACGGCGGGACCACCTCTCCACTGCAATTCTCCCACGGCTTCCCCGGGGGTGGAGCGTCGCATCTGTGAGGTCCTCGGCCGGTGCTGCGGCCACCCACTTGCCGGGCTCACACATGGTCCCCATCCCTGCACAGGTGGGGACAGGCGAGCTGCACGAACAGGTTTTCCTAGAGAAACCCGTGCAGAGGCGAGCCAGCAGCCAAGAGACAGGTGCATGGAGGGCTGGGAGGAACGCAGGTGCTCTAAGCCAGCCAGGTGTGAGAATCTTTCTCAAATGAAACGCAACTCTCTCTGGCACTTTGGAAGGAGATCTGGTTGGGAGCAATAGAGGTTTCCTCCCCTCACTGGGAGGAGAGTCAAGCTCACCAGCTGGGGTCCATGGCAAAGACAGGGCAGGGTCCATGGGGCTCCGGAGAGCGGGGCCCCTCAGAGGGCTGTGTGGATGTGGCTAGATGCCGAGAGGGGGGCCCGACTGCAGCAGGAGGAGCTATCAGAGTCCAAGTGAGCCACGTGGGCTGGCTCAGACCTCTCTCCCGGGGTCTCGCTCTCCTCTGCTTGGACATCTCTGTCTGCCAGGAGTCTTCTGAAGCTCCAGGAACCTGTGGGAAGGCCAGGTAGCTCTCAGGAAGTGGGAGGAGCAGGTGGAGGAAAGGCTAAATTTGGGGTGCTGGAGGCATGTTCTGGGGGGTTCTCCAGGAAAAAATCTGTTTCAACCTGTTCAGTCCTTTTGAGCTTCTACTCCTCTGCCCTCACTCCAGTCCTGGGCCCAGCCATGCTCAGGGGTGGGCAGAGCACTTGGACTGATCTCCCAGGGGCTGCACCCAGATAAATGGGAGAGCACCCCAAAGCAAACTTTCAAGCTCTTACCAAGCAAGCAAGCCGGGCAGGAGAGGACGATCCCTTGATGGTGTCTCCAGGCGCCGTGGTCTCCACACTTCCCTTGCAAGTTCGTAGTCCTCTCCTCATGCGTCTTGTGTTGGTCACCTTGTCACCTCCCACCAAAGCCAGAGGCCTCCTCCCCCACCTGCCAGCCCCCACAACTTCTCCTGCTCATCTCCTGCCGAGCTATGATCCTGATTCTGCTGATACGGCACCAGCAATGCTCCCATTCCACGCTGTCCCCCTCCCGTGTCCCCTCCCCCCTCAATGACTCAGAGGCCCTGTACCTGCCACAGGGCACAGGTCACTATCAAGTCTCAGGTTGGCTGCTGCATACCCACACCCTCTTGAATGCTCCAGGCCCAGCAAGGATGAGGATCCCTGTCCTAGGTTCCTTTGTGTGCATCTCAGATGGGCCAGAACCCTGAGAAAGTTGGGACATGGGCACAGAGACAGGACGTACCAGCAGCTCTGCCTCTTAGGTGCCTGAAAGCTGACGTCACCCTCCTCCTCCATCTCTCAGACCCATCTGGGCTGCTCGCTCCCAGAGCCCAGCACACGGCCAGCGTTTTCTGAGATCTGCCTCCGTAGGACCACTCGGTCCTAGTGCAGCCCTTTCCCAGCCCCTCTCTCTGCCCCTCTCCCCCTGGGGAGTGTCCTCAGAACTCAAAAGCCGGCAGGGGGTCCCAGACGACCTCTGCTCTGGACCCTCCAGCCCAGGCCCCCGTGGGACCCGAGAACGCACATGGCAGGCTGCCTTCTTGAAATGGGCAAAGACAAGCAAGAACAAAACGCAAATCAATATTTCAATAAATTATCCTGCCGCAGAGGCAAAATCACGCCGGCTGCCAAAGGGGCTGGGCGGCTGGGCCGGACCATAGGAATCTCTGGGAGGAAGGAGGCGCTCTCTGGTGTTGGGGCCAGTGGAGAAGGGCACGTTGCGGGAGTTGTCTGCCTAAGGACCTTTATTCAACCTGGTGACCCAGGGGATGTATTTTGTTTTGTCCACGTAACTGACTTTAGGTGGGGTCAACATTTACTAGGAGGTGGGCTTACTTTGGAAGATCCAGATTTGAAGAGTGGCCCAAGAAATCCAATCTGGCAGCTCAGGGTCCCCCCGTTTCTGCAAACCACAGTAGTGGGGCGCTGGGTGCTCTCATCCTGGCTTGGCTACCATCCTCGCTCACTGGTGATTGACCCTCACATTCTTTATCATGGCGAGGAAATATTTCTGCATGCCTTTATCCCTTCTCAGTGGGCAGCACAAAAGATAGATTTGTTTTTCTTACAACCAACCTGCCTCCCTGAGTTACATCACCTGCCTCGCCCCTGTTGGCATTTGGGGGTTCAACATCCTCCCAGCACTTCACACCTCCTGAGCACTCTGGCCTCTCTCCCCTCTACCCCCAACTTGCTCTTTGCCTCTTTCAGTCTAGTTCCTGCCTTTGGTTCTGTCCCTGACCGTGTGGTCTGTTTCCTGCTCTCTGGCCTGAAACAGGTGTGTCTTTCTGGCTGGATTTTAGACTCCTCCTCAAAGATGTGGCCAGAGTTCTTCTCCCACTGGTGTGGGGCACACCAGCTGGACCCCAGAGACCAGCCACTGCCCTTGGCTGGGGTTCCTATGGTTCCCCCAAGGAGAAAGTATGTTGCTCAGGACTCTCATAGCAAGTGACGATAACACAACTCAAATTGACTCTCATGGGAGAAGTTGCCTGACACACATGAATGAGACACATCTCTGTGACAGGCAGCCTTTAGGAGGGTCCCTGTGACCCCACCTCTCGGTATTCACATCCTGGAATAGTCCCCTCCCCTTGAGCGTGGGCAGGACTGAGATTCCCTTCTAAGTAAACTGTGATTGCTGTCTTGGGTTCGCACTGTCTTGCCGACTCTCCGGTCGCTCATGCAGGAGGAAGCAGGCTGTGGTAGGTGACTCTTCCGGGGTGTGGCAGTAACCCTTGGTCCAGCAGCCCACAAAGAGCTGAGTCCTGCCAACAGCTGCGCGAGCAAGCATGGGAGCTGGTCCTCCCCCAGGGGAGCCTTCAGATGAGACCACAGCCCCTGCCTCAGCTTGCCAGCAACCTCAGGAGAGACCCTGAGCCAGAGTACCCCGCTAAGTTGCTTTTGGATTCCTGCCCCGCAGAAATAGATAATAAATGTTTGGAGGTTTTCAGGCCATACATTTTTGGAATCTCCTATTACATAGTGACATAAAAGATCCACAGCAGGGTGGCCTCAGGCCTGACTGAGCCAGGTGGTCATGTGAGGACACTGGGAGTTGACCCTTCTCCAGCCTGGCCCCTGCTCTCTCTGTGTTGGCTTCTTCCTCAAGTGGTGGCAGGGGGGCGCCAGCAGCTCCAGACTCACAGTCTCACACCTTTCCAGCTCCTTGGCCCACTTTGGTTATGTGCTCACTCCGAGCCACTGTGGTGCCAGGAAGATGTGGTGCTAGGATTAGCCAGGCCTTGAGCCCTCCCACCGCTGAGCCTGGGGTCGGACCCAGATGAACAGAGGGGGAGTTTTACCAAAGGGGGCCTGGGCTGCTCGCTGTTGTCAGACAAGTCTAGGCACATGTAACTGCAGTCCACCAGGGCCTTGGAGGGAACCGGACTAGAATTAGCCCAACACGTGGAACCCAAAGGACCCTGAGGGCCGACCAGCCCATCATGGGCAATACCCTCCTGACATGTGGGCTGGTAGACATGGCGCTGAAGGACACAGAGCCTCTTCCGTGGGAGGTGGCCCGGCAAGGCTACTCAGCTGCTCTGTGGGCTTGGTGAGTGGGGGCCCACCCTCCAGTGGGGTCTCTGTGGCCATCCTAGATCAAGTGCTCATTGGCAGCCTGGTGATCCCCCTCTGATCTGGACTCAGGCAGGCAATCTTCAGCTCAGTGGAGACGAGCACAGGCCCCAGATTCTAGCACCAGCTCACGTCTGCCCACAAGAGTCTTCCTTCTCCTTCCACCCATAGCTCATTCCCTAGAAAGGAGCCCCTCCCACCTGCTTCCTTCTTCAGAGCTGCGACCTCTCAAGGTCTTCTGGAGACAGCTGCAGCCTGGCAGGGACTCGGGCTGACCTGCAGGCATCTGGCTGACACGGGACACAGATGCCACGCTCCCTCAGCCCCTCCTGTGTCGTTCAGGGTGGGCAAGGTTGTGCTGTGGCCTTATGACAACAGATACTGATTTCCTGCTCCTCTTACGTGTTCCGTGTCTCTGTGGCTCAGGGCCTGGGTGACAGAGCAGCCACCATCTCGACACTGCTGGTTGACAAGCCAGCAGGAAGAGATCTCTGCAAGGTCTCCTGTGGGCAGTTAAATACTCTGACCAGGCAGAGGTACGGGTCGCTTTTGTTCACAGCTCACTGGCCCGAGGTGATCACACTCTCTTCCCCGTCATGACGGGGGCAGTCACGCACCTCCCTTTACCTGCTGCAGCTTCCTCTGGCCTCTCCGTCTCTGTGCCTGTGTCCAGCAGGTCCTGGTCACCACACCTCTCATTCCAGTCTGTGACTTCCTTCATTGGGACTCACCGGGTCTCGTTGTAACAAGCACTCTTATCTCCCAGGTACTCATGCTTGGGACTTGGGACCTGGTGCGGCATCTTGTAAGTCATTGACTTGGATAATGCATGAGAACCCTGGCTGTGGGCAGTCCTCCCCAGCCTTGAACCATTCTTCCTTCTTCTGGAACAGCCTGGCTTCCCAGCAATACCCTGTATCTACTCTTCACTACTTCTGTACATGAAAAGGAGCACGTGGCTATGCTTGATGGATGTATTTATGCCAGGGAAGAAACAGAACACCTGCGAACATGTCTACTAGGGAACGCATGTCTCTACTTTGTGGACAGATGGATCCTGAAAGAGAAGAAGCACACACTCAGGACTCTGCGTGGAGGGAACTATTCGGTGGCGGGAGTTTGTAGTGAGAGAAGCGGACACGCTGCCTGGTGTGAGGACAGCAGAGAGAAAAGGGAAGCATGCCGCATAGGGGAGCCTTGCTTTGGGGACAATATGGTGTATGTTTTGTTTGGGGAGGCAGTTTAGGGCAGGGTGTTGAGTCTAGACATGGGTTTTAGGCTTCCCAGCTGTGTGGTTAAGGGCAAGTTACTTGATGTCTCTGAGCCTCATTTTCCTGCCTCTCAGGGTGGTTGTGAGGACTGAATGAGAGAGGGCATGAATGCCATGGTGCAGAGCGGGGTGCCATGCCCTCCCGCAGCCAGCCCTGGCTCTCGGGTACGCGTCATGATGCCAGGGGGATGTGGGGCTTCCTGTCCGTGGTTCCTGAGGGAATTGTCACTATGCCCCTGTTCTGTATGTGGCTCCTTTGCTAGATCTGCTGCAGTTTTTCTCCTCTGTGGTGTTTATGCTGTTTTCTGTAAGACTTCAGATAGGGGGGCAACATAGGACTTCCCGTCCCTTTCTCTGGGCTTGTACACCATGTTGGGAGTTCTGTTTCTCGTCCCTGGGACCCTGCCAGAACTGTGAGCTCTGCAGCATAAGGTCCACCTTGCATTTGCCTCCTGACCAGGACCTGCACAGAATAGGAGCCTGATAGACCGCTGCCCCTGCAGTGCTATGTATGAGGCCTCAGATGGCCTCGGAGCTTGGCTTCCACATCTCACCTGAGCAATGGGCAGTGGTTTCGTGTAGAAACTCACGCAGGCATGTGTGACTGGGGAGCCTTCCCTCCACTCAGAAGAGTGGAGCCCAGTGGAAGGCGGGGCCTGAGGGGAACTGGACTCAGCTCCATGTGGCCCAGGGCCCCAGCAGAGGTGAACACTACTGCCTGCTCAGCTCCTGTCCCGTCCACCTGACACTAACCCCTCGCTTCCGTCTCCCCTGCCCCCCTGCAGTCCATGAGCCTCATTGAGATTGGGAACCCCTCCCAGAGCCTGGAGAACGTCTGCCGTTGGGCTTACCTCCAGCAGAAGCCGGACACAGGTCACGATGAGTACCACGATCACGCCATCTTCCTCACGCGGCAGGACTTCGGCCCTTCAGGCATGCAAGGTGAGCCTCAGCTCTGCAGGGGCCCAGAAAGGAGGGAGGCTGGGCACGAGCCACTGGCCCTTGAAAGGGTCCCTGGCAGGCTTGGTCCAGGCTGGGAAGGGTGTCTGGGCGGAGAGAGGCTGTGGCCGCCTTAGCCAGTGAGGGGCTGTGTAAGTGCTAGTGACCTCCTGGCTTATTGAAAACCACTGGGGCCTCTGCCATTTCCCCCAGGAAACTGCATCCCTCAGGGAGACAGCAAAGGTCAAAGGTGGTGAAACAGGTCGAGCTTGGGGCTGGCAGCCAGAAGACCAGATGGGATCCAAGGCAGTGTTGTTTGCTTTCCCCCATTTTTAAAAAACAAATTTGAATAAGTTTTCCATCTTTAGAAGTTAAAGGATTTCACTTAAAAACTCAAACTATATAAAACTGACAGATCTAAAAAGAGAAATTGACGAGGCCTACAATTATAATTGAAGATTTTAACATATTCTTAGTAACTGATAGAAAAACAGATAAGGACATTGGTAAGGATACAGAAGACTTGAATGAAGAAATGACCTAATGAATTATAGAACACTACACCAAACAACTGAGGAATACACACCGTTGATGATCGCAACACGAAACCATAGCAAAGCAGACTATGCAGGGCCATAGGAAAATGGCAACAGAATACAGAAGACTGAAACCACACACTGGAAAAGAAAGATGACTCAAAAAATCATGACTGCTTGAAAATTAAACAGTATGCTCATCAGTAATCTGTAGTTCAAAGAAGTAACAGTAGAAATTAGAATATATCTTTCAACAAAATGATAATGACAATGTGACATATCAAAAATTGTGGGTGTAGCTAACATAATTAAATTGTATTTATAACCTTATCGATTTACCAGTCAACCACATCAACCAAAATGGCTAAACCAAATCAATCAATTGACCAAAACAGCCGAAGAGTCAATTGTAGAAACATCTATCCCAAGAAATTCAAAAGAGAACAGCTAACTAAACTCAACAGCAGTGGAAGAAAGGAAATTATAAATGTAAGAGCGTGATTGTTGAAATGCAAAACAGTTGTAAGGAAAATCAATAAAATCAAATTTTGGATCTTTGAAAGACATCAATTAGAACTAGAATGCCCCCAGCCATGCTAGTTTAAAAAAGAAAGGAAGAAAATACAGATTTACTAAGATTAGGAATATAAAAAGGATATAATTACAAATCTTACTTTAAAAAAGAAATAAGATAATGAGAAGGTATTTTGAACATCATTATGTTGATAAATTTGTTAATTTAGATGAAAGGTATGAATTCTTTGACAAAACATAAATTCTGAGAAAAAAAGGAAAATCTGAATAGTCTCATATTAACTAAAGATACTGACTTTATGATTAAAAGCCTCCCTTCAAAGTAAACTCCAGGACTTGATCGCTTCACCAGAGAATTTTTCCTAATTTTTAAGGAAGAATAATATCAATCATACACAGTATCTCACAGAATGAAAAGAGAGGAACATTTTTCCAACTGATTTTATGAGGCCTGCTAACATTAATACCAAAATCTGGGATTGACATTACAAAAACAAAGTTATAGGCACTCTCCCATGAGTCTATATACAAAATCCCAAACAAAATATTAGCAAATCAAATCCAGTGCTATGTATAAAAAGAACTATATGACAATGAATTTGGGCTTATCCTAGGAATGTAAGGTCTAACATAAAAATCAATCGTCTTAATTCACCAAATTAATAGAACAAAGGAGAAAAGCTTATGGAATCATCTCAGAGAGTTGATCAAGAAAAAGTTTTTGACAAAAATCAATATCCATTTATGATCAAATATCTTATTGAACTAGGAATAGAAGAAAATGTTCTAAATGTAATAAAGGATACTTACCAGGAAAGGAAAAAAAAAAAGCTCTAGCAAACATCATATATAATGGTGAAATGTTGGAAGAATTTCCCCAAGACCTGAGAATGAGTCAAGAATACTTGCTATCACCACTTGGATTCAACATTTTAGTAGAGGTCCCAGCCAGTGAAATAAGGCAAAAAAAAAAAAAAAA
>LNAC01000450.1:118571-198484 GCA_002007465.1 Ailurus styani | reverse complement strand
AAAAAAAAAAAAAAAAAAGGGTGGGGGCACCTGGGTGGCTCAGTGGGTTAAAGCCCCTGCCTTCGGCTCAGGTCATGATCCCAGGGTCCTGGGATCGAGCCCCGCATCGGGCTCCCTGCTCAGCAGGGAGCCTGCTTCCTCCTCTCTCTTTGCCTGCCTCTCTGCCTACTTGTGATCTCTCTCTCTCTCTGTCAAGTAAATAAATTAAAAAAAAAAAGCCTATAAGAGTCAGAAAGGAAGAAATCAAACTCTCATTTGAAAATAATATGCTGTGTATGTAGAAAATCCAAAAGAATCTACAAATAAGTCATTAGCATTATTGAGTCATTTCCTGGATATAAATCAATATATAAAAATCAATTGTATTTCTGTATTCTAACAGCAAAAAATTAAAATTTGAAAATTAGCACCACTTAGAATAATAAAAGAATAAAAAATAACAAACACCAAGGAATAAGTTTAACAAAAGATGTCTAAGATCTAGACCCCAAAACTGTAAAACATGCATACAGAAGTTATAAAAGACGAAATCAAGAAAGGGGTGTGTCATGCTGGGGCGCCTGGGTGGCTCAGTGGGTTAAAGCCTCTGCCTTCAGCCCAGGTCATGATCTCAGGGTCCTAGGATCGAGCCCCACATTGGACTCCCTGCTCAGCAGAGAGCCTGCTTCCTCCTTTTTCTCTGCCTGCCTCTCTGCCTACTTGTGATCTCTCTCTGTCAAATAAATAAAAAAATCTTTAAAAAAAAAAAAAAAGAAAGAAAGGGGTGTGCCATGCTAATGGATAGGGAGACTCGCTATTGTAAAGAAATCAATTTTCTTCAAACCAACCTGCAAGAGAATGCAAGTGCACTCCAGAGCAAGCTCAGATCCAGCAGAAAAGTTGGAGATACCGACAAGCTGATTCTAATGTTCGTCCAGAAATGCAGGGGCCAAGAGCAGCCAAGAATGATTGGAGAAGATGAGCAAAGTATTCAGTGCTCCTCAAAATACAGTAGTTGAAGAGTGAATTTGATGCACGGGTTGACAAATGAATCATGAGGACAGAACACAGAGCCTAGACTTGAACTCACCCATGGATGGATGCTTGATTTTTTGTGAAGTGGAGGGAAAAGATGGTCTTTTCAACAAATGGTGACAGGTCGAGCAAATATCCAAATTGGGGGAAGAAATGAAGCTTGACACCCCTTCTTTTTTTAATTTAATTTTTTTATTGAGATATAATTGACATGTCATTATAGTAGTTTCAGGTACAACATAAAGAGGGTGCCTGGGTGGTTCAGTGGATTAAGCCTCTGCCTTTGGCTCAGGTCATGATCTCAGGTTCTTGGGATTGAGTCCCGCCTTGGGCTCCCTGCTCAGGGTGGAGCCTGCTTCCCCCTCTCCCTCTGCCTGCCTCTCTGCCTACTTGTGATCTCTATCTCTCTGTCAAGTAAATAAATAAAATCTTTAAAAAAAATTAAGATAGGATATATGTATATATTGTGAAGTGATTACCACAGTAGTCCTAGTTAATATTCATCACCACACATTGTTACAAGATTTTTCCTTGTGATGAGAACTTTCAAGACCTCTCCTAGCAACTTTCAAATACACAATACAGTATTATGAGCTATTGTCTCCATGCTGTACATTACATCCTCAGATCTTATAACTAGAGGTTTGTACCTTTGGACCCCCTTTGCTAATTTTGCCCACCCCTACCCACTGCCTCTGTATCTATGAGTTTGGCTTATATTTATTTATTTATTTTTTTGGATTCCACATATAAGTGAGATGACAAAGTGTTTGTTGTTCTCTGCCTGACTTATTCAATTAGCATAATGCCCTCAAGGTCCATCCATGTTGCTGTGAATGGCAGAATTTCCTTTTTAAGGCTGAATAATATCCAGTGCATATCCATATTATCCAAAATGGATAATACTCCATATCTTCTTTATCCGTTCATCCGCTGATGGACACTTAGGTTGTTTCCATGTCTTGGCTATCCTAAATAATGCTTCAGTGAACATGGGGGCTGTAGATAGCTTTTTGAGTTAGTGTTTGTGTTTCCTTCAGATAAATACCCCAAAGTAGAATTGCTGGATCATAGATAGTTCTATTTTTAAATTTTTTGAGGAAACTCCATACTGTTTTCCACAGTGGCTGCACCAATTTACATTCCCACCAACAGTGCAAAGGGTTCCCTGTCCTCCACATCTGCACTAACACTTGTTATTTCTTAGTCTTTTTGATACTAGCCATTCTGACAGGTGTGGAGCGATACCTCATTATGTTTTTTACTTGCATCTCCCTGACGGTGAGTGATGTTGAGCATCTTTTCCTGTACCTGTTGGCCATCTGGATGTCTTCTTTGGAAAAATGTCTTTTCAGGTCCTCTACCCATTTTTAAATTGGGTTGTTTGTTTGTTTTTGCTATTGAGTTGTTGGAGTTCCTGATATATTTTGGATATTAACCTCTTTATCAGATAGACAGTTTGCAAATATTTTCTCCTATTTTGAGAGAGGACGTCATGGCTGGAAGCAACAAGAAGGGGCTTCTGCAGTGCTGCTGCGGTTGCACCGGTGGGGTCCTTTGGTGACGATTCCTTTGTTGTATCCTAGGACTTGTGTACTTTTATGGATGTATATCACGCTTCAAAAGAAAGAGCTTTAAAAACCATATAAAATATATATTCAGAAGAGTGAACCATTTTACCTCATCCACATTTTCCATAGATAGTCATTTTTAGTTTCTGATTGCTCATTCTAGTAATCCTTTTTCTAAAAATAAGTATTCTTATGTAATGTACATGCTCATTACATCCACCACTTCCTCCCATGATTTTTTTGTACTTAACTGCCCTGCATCTTCCTCTACTGTTTTGATCTTTAGCTTCTTTCTGCTGCCCGCTTGCTCATACCTGCATAACTACGGAGACTTCCTAAGTGACCCTGACCAGAGCCCAGATGAGTTTATGTTAACCAAACATCTCTCTGGCACTGCAGCTGCCCCCTTTGCCACACAGATTGGCACCAGAATAAGATTCAGGTGGGATCACAGAGTGGGACTCCAGATCCCACCGAGCTCAGAGTAAGGCTCCTGGTTGCAGTTGGTGCCTCTTCATTTGGAGGGGCTGCTAGCTCCCTGTCACAACAGGAAGCCAGGTGACAAATAGTGCACTCTGTCAGCACTTTTGCCCAGGTGAGAGTTCCGGTGGGGAGCAGAACTGTTCCACAGGGAGAAACCACCGCAACCTCTATAGCAGGTCACCTCCTCCTCTGTTTAGAAATGTGAAAGCACAGCTAAGAATGGCCAAACATTTTTTTTTTAACTTACACCATGAAAAAAATCAGACCAAGATGCAAAACAAAGTTGGAGAACTGACTCTGGAGGAGACAGAGATAATTTAGAGTCTGGGGAAGAACTTTCTTTAAAAAAAGCAACAGTTCCCAGAATGTTTGAGAAAATACATTCCATAAACCCAGCACGGGTTGCTAGGAAGAATTAGAGAACAGCAAAGAATTTTTATGACACTAAAGATATAACGGGTAAAATAGAAAATTCAGAAGCTGAAATAAAAAGTCAAGGTCAGGGGCACCTGGGTGGCTCGGGTGGTTAAGCATCCAACTCTTGATTTCGGCTCAGGTCGTGATCTCAGGGTTGTGAGATCGAGCCCACTTGGGGCTCTGTGTTCAGCATGGAATCTGCTTAAGATTCTCTCTCTCTCCCTTTCCTTTTGCTCCTCCCCAGCTTGTGCATGCTCTCTAAATAATAAATAAAAACAAAATCTTAAAAATAAAAAGTCAAGGGCATCCAAAAAGATTAAAATAGTAGAACGAAGACATAGAGGCTCAACCTAAGAAGTACAATATCTATCTAATAAGATTTCCAGAAAAAAAGAGCAATACAAAATAAAGTAATCGGGAAGGGTATAAAGAAAAAGATAAAGACACTTTTGCAAACCTTCAGATCATAAAGACCCAGGTACTATGCTAGGTAGTGTGAATCAGCACATGCAGCCTTTGCATATAACAAAGAAAGAGAAGATCTCAAAGTTTGGCTCTGGGACACTGATTCCAAAGCAATCATCTTAAAATCCACAGAGCAAAAAATACTTCAAGATACAGATTTTCCTGTTTATGACAAAGGGAAAGACAGTGGTTCCATTACGATGCTTTTACAGACAAGTCTAACACCAGCACACCCCGGGTCACCAGGCCCTCCTTCCTTTCTTCTTGACTCTTAACAAATCGCCTTGGGATCTCCCTGTGGGATCTTCGAGGAGTGAGGCTAGGTCAGGGTTCCAAGGGCAGAGGCTCCTTGCTTGGTGGGCCTCTACGTGGGTCTTAGCACTGCACACACAGCTCTGTACACATTTCTTTATCTTGCCAGGTGCAGAAGCTAGGCCCTGTTCCCTGGTTTTCCTCAGTGTTAGGTGTCATTTCAGGATCATGCCCCCCTCCACCCTCCCCCTCCTCACCATGGTCCTCTAAGGCTTCCCTGGAGATATCTGAAGAACAACCTCACGCTCTGATCTGATTCAGTCCACCGAGGGGATTCACCTGTTCCACAGGCTGACCACTTGCAGGCTTTCTCGTCCCCTTGCTTGGGCTGTTCTAGCTCATTCCTCAGTCCTCCCCTTGGTCTGTGTGTGTCTCCATTTACTGACTTCTTCTTTGGGCCACACAGTGTAACTGGGTTGGCAAACACACTGTGTCCCCTCACTATTACCTGTGAATTCAGGGGCTCTTTCTAAGCCACATGAGTGGGGATGAGGCTGGGCTGGCCAAGGGCGGGGGCGGGGGTCCTTGGGCATCTATGTCAGGGTGATGTGGCCTGCCTAAGCCACCCCTCCCCACTCCTGCTCCCCACCCTCCACCTCTGGGAGCAACTTGCTGCGTCCAGCTTCTTCCCCACAGAACCCTAGAAGAGGGGAACCCCTCAGAAGGAACACGGCTCAGACTCTCCACAGCCAGAGTGCAGGTTCACTGACTGAGAGCTCGGAGGCCCTTGTCTGCAGCTGGTCTACTCCTCAGGCCAGTCTTGGCTGCATGACGGCGGGGCAGTATGGCCTGCTGGCTCTCAGCCCTGGGCTTTGCCCTTGAGCAGCTTCGGGAGTCTGCCCTCACTGCTCCCTGTGTGTGCTGTGGAAATGGGTCTAACCGGGGTCTCACAGGACCCGGAGAAGCCACAGGGGACCAGGGACGACCCTCCTGAGGGGGAGTGGACTCAGGGAGCAGGGTTCCTACAGCAGTGGGAAGGGGTATGGAATGCACATGTTTCTGGGGGGCCAGAAGTTCACTCAGCAAAGTGGGGAGATGGGAGGAGGCAGGAAAGAGAACAGCAGGCAGGAAGCTGCCAAGGTGGCAGGGAGTTCTAGCACCTGAGACCCGTACCCGGGAAACTGACCCCGGCTGCAGTGTGGACATTGATGGGCAGGGCTGCGGCCAGCTGCCTGGGGTGCATGTCACCTGAGCTGCGCCAGCGGGGGGCAGTTGGTTTAGCTTACTTGCTCTGGGGATGGTGGTGGGCGTTGGGGCCAAGGCTCCTCTGCTTCAGGCCCGGAGCTAGAGCCGCCCTTTGTCTCCTCCCAGGCTATGCTCCTGTCACTGGGATGTGCCACCCGGTCCGCAGCTGCACTCTGAACCACGAGGATGGCTTCTCCTCGGCATTCGTGGTGGCCCACGAGACAGGCCACGTGTAAGTGGCTTGGCTGTCCTTGCGTGGGGAAGATCGGGGCCCTCTGTGCCCCGGGGGTGGGATGGGAGGAACACCCTGCGTGCAAAGTACCTGGGAAGTAAATCCCAACCCCAGCACTGCACAGGGCAAGGCTGAGGCCCACATCCTGCTGAGGGAACAAATGAAAGGGCCAAGCGGGTGGTGGGGGCCTTCCAGGCATCATGCCATGCAAGCCCCTGGGCAGGGGGCCTCTTTACCCCATTTTACACACCAATAACAGGCTCCGAGGGAGCCCCGCCTGGAATTAGAGAGCTGGAGGCGGGGAAGCCACAACTCCACCCCTGTGTGCAGCCCGCAGGCACCCTCTGAATTTGGGGAAACTTCTCAGGGCTGCTGGGTCCGTGCAAGGATGTGAGCCCACACTGCTTGAGTGTG
Organism: Ailurus styani; assembly: GCA_002007465.1. Lineage (NCBI taxonomy): Eukaryota > Metazoa > Chordata > Mammalia > Carnivora > Ailuridae > Ailurus > Ailurus styani. Next base: position 192,391 of record LNAC01000450.1, on the reverse strand, counting down.
TGGAGGCTCCGGCTGCACATGCCCCCGCCTCTGCTGCCTGCTTGTGAAGCAGCGCCCCCTGGAGGGCAGGATGCCGAGGGGTGGCCTCTGGACACAGTCTCCCCGGCACCCCTGGCTTTAAGAATCAAGCTGGTGGAAAACCCGGCCTGGGGCAGACCAGTGAAAGTCCTGGGGAGCCGCTGGGGGAGAGTGGGGCGGCTCCCCCAGCCGCCTGGTCAGTGCAGACCAGGGAGGGTCCAGTGAGGCGGCCTTGCCTCCCCGCACAGACTGGGCATGGAGCACGATGGGCAGGGCAACCGCTGTGGCGACGAGGTGCGGCTGGGCAGCATCATGGCGCCCCTGGTGCAGGCCGCCTTCCACCGCTTCCACTGGTCCCGCTGCAGCCAGCAGGAGCTGAGCCGCTACCTGCAGTGAGTACCCCCACCCCCAGCCCTCATCCCCTAACCGCCCCCAACCCAGTGTCAGCAGCACGACCCCGCCACCCTGGGCTCAGCTCTAGGAGGACTGATGCTCCAAGCCCCCCATGGGCCTGGGCCCAGCCTTAGGCCTCAGACTTTAGTCCTGCAACCCGAGGTGCAGGGGAGGGAAGGGAGGGCAGCGCATGTCAGTGTGTGCGTGGTGGGGGAGGTCCCACTGTCTGGGGGCACGGCCTTGAATGGAAAGTGGGCACAGCAGCTGCACCTTTAATGGGATGCCCGGGGAGCTTACATCAAGGAGAAGAGATGCAGCGGGGACACTGAGGCAGCTCGGCTGAGGCCTGGAGGTGCAGACAGGCCCCCCGCCGTGGCTCCAGAAGGGGCTGCAGCTGCCTCGCAGTCTGGCCGCTCCCCACTGAAGGCCGCTTGTGGCACCTGCGTGTCCCCTCACAGTTCCTATGACTGCCTGCGGGACGACCCCTTTGCCCACGACTGGCCGGCGCTGCCCCAGCTCCCGGGGCTGCACTACTCCATGAATGAGCAGTGCCGCTTCGACTTTGGCCTGGGCTACATGATGTGCACGGCGGTGAGTGTCTGAGCACCCCCGGGTGCTCCTGCCCCATCTGGCTCGCTTCTTAGGAGGTGACTAGTGTTGGGGTGGCTCCTGAGGGCAGGGCGGAGCCGGCCTCCAGAGCGGCAGCCTCTCCCTCTGCACCCCCTGGCCCTCACCCACTCAGCACCCAGTGCCCACCCGGCCAGTCCAGACATGGTCCTGGTGACAAGGGCTGTGACCAAGGGATCCGCAAGGGATGGGGGTAGGGGAGCTGGTGAGGCCCCTGTGTAGCCTGCAGTGTTTGGAGGACTCCCCTGAGAAAGAAGTGAGGTGTAAAGGCTAAGTGGGAGGAGGGGACATTCCAGAAGGCAGGAATCACATGCAAAGGCCTAGAGGTGAAGGCACATAGCATCCAGAGGAGCAACCAGTTGTTACTGGGGTCTGGCGCCAGGGCAGAGCCAACAGTAGGAACCCCACTCATCAGAATGGACTGTATCTGCTGATCAGGGCCCACCACCCTATCCAAGGCAGTGTGGCAAGAGCATTAGTGTCCATTAGCATCTGACCTAATGCCCCTCTCAGCCGTAGGAAGGAAGCAAGCAAAGTATTCCCATTTTACAGATGAGGAAACTGAGCACTTCAGTAACATGCCTAAGGCCACAGAGCGAGCAGGGGGTGGACTCAGGTACTAATGCAGGTGGTCTAAGCTTTTGCATGGCTGCCTAAAGAGCTTGGTGGTCTTGATTCGCATTGCAAAGAGGAGCTCTAGAAATGTTTCAAGAGGGGAGTGGCATGGCCAGGTCTGAGTTTCAGCTGGATCCCTCAGGGACATCCTGGAGGAAGGGCTATGGGGACAGCAAGCAGAAAGGCCAGAGAAGAGGTGACTGTGGGGTCCAGAAAGCAGAGGCCAAGGCTGAAGCAAGAGAAGGGCAGAGGGGAGGGCTTCTGGAGGTAGAGTCCTCAGCAGGGGATGGTAGGTGCCAGAGGGATGCCCAGCCAGCCTTCCCGCCAGGTACAGTGGCTCCCAGCTGTCTGTCCAGGTGTGCCAAAGCCTAGAGGCTGGGCGGGAGGTGGGGGGATGGGGGCAGCTGCAGCGGGGACAGGAAGCAGCCACTGTGTGCTGGAGATCATCACAGCCTCAGAATCACACAGGGCTCAGGGCGCTATACAGGCCGGTCCGGGGAAACCAAGCTGTGCCTGATTCCACCCTATCTAAGAGGACCCTGGGGGACAGGACAGGCCCCTGGAGGGTCCCCGCAGTGGGAGGCAACTGGCCGAGCTGCAGTGTTCTCTTCCAGTTCCGGACCTTCGACCCCTGCAAGCAGCTGTGGTGTAGCCACCCTGACAACCCCTACTTTTGCAAGACCAAGAAGGGCCCTCCCCTGGATGGGACCATGTGTGCTCCCGGCAAGGTGAGTCGGAGCAGAGGGCAGCCAGTGTGATATGCACAGATCTCCGGGGACGGGCACTGCTGCACGGGTGGGGAGGGGCCCAGGGCCTTCTCGAGGGACCTCTGCCTCCTTTCTAGTAACTCTTCTCACATGACACTCCAGAGTTTCTGCCCCCACCCCCCACTACTCCCAATGCACTAGTTCTCTGTTGGAACAAACCTGATGTCCCAAAGACCTGATGTCTCTGCTTCAAGCACCGACTCCTCCCTCCCCCACACCCCTGCAACTTGGGAATTCCCTCCCCTGAGGAGCAGCCTTCTGTCCCCCCACGGACACTGTGGGTGACTGGGTCACCTCACTTTAAGGTCAGCACTGGGGGCTGTTGGCTCAGCATCAGGCTTAGCCTCTCCATCCTTGGGGCCTCCATGTGTGCCCCCTGGAGAGCGTACTTGTCCCTTGAGGCAGCTCCGTGGCTGCTCCTAGCCCCTGCCAGCTACCCAGACCCACTTCCCACTGCCCGGCCAATTTGAGAGAAGATGGACTTTTCTCACGGTGTCCTGTAGCCAAAATTCTGGGCTTGATTCTCACATGCCTGCTCTTCAGCCAGTCACCTGCTGGGGGCTGGCTTATGCAGACGAGCCTAAGCCTGGTGACAGGCCACCCACGCAGACCTGGCAGGGTCGGAGTGGGGCACGCACGTCAGTTCACATGCCCCAACATCAGGCCCGCAAAGGCCCCCAGGTCAGCTGCGCCTGAGGTTCCTCTACATAGGTCTTAAATTCTGGCTGATTTGAGTTCCTGATACATATTCTTAAAGATACAGATTCCCAGACTCACCCCTGCAGGTTTTGGTTTGAGGTAAGGATCAGGAATTGTGTTGGTTTTTGTTTTGTTTTTGTTTTTTAAGTTATGGCAAAATTCACATGACCCAATATTTGCCATTTTAACCACGTTATACAATTAAGCAGCTTTTTAGCATATTCGCGGTGCCTTGCAGCCATTATTATGTGGTTGCAGAACTTCTTCATCACCCCAAAAGGAAGCCCCATTAAGCAGTGACTCCCCGTGCCCCTCCTGTCTCCAGCCCCTGGCAACTGCTAGTCTGCCTTCCGTTTCTGTGGATTTGCCCACTCTGGAATCCCACAGAAGCGGAATCATACACTATGTGGCCTTTTGTGTCTGGCTTCTTTCAGTGAACGTTTTTAAGGTTCATCCGTATTGTGGCACGCCTCAGTGTTTTGTTCCTTTTTATGGCCGAATAATACTCCACTGTAGGGCTAGACCACAATTTGTTTATCCATTCATCTGTAGGACATTTGGATTGTTTCCACCTTTTGGTATTGTGAATAGTGCTGCTATGCACATTTGTGTACAGATTTTTGTCTGAAGATCCGGGAACAGGTATTTTTAAGGGTGCGCCCAGGTGATTGAGCCATGCCCCCCAACTCCATGAACTGTTAGAAGTTGGAGGTGGGATGTTGTTTTAATAGTATGCCAGGGACGTCGTGAAGCCAGAACTGACCATGTAGCCCTCCTTCCCACAGGAGCGCGGTGGAGGGAACAGGGGCCAGGAAACATTTGCCACAACCCCTGTGATGAGCTCAGTAAACACTGAGCTGGGGGCTGAGACCAGCTCAGCATGGCTTCCTACCCCTCCCGCGCCCTCACTTTGTTCCATCCCACTCCACACAGAGAAAAGGGGGATGGAGTGGGAGTCAGCCCTGCACAGGCGTAACTGCCCAGGGTTGCAGGGCTGGCTTTTACCCACGGAGCCCCATCCGCTGGGAGAAGGTGGGCCAGGGAATGCTTGCACTTCCAGCCCGTTGGCCCCCTGTCTCTTGAGGGGCAGGGGGAGGGTTTGGTGAGGAAGGTGCACAGATGTGGCCAAAGTGCTTCTTCTCATAGAAACCACTGACCTGGCCATTGCCCTTCACTCATTTTGGTGGTGGGATCCTTTGTTCATTTAGCCCAGTAAAGACAATTACATTTTATTTGTTTAAAAAAACAACGCTGTACTGGGTGTGTTGGGGGCAGAGCTGGGGTTGGGCTCAGCCTGCCTTGGTTCACCACAGCACAGGGCGCAAACTGACCCACACCAGGAATTCTTGGTGTGTGAGGCTGTGGGTGCAGGGGCAAAGGGAGAGGCAGGGGCGCCTCCTGGGGGGCCTATCGGGCTCCTCTGCCTGTATGTGTTTGTATTTTTCAATATGTTACTCATCACTGCGTGCAGTTTTGTATTTGGAAGGCAGCCCTCCCTTATCTTTCCCTTTCCTTCAAGAAAAGCCACAGGGGCAAGGGGAGAGGGGAGTGAAGAGGGAACAGGGGGAGGTTGGCCGAGTTGGAGCAATAGCCGGACATCTCAGGGACGAGGGTGATGAAGAGCTCAGCCGTCCCTCTGGGGGCCCCAGCCCTGGGTAGGGGGTGCCAGAGCCCAGGCTCCAGATGCAGTGCAGCTGCCAGGATCCTCACTGTGCACACCGTCCAGCAGCTCATCCCAAGCACAGCGTCCCCTCTTGGCCTCCACAGCCAGAGTGTGCCTCCTGCTTACTCAGGTGGCCATACCCCCCATTTCCCAGAGATGGAACAATCTGGATCTACATTCCACACACAGGGATGACTTGGAGAGAGCATACAAAAGAGCCACCCACCCCTCCACCTTTTGGTTTCATGGCTTGTTCTGGGTTCATGGTCTTCCCTGGGTTTGGACACCGTGGGGGCCAGGTAGGCCGGGGATGTCGGTAGCACCCTTGGGGTTCAGGGCCCTGCGCCTCAGAGAGATGAAGCAGGGGGGATCAGGGTGGGGAGGAGGAAGAGCCAGTGGTGTGCAGCTCTCCCACAGAATCAAGAGGTGGGCTTGGGTGAGAGGGGAGAGGGGAGCGTGTTGCCCTTGGACAAAGAAACGGGCTGCTTCAAGAAACGGGCAGTGGGCCTGCGCCTCCAGCTGCCTGGTCACCTCAGGTCCACATGCATTCATTCATTCACATCCATTGCATGTGTCAGCCCCCTCTGCCTCCTTCAGACCTCATCGTCAGTGGGGGTCGGCCATGAGCGGGAAGAGGTGGCCGTGACAGGCAGTGAGGACAGAGCCCAGGAGCGGCCTGTCAGGAAGCTCAGAGAGGCTTCCCTGTCACTGACCCCTGCTGAAGCCCACAAGTAGGGGGAAATGAGCCGAGCAATCCAGGTGGGAGATCATACAGAGCGGGAGCCTGGTGAGGAAGGCCTGGAGGGCAGATGAGATGGGGTGGATGGTGTTTTAAAATATAGCATATTAGTATAATTGTCAGAGTGAGGCCAACAGACCAGAAGATGATAACTGGTGGAAAAAAAGTTTGTTTCTCACAGATCCCAGAAGGAAGGACTGCAGGGAGCCATGCATAGAAGCATCGGGGCAGGTCAGGAAGCAAAGGATGAGGGCAACTGTGGTTTCTATAGAAAGGGACAGTGAGGCAGGGTAAGCAGGCTTCGGACTGGCCAGTGAGAATGATGTCAGTGGGCTCTGGGCGGAGCCCTTAGTCATCTGGTACCCACCCCTGGGGTGACAAGAGGGTGTGTTTGGATTGTAACCCCTGGATTGGTTGGTTTGCATTTTAAAAATCACACAATTGCTTGAGTTGTTTACTATCTCTAGAAATCGGCTAATCCTGGGAGGGGCAGTCCCTTTAGGGTTAGAATCCAGAAAACAAAAGACACAGTGACTCCACATGGCTCCCTAGGAGGCCGTGGTGGTAGCTTGCTCCTGTCCCCTCTGTTCAGGGTGCTGGCAGCAGGCACACCCTGCATAGGCTAGAGCAGGGTCAGGCCCAGGTGCCTCTGCCCTGCAGGCCAGGCTGGTGGGCTCACCTTACCCTCCCTGCATGAGCCAGGGTCAGAGCAGAGGGCAGGATGCAGGCCCAGGGAGGGGGTCAAAGGTGGCTCCTGCCTCAGCGTGTCTGTGGGCAGGAAAGAGCCCTCCATGTGCACTCACGTTCGCATGCAGCATCTTGGGGAAGTGACACCCATCCCCAGGTTTCATGAATTCCATTTCAGAGACGCGTGCCCTGTGGAAAGGCCCCGAGATGCTCCTGTGTCAGGCTTCCTGTTTCCCTGCAGAGTTGAGAACAGGTGGGCGGGCGGGCATAGTAACAGGGACAGCCCAGAATCTCGGCCTGGGAGTTGGAACCCTGGGTCTCCTTCCTCACGTGGGACCTTGAGCCATCCTTTCTTCCTCCTGCAAATCACCTAAGTGTCCAGCTCACTGACCCCCATAGCTCAGCCTTCTGGCCTGTGGTCCCTCCTCGGGACATGCTAAAGGGGCACTTCCCTGAGGCTTTCAGAGCAACCCAGCAGAATTCCCGGCCCCCGCCGAGCGCTCTCCATGGTACTTAGTCCACGAGGCAGCCCTGTCAGCTTGTCCTGGGCTCAGAATTCAGTCAGGACAAGCGACTTTGTGCTTTTAAATGTTCAAGCCTCTCTCTCCGTTGCATGAAATATTTGTAGGCATTTAAACGTAGGTTTATGGAGCATTTTAAGAACGTTAAACATGTTTGTTTAAAATAACAGTCCCGAGGTATCAGAGTGTGAAATTGTTCATTTGGGGTAATGTTAAATGCTCACATTCATCCAGGAGGAAATAAACCAAAATATTGGAAGGATGGCTTCTGAGCGGTGGAATGAAGGGTGATTTTCCCTTCTTTCCGTCTTGCTTCGTATTTTCTACAATGCCTGAGTATTGCCTCTGTGCATTTGGAGCTGAGTCTGTGGAGGAGGTGGTCCCTCACACTGCGGGCCTATGGGATGTTCTGAGTTGTCCCGGGCCGGGCTTCCTGTTTCCAGACATGGGACCGATTCGTCCAGCAGCGACAAGGAGAACTCTCTCTGGCTTTCTCCGTCCTCCTGGTCCTTGGTTCCCTCGACCAGCAGTGGTTTAGAGGTTGGGTCCCAGTTCCAGGTTTCAGAGATGCCGGGAGTGCTCACTCCCTCTGTGTCCTAGTCAGCTCGGGCTGCTGTCATAAAGATGCCATAGACTGGGGGCTTCAAGAGCAGATCCGTGTTTCTCACAGTTCTGGAGGCTGGAGTCTGAGGTCAGGGTGCCAGCATGCTTGGGTTCTGGTGAAGGTTGCAGAATCATCTTTCTCGTGTCTTCTTATAAAGGCACCAATCTTAGAAGGGGCTTTACCCTTGTGACCCAATCACCTCCCAAAGGCCCCCACCTTCTAACACCATCACACTGGTGCTTTAGGCTTACAAATACGAGTTTGGGAGGACACAAACATTCATTCCACAGCATCCCTTACCTGGGCCCTCTTCCTTGTCTGCCAGCCCCCACCCCCGCAACCAGCCAGGGGGCCACCAGCCAGCGTTGCTGTGGGCTCTTCCCTTCCCTCCCGTGGTTGATGGAGGGGCACTTTGGGGTGAGAGATAGGGTAACTGTGGCCCGAAAGGACATGACCAGCGTCACCAGTGGCCTGAAGCCAGGCCTGCCTGACCCCAGGCTCTCCAACCCTGTGCCGGCCTTACAATGGTGGAGCCATTGACCACTTGGCCAGATCCCAGAAAGGGGAATCCGGAGGGTGGCAGCCTCTGTCACATCTGACAAGGGCTCACACTGGTGCGAAGGCAGGTCTGGGACTCCTTCAGTGGGTTAGGAAGGGTGAGAGGCCTGTGTCAGGAAGGAAGGGAGGGAGGAAGGGAGGAAGGGGTGAGGTAACCTCCCAAACAGAGATGTGCACAAAGGTAGGGGAGGCAGAGAAAGGCCTGTCTGAGAGATGAGATCCAGGAGGGATGCCTGGCGGTGACTTGGGCATGGAGATGACATGGCCACAGCCATCTTCCTGGGGAGCGCTGGCAGGATCACCATTTCCGGGGAGAATTGAGGCATCAAACAGCAGCATTGCCACAATAGGGAGCTCAGCAGACCCCACCCAAAGCTCTGGGCTGGCACAGCTTCAGAGTTGGCTTAACCAGCAGTTGGTTGTGGCTGTCCCCAGGAAAGAGGCAGGACTCTGGATGAGGCAGCACACGTTGGTTGTGAGCATGTCCTGGAGAGGGACTCAGCTGTGAGCATGAGCCTGGAAGGGGTTCTCTCTTCCGGCATCCACTGCACTGAATGTGGGGGAAGGAGGTGATGATGGGCCTCCTGAGCAGAGGCATTCCCAGAGGCAGGGAGGAAAGACAGTGATGTCTGCTCAGAGGGCAGTCAGCAAGAGGCGCCTGGCAGGGTAGTGGGAGATGAAGCAGGAGGGGCGAGTGGGAGCCGGTCATGAAGGGCCTTGGATGCCAGGCTGAAGAGCTGGTCTGAATCCTGCAGCCCCGGAAGGTTTTGAGAGAGGAGCAGAGGTGATTTTATAGTGAACCTTAGGATGCCTAAGCTCTGGGGCCTCTCACTTCCACTGGGCCCCTTATGAGGCCCCAGGAGAGGCCTCGCCATGTGTTCACACGGTCATGTGTTTTCATAAATTTTGCAAAAGGAAGATATTTTAACTATAATCAATTAAGTTCACTTTTCTTTTCACTCCCCCTTTCCCTCCAGTATGCTTCTATCACTGGCTTCAGAGTGGCAACGGGTGTTTTGTGGCTTTGGCTAAGGAGAAATTGCATTTGAGGTCTGTTTATTGGCTCATTTACATGGCCTCAGTATCCTTCTTGTACAGTTAAGTTACTGCAGCTGTCGAGGTGCAGGAGTAACATCCAGAGTCACTCCTCCCACCGCCTCACCAGCTCACTCAGGGTCCCTGTGTAACATGTGCAGTGTGTGTGACTCATCCTCCTCAGATCATTGGACAGAAGGCGACTGAGCTGGACCTCAGGTCACAATGGCTTCCATATTGACGAGAGTTTATGTTTGCTTTTGGGGTCTGTCTTGCAGATGGGCTCCCTGAAACACAGATCTGACTTGGATGTGTCTTTAAAAAGGCTAAGTGTAACCAGATGGTCTGCTTGTTGAAAAGCTGTCCACGCCTCACAACATATGTATGACAAAGTGTAAGGGGTGCTAAAATAAAATCTCGAAGACCAGGAGAGAAATCTGAGTGCAAATGGGATGCAAAAAGTTTATTCAAAATGTTGATGAAGCTTGACTATGCCAGTTGCCCTGCAGTTTTGAAAAGTTGTTCTGGAACGCTCCAATAAAATGAGGGAGAAGTGAGGCTTCTCATTTGGATAGATGGCTAAAAGTACCTTCTTTGTCATTTTCAAATTTATGTATTTAAAAAAATTCAGATAAAAATTAATAGAAAACGAAAGGGGCAAGGGAGTAAAGAAATCAGAAGTAACTCGGACTTAAGAAATTTAACTGTAACAAGAAAATATTTCAGATCAAACCTAAAGCAGCCAGTCATTAGGCGGAAGAGATAAATATCATAGGGAAGTAACAGACAGGTTCTTGAAACGTTTGACAATCCATTTAATGAAGGGGAGTGAGTCTGATGAAAACATGGGAGAAGCATTTAAACTTCTTTCGGACTTGACATAAAATGTTGACAATGTTGACAGTAACAAAGTCAACAGCAACAGTTACTGAGTGTTACCTTTAAAATCAGGCTCTGATGGAGAAAAGATGAAATGCCCTGAAATCCACACCAGAAAACAAACTGGAGAGCAGTGTCTCCAGATTCCATCCTCTAAATGTTCCCATGACACCACCATTAACTTCTCTAAATTATCAATAATTTACAAAAGTGAATATGTCCCTCAACATACTAGAGCCAGAGTTGGCAAGCTGTCACACATAGACCAATGCCATCTGCCACCTGGTCCCCCCCCCCAGCTTTATTAAGATGCAGTTCACATGTAAAATTGCCCACTTAGGGGCGCCTGGGTGGCTGAGTCAGTTAAGCGTTTGACTTCAGCTCAGGTCATGCTCTCAGGGTCCTGGGATCGAGTCCCACATTGGACTCCTCACTCACGGGGAGCCTGCTTCTCCCTCTGCCTGCTGCTCCCCCTTGCTTTTTCTCTCTCTCTTTCCCTCTCTCTCTCTATTTCTCTCTCTTAAATAAATAACTTCTAAAAAATAAAGTAAAACAAAATTAGCCATTTTGAAGTGTACAATTCAGTGGCTTTCAGTATATGCACAGGGTTGTGCAACTATCACAACAATCAAATTTTAGAACATTGTTTTGCTCCAAAAAGAAGCGCCGTCCCCATTAGCAGTCTCTGTGGTTCATCCTCTCCCCTCAGCCCCGACCCCAGTCCTGAGCAATCACTAATCTACTTTCTGTCTCTGTAGATCTGCCTCTTCTGGACATTTCTTATCAATGGAATCGAATAATATGTGTCCTTTGTGTCTGGATTTAATTAGCATAATGTTTTCAAGATTCATCCATGTTGTAGCACGGGTCAGTACTCCATTCCTTTTAGTGGCTGAATTTTCATCCATTGTATAGATATGTGGTCTTTTATTTATCCGTTTATCAGTTGAGGGACATCTGAATTGTTCCTACTTTAAAGCTGTTAGAGAAATGCTGCTATGAACATTCCTGTGCAAGTTATGGGTGAGATGCGTCACTTTTCTTGGATATATACCTAGGAGTGGAATTGCTAAATCTTAGGGTAGCTCTGTTGCACATTTTGAGAAACCGCCAGATTGGTTCCCAAAGCAGCTGCACCTTTTTTACATTCCAACTAGCACTGCGCGAGGGTTCTGATTTCTCCACATCCTTGCCCAACTTGTTATCATCTGTGTTTTTATTGTAACCATCCCTGGGGATGTGACGTGTCATCTCGTTGTGGTTTTGACGTGCATTTCCCTAGTGACCTATGATGTTGAACATCTCTTCACCATGTGCTTAGTGGCGATTCATATATATATGTGTCTTGGGAGATAAATGTCTATTTATATCCTTTGTTAATTTTTTAATTGCGTTTTTCTTTTTATTTTTGAGTTATCAGTGTTCTTTATATATACTGGATACAAATCCCTTATTGGGGTTATCAGATGTATGGTTTGTATATACTTCCCCCCCACCCCGTTTTGTCAGTTGTCTTATCAATTTCCTGACAGCATCATTTCATGCACTAAAGGTTTTAATTTTGGTGAGGTCCAGTTTATCTATTTTTTTCCTTTTGTTGCCTGTGCTTTTGGTGTTGTATCTAAGAAACTGTTGCCATTAGGTCAGGAAGGTCTATTTCTGTGTTGCATTCTGAGGATACACCTTACCTTTAGGTTTATGATACGTTTTTATTTGACTTTTGTGCAAGGTGTGAGGTGGGGGTCCAACTTCATCCTTCTGCATGTGGACATCCAGTCGTCATTGCTGAAGAGATTGTTCCCTTTCTGTTGAATCATCTTGTTACCCTTGTTGGAAACCAAGTGATTACATTCAAGAGTTCATTTCTCGACTCCGCAATTCTGTTCCATCAGTAGATTTGTCTCTCCTAATGTCAGAGCCACACTCTCTTGATCACTATAGTTTTGTATTAAACTTTGAAGTAGGGAAATGCGAGTTGTCCCACTTTGTTCTTTTTCAAGATTGTTTTGGCTGTTTCCTATCCTTTGACCTGTCAGGATGGCTAGAACCCAAAAGACAAGAAATAACAAGTGTTGATGAGGATGTCCGTATCAGCTTTAGGAGGAGTTTTTCAAATTCTGCAAACCTGCAGCAGGAATTTTGATAGGATTACATTGATTCTAGAGTATCAACATATTAACAATCTGATCCATAATCATGGGATGTCTTTCTGTTTATTTGGATCTTTATTTCAACAATGTTTTGTAGTTTTCATTGTGCATGTTTTATACTTCTTTTGTTCACTTTATTACTAAGGCTTTTTCTTTTTCTTTTTGATGCTATTGTAGATAGATTCTTCCACTTCACTCATAGGATAGACAATTCATAGAAATACAATTGATTTTTCTATATTGATCTTATGCCCTGCGATCCCAGTGAATATCTTTATTAGATCTAATAGTTCTTTAGTGGATTCTTTAGAAGTTTCTGTGTATGAGATTATATCATTTGCAAATAGAGATAGTTTTACTTCTTTTCTAATCTGGATACCTTTTATTTCTTTTTCTCGGACTACTTGTCCTGGCTAGAACTTCCAGTACAATGTTGGCTAGAAGTCTTGGTCCTGATCATAGGGGGAAATTGTTCATTCCTTCATCATTAAGCACGATGTGAGCTATGGGTATATTTCCTCGATGTTCTTTGTCAGATTGAGGAAATTCTCTTCTGTTCCTTGTCTGGGGTGTGTGTGTGTGTGTGTGTTTTCAGGAAAGGATGTTGGCTATTGCCAGATTTCTTTTTTTCTGAGTCTTGAGGCAATCATACAATGTATTCCTTATTCTGTTAATATGTCTTCTTACGTTGACTGATTTTCAGATATTAAACCCTGCACTCCTAGGATAAACTTCACTAGGTCATGGTGTATAAACTTTTAATATGCTGTCAGATTGGGTTTGCTAGGATTTTGTTGGGGATTTTTTGTCTAGCTTCATAAGAGATACTGGTCTACAGTTTTTTCTTGTGGTGCCTTCATCTGGTTTTGGTATCAGGGTAATGCTAGCCTCATAGAATGAATTGGGGAATTTCTTTTTTCTTCTGCATCTTGGAAGAATTCACAAAGGAGTGGTGTTAATTTTTCTTTAAACATTTGGTAGAATTCACCATCACAGCCATCTGGGATTGGGCTATTATTTGTGGGAAGTTTCAAGTCACTCATTTAATCTGTTTACTTATTATAGGTCTGTTCTGGTTTTCCGTATTTTATTAAATTGATTTTGGTAGTCTGTGTTTTTCTAGAAAATTGCCCATTTCTAGCACTCTTTGTTTTTTTCGTGTGGATTTGAATTATTTTTTGGCATCACTTACTTTCAGGCTAAATAATTTCCTCTAGTACTTTCCTACAAGGCAGTCTGCTAGCCCTGAATTCTCCTGTTTTTGTTTGCGTGGAATATTTTTATTTCACCTTCATTGTTGAGTGATAGTTTTATTGGTTATCCTTGGTTAACACCACTGCCTCTGACATCGATCATTTCTGAATAAACATCAGCCTTTGACTTTATTGTGCTTTCCTTATACGTGATGAGTCTTTTTGCTCTTTTTGCTTTTGACATTTCCTTTGTCTTTCACCAACTTGAATATAATGTGTTGGGGGTATGGCTCCCTTTGCATTGATTCTACTTGGGTTCGTTAAATTTCTCGGGTGTATAGGTTAATTTTTCCCCCCTCAAATTTTAGCAGCTTTCAGCTATCATGTCTTTGAATATTTTCTGCTCCTTTTTGTCTCCTCTCCTCTCCTGGCACCTCAGTGATTCCCCCCATGTTTCTCAGAGGTTCTGTCCATTTTTATTTGTTCTTTTTTCTCTCTACTCTTCAGATTCCAGAATTGCTACTGGTTTGTATTCAAGTTCATGGGCTCTGTCTTCTGTCAGCTCAGATCTACTGCTGAGCCCTTGGTGAATTTACCACTTCAGTTTTTGACCTTTCAACTCCAGAATTTCTGTTTACATTTTTGTAGTAGTTTCTGCCTCTTCCCTGATGTTCTCTCTTCAGTGAGACATTGTCCTTTCCTCTCCTTTGGTTCTCTAGACATGATTCCCTTTTGTTCTTGGAGCTGTTTTCAAATCTGCCTGCTAAGTCCAACATCTGGGCCTCCTCCAAGGTAGTTTCTGTCACCTGCTTACTTCCCCTTGTGTGGATCACACTCTTCTGTTCCTTTTCATGTCTCAGAAATTTTGGTGGAAACTGGACACTGTAGGTAATACATTGAAGAGACCCTGGATATTGACGATGCTCCTGGACCTTGTCGTGCTGTTGTTTGCTTGTTTATTTGTTTAGCGACTCGGCTGTACTGTTTCCATAAACTTTATTTGTTTGCCCTGCAGTGTGCAGCCACTGATACTGCCCCCCAACCCAGAGGTCACAGCCTTGGGCCGGTGCATTGTCACCCTGACCAGACAGCCCCCACTCGCACCCTAGGACAGTAGTATTAGCCAGGTTCTCTCTGTCTCCTTCTCCGATTTCCCTGGTAAACTTCTGGCTGTTCTGTCTCTACTGGTGTCACACAGTTGATTTCACTAGTAGCTGACTGGTTCCCGTGTGGTTTTGAGAATGCCCTCAAGTACAGCTTGTCCATGGTATGACCCAGTGAAATTCTGAGCCTTTCACAAAAGCAGGATGTTGCCAGTGTTTGAGCCTTGCTCAGACCCCAGGATGGCTCTTAGCTGTCTTTCCTTGGTTCTTTCTGTTAAACTTTTGGTTGCTTTACCATTTTACTTATTGCTACTAGCATTCTGGAGCTCCTTGCCTCCTCTTGATTGCTCAACTCACTACGAAGACGTCTGTTGTTTTAGACAATGCCTGTAGGTGTGAACTTCCACATGCCCTGTTCCAAATAAGGTCGGTCCCCTTAGGGAGAGCTATGGAGCCAGCTGTTCTGCCTCTCCCTCGGGAAAGACCACTGCACCACTGCACTTGAACAAGGGGCAAGGTGGGCCACTTCTCCCAGAGTGACATCCTGGCCTCCGAGTGGGTCGCTGGATGGGGATCGCAGCCCCTACTCTTCTTGGCTTTTTCTTTTACGAATGGGACCCCTGCCCTACAAGCACGCTGGGAAAGGGGCTGTCAGGGTCCAGTATTCTTGGCCTGACATCTCTGGGGTAGCGTCTTCACCCAGCCATGGGAGCCCCAGTCCTCTTGGCCTCTACTGCCTGGAGTCGACTTTCTGCAACACAGAATTATGAATTGGGAGGTGGCAGTTGGCATGCCTTTCCCAGGTCAAACGGTAGCCCCAGACTGGAAACAGGGAGGATAGATAGTTCCGTCTTCCAGGCAGTAGAGCTTCTGGCCCCCTAGCTGGGGAGAAGGTATGGGCAACAGTAGTGGCCAAATCCCACAGACTCCAATGTTCTTACCAAGATTTCATAGATGTTCTTGAATATTTCTCCCTTGGTTGTATCGACTTCAGGACAATTTCTAGATACTTTAAGTGGCTGTTGTTTTAAAAATAATGCTCACCAAAGGTGTAAGCCTGATGATTCACAGACCTGTACCCCTGGGGCAAATAATAATAAAAAATAAAATAAAATAAAATAATTAATAATAAAAATAATGCTCACCAATTAAACAGTTATTTTGCTGAGGAGGGAGTTCACCAAGCTCCTTATAGTTCCCCTGTAGATGTTCCCACTTGCTGCCTGTTTCTGTAAATCAGGTTTTATCAGGACACAGCCATGTCCATTCACTGATGTGTCTGCCCCGGTGGCAGAACTGAGAGTTACAACTGAGATCCTGAAGCCAAAATAGCCACCAGCCCTTACAGAAAAATCTTGCTGAGGAATGGTGGCATTATCTTTCTGTTCTCCGTGTGGAAGACAGACCTGAAAAATAACATCCTGAAACCGGACAGCAGCCGGGGCACCTGGAGTCCATCCGCCTCCTGCCCTTATACCTGCAGCTCGGGGGTCATATGAAGAGGGAACTGCAGGAAAAGTTGTGGCAGTCTGTTCATTTGGAAAACATCCTTGTTCTCTGCTTTCGGTTGTGTGTGGTATTGGTCCATTGGTAAATGCTTAACTTTTTGTGATGTCTTTTCTTGTTCTACATCAGTATTCCGCTTTAGATCTGATGTAATATTTTTACATGCTGTAATTGTCTTCCTAAAGTGGCTCTAAGTTGCATAAGCATCCTCCCCATAGGAGGCTGGGAGCAGTGTGACCAGATTCGAGCTGTAGGTCTGTGTTCCCTGAGGCTGGTGTTGTGTTCACTGCATTCATGAATGTTTACCGTGGCAGCTTGTCACCCGACCTTCATTTCCATTGTCTGTCCTTTAAACGTACGCAGGTAGGTCCTGTACATCTCGGGAGTCACCGGCCTGACCTGCCCGTTGCTTCTTGGTGAATGTGCCCTGTGTGGGCACGCCTGTGGCCTCACCCGGAGACACGGTGTGGCATGTGGGGCACGCTCGGGCTGAGGGGACAGAACAGTCTGGACAAGACATGGAGGATGATGGGTGGCCGGGGTTGCCAGGCCTCCCAAGAGGGCTCTGAACTTCTAGGGGGCCATGGGGTCCGCTCTCCCAGTGCCTCCAGGGCCAAGCAGATATCAAGGGAACCGCAGGCTGGAGAGTATGGGGCATCTGAGTGGCCCTGGGTGTGGGTCATAGGAGTGACTTTCTGTCTTTCAGCACTGCTTTAAAGGACACTGCATCTGGCTGACGCCTGACATCCTCAAACGGGATGGCAACTGGGGCGCCTGGAGTCCGTTCGGCTCCTGCTCACGCACCTGCGGCACAGGCGTGAAGTTCAGGACCCGCCAGTGTGACAACCCACAGTGAGTTGGCCCCGCGGTTTCCCACCTTCCTGTGTGGTAGCTGAGGTCCCCGAGGTCCCCCGCCAGCCGGCCCTATCCTGCAGGGCCCCGTGGCTGTCCACCGCTTCTGGAGAGGGTGTGAAGGCAGGCAGCCTGGGCTCCTCGTCACCATCCCTGGGAGGAAGCAGAGACTCAGGGGAGAGTCTTGCCTCAGGTCACACAGCCTGCTGGGGCAGAGCCAACCCTGGATACCTGGAAACCTTGTCTCCTGGGCCGCTGGCCTGGGGCCATTCCCCCTGACCTGGCCTGCGCCCTGCTGTAGACACTGACTTACTCAGCCCTTCTTGGTCAAGGGCATGGAAGACAGGAGATGTAGTAGCAGCAGGGAAATGGAGATAAGGAAGAGGGCCCTCTTGGGCTCCCAGGTGCCAGGCTAGAAGGAGGGTCAGCGACATGCCATCTGGGCATGTATGACAGAGGTTGCCTCGGGAGGCTGCCCCATGCCTGCCTGGTTCCCACCCCCAGCCATGCTCCTCCTCTTGCCTCCCACGCGGGCCCCAGACTCTGTGCTCTGCTTTCCTCCCTCAGCTTCCTTCAGTGCCCCCTATGCCACCCTACTCTGTGACTGTCTCTCAGGTCTGGGCCCCGCCAGTCCTGCACCGTGCCTCCCCCAGTGCACTACCCGGGGAAAGGGAGGGCACACAGCCACGGCACATGGGCCCTGGCCCCCGCAGCACTCTGTGATGCAGGGTGCCTCAGTGAGCCCCTGGGCCTCAGGCAGCCTACCTCATGGATTGCTTGTGGGTGCGCGTACAGTCATGTGAATGGGACCCCCCCACAGATGACCACTCACTCTGGCCTTCCACCTGCCCCAGGGAGGCCCCACAGCTGCCGGAAGACATGTGGCTTTTTCTTTCTTTCTTTGGCCTGTTTGGTGTTTTAAAGATCTTGGTTCACAGGAAAATACAAAAATATCTGGAATTTCACGTAAAAAAATAGAGAGAGAGAGAGAGAGAGAGAGAGAGAATCCCATTTCCAGCTTCCAGATTGGGCATCCCTGAAACACCAGGCCCAAATACAGGCTGATGGGCGATTAACGATTCAGACTACCCCCTTTGTGGGGCAGCCTGGCCCAGCTGTCTTCACTCACCTCCACTCACTTAGACCCCCTTGATATTTGGGTTGGGGCCCTAAGCCCTAAGCCCTAAGCCCTAAGCATGAGTCCTAGGTTCATCACCCTGCCTTGGATCCCACCACAGCTTTGCAGGCTTGGGTATGACTTTATGTACATGTGTGTTTTTCTGGGGGAGCATGTCTCTAGTTTCATATCAGTTCCTCAAAGGAGCACATGACCCCTACAGGTCTCTGAGGCCCTTCCAGATGGGCTGCGCTCCAGCCTGTGCAGCAGTTCCTGCACCCTGCTTGTCCAGGCCCTGAACCAGCCCCCAGGGAGCCAGAGGGGGTCAGCAGTCTCGGCTCTGGGCAGAGAGGTTGAGTCCACACTGGTCAGGAAGGGATCCATGCCCTCGGGGCCAGCAGTGGGAAAGCCCAAACCCCAGGGGCACCAGCTCATGCCTGGAGAACTCTCTGCCTGCTTCTGACCAATTCCTACCCGAGGGCTCCAGGCCCCATCCTGGTCAGATACAAGTACCCCATCCCCACTCCTTTCAAGCAGCTCTGGGGCTATTATGCCTGCCTCGAGATGACATATGAGATTGATAAGACAGGACGTTAGAACCGCAGAGGCTCTGGGGTGCTGGGAGAGGACCACCAGAGTTCCTGACCCATGGCACGGTGCTTGGCATGCAGCAAACCTCTAGACCCGCGATGAGGCTCTCCTGCCCCTTCATGTGCCGATGGAGCATTTTCGGTCCAGGCCGTACAGTCAAGAGGGCAGATCTGGCCCAGCGCCCCTGACGTCCAGGCCCTGAAGCCTGGTGCCTAACTTTGGGCGCCTCGGGTCCAGAGGACTCATCGCCAGGCCAGGCTTGAGGTTGGGGAGGCGGGCCCTATGTTCTCCTGTCCTTCTGTCCCTGTGTGCTCTAGGGAGTTTCTACTCCTTGGGCTGTGCCAGCCTCCTTGGTGGCAGCAAGAAACCAGCATGGCTGTGACAGGAGCTGTCTGTTCACACCAGCCATCAGGCCCGGTGCCAGTGCTCCCTCCACAGCAGTGACGGTCAGACAGCACTGTCAGGGAGCGGTGACAACTGTTCCACCAGCATTGGGCAGCTGTGGGGCCCAGAGCATTTCAGAGCTCCCGGGCTCCACCCAGCCTCTGTGTCAGCAACCCAGGCAGGCCCCATGTGCCTCGGCTTTCATGCATCCTCCCTGGGGGCGATGGGGGTGATGTGAGACCACATGCTGACCCATCTGTAGCTGCGGCTCCCTGCTCGCCTGTGTGCAGCCTTTCCTGCAGCACAGACACCAGCATGGAGACACTGTGCAGTTCCCAGCTGGCCTGGGCTCCCCCTATGTCCTTCATGCTCCCCACTCTGTGACCGCAGAACCACAGGCGGTCTAGTCCCCAGCTCTGCACTTCCTCGCCCACCTCCCCTGGATTCTTCAGCTCACTTTCTAGTTTGGCATTCGCACGGCTCTCCACTGGAACCGGTATGCCTCCTTTGTGCTGCTCCCCACACCTGTACACTGTCCAGGGGATGCCCTTGTCGGTGACCCCGTGGGTGGTGGCCCTGCTGTAAATCTCAGAGCTGCTCCTTCTCATCCACCCCCATCCAACACGGATGCCTCCTGCTGCTTTCTCCACAGATGTCTTGTTTCACTTTGTCCCACGGCCTTCCCTCAAGAACATGGCCCTGAGGGAGGGGCCTCGGGGACGCCAGCCCTGTTCTTGTCCACTCTGCTGTGCCGCGTGCACGCAGCCGCACTGACCACCCCTGTCAACATGGGTACACTGTGACCCTTGCCCAAGTCTCCGGTGGGGCCTCAGGTTCTGCTCGGCGCTGCCACGCTGGGCAGATGGCGACGCTGAGGCCCCCAGATCCTCCCAGGGTGCTATCCTGCCGTGCCCCAGCCCCCCGCCTGCCACAGACACCTGCTGGCCCACAGCCGGCACCTTTTCTGGCCTTTGCCGTGGGGCTAGTGCTTTGTGGATGAGTGCTGTTCTCAGAGAAGTGAGGGAACTAGGGAAACTGAGCCCTGGGTGTCTGAGGTGGCGGGAAGCCAGGGACCTGTGTCTGCTGCATTTGCGACCCCTGTCGGGTACTTTTGCGGCGGGATTCTGCTGGTTTGGAATTGTTCTTCGAGTTCCCACCATGGGTCAGGCACAGGCCTAGGCCCAGATGTGGGGGAGACCCCCCCACCTCCCCCATCTTGGGATTCGTGTCCCAGGAAAGGCAGAGCCGAACAGCCGGCCACAGCCCACTGCTGGTTCAGCCACAGCGGCAGGAGCTGGGGGTGGGGGGCGCACAGGGGCCCAGCCGATGCTGCCTTCCCGCGGGGTCCCAGAGGGAGGGCTCACCAGTCCCTTTATGCTTCATGGATGGTGGGCGATTGGCCGGGCCAGGGCCTGCAGCTAGGACAGGGCAGGGCTGGGTCCCTTCACTCTGCCCAGCCGCCTCCCTCACCTGAGACGCAGGACAAGTGGCCTCTTCCTGGTGGCACGGAGCTGCAAGGCCTTCCCCTTTCTCCTACAGCCCGGCCAACGGGGGCCGCACCTGCTCAGGCCTTGGCTACGATTTCCAGCTCTGCAACTCCCAGGACTGCCCTGACGCCCGGGCTGACTTCCGTGAGGAGCAGTGCCGGCAGTGGGACCTGCACTTCGAGCACGGCGATGCCCAGCACCACTGGCTGCCCCACGAGCACCGGGATGGTGAGCCCCCAGGAGCGGGGGGGTGCTCGGCGTCGCCCCGGGCTGTGGGCAGGCTGGCGCTGTCAGCAGAGCCCACGGGGGCCCAGTCCTGGAGTTTTTAAACGTAGCGTTCCCATTCCTTCCTGGCACTGGGCAGGGGCGGGCCACCAGACACAGGCCTGCTGTGCTCTCTCCATCACCCATGTATGTTACACCAGCCAAGCACCTGCTGTGCGCCCAGCCTGTGCAGTTCCGGGAGTGGGTGCCAGGGCAGACGGGGTCCCCGTCTTGGAGAGGGGCTGCAGTCTGGAGGGAAAGGCCATCAGAACGTCTGGGATCTGCGCCAGCATCAGCCGGGCTCTGTTGGGAAAAGCTCTTCCTAAATCCAATAGCCCGAAGTCAAAGGCCCCAAGGCAGACACGCCAAGGGGGTTGTAGTCACTATTCTCTTTTGCTTCCTGTCCCAGGCCCAGGCCTGTGGTTAGCGGGTGTTTCCCAAGAGTCTTGGAAACCTCCTCCCTCTCATGGTGCTTCCCTTGAGCAAACTTGGGGAGCTAGCGAGCCTGCAGCTGGCCCTCCTCACCAGC
Organism: Ailurus styani; assembly: GCA_002007465.1. Taxonomy (NCBI): domain Eukaryota; kingdom Metazoa; phylum Chordata; class Mammalia; order Carnivora; family Ailuridae; genus Ailurus; species Ailurus styani. The sequence continues at coordinate 171,410 of LNAC01000450.1, read as the reverse complement.
ACCCTGCCGCTTCCCTTCCAGCCAAGGAGAGATGCCACCTCTACTGCGAGTCCAAGGAGACCAGGGAGGTGGTGTCCATGAAGCGCATGGTGCACGATGGGACGCGCTGCTCTTACAAGGATGCCTTCAGCCTCTGTGTGCGCGGGGAGTGCAGGGTGAGTGCCGGGGGGTGGGGGGCGCAGGGGGGGCGGGCCACATCTGGGGTTATTGGGCGGCCTCTTTGAGGAGGCTAAGCATGCAAAGTGTCGGAATCAGCGCCTGGAACAGGGCAGGTGCGATCTCTTCCCTGTGCCAAGGGTCCTCGGTCTCGAGGGTGTCTGTGGGCCTCCGGGGAGCTTGAGGCCCCCACCTCAGAGGTTCTGACTCGGTAGCTCGAGGCCGGGCCTGGGAGGGTGAATTTTACATGCTTCCCCAGTAATTCTGCTGCACGTGGTTCACAGGCAACCTGCTGCAAAGCGCTGACGCGTCCTTGCACTCTGCTGGGTCCTGGACAGCTCATGCTCGACCAGCGTGGCCCACCATGGGTCTCACTGGTTCTGCTCTTTGTGGAAATGCCCTGCTGGGTCTTCCATCATTATTGCATCTTTGGCTTCAATCTCAGGCTGTCACAGGAAACAGCAGTGGGACAACCTTGCATTACGATCATGGCATGAGCATAGGCCTGCCCTCTGCCAGGCTCCCTAGAAACAGCTGGAGGCCTCCTGAGGGTCTGAGGAGGCAGGACGGATTGTAGGATCACAGAGACTGACTTGCGTCGTTTTCCTGAAAGACGGGATCTTCAGGAGGTCTCGGACAGAAAGCCTGGCAGATTGCCACAGGCGTCCCGGAGAAGGAGGGTGAGGCCGAGGAGGTGGGGTGTGGGGCCTGCTGCACTCAGAGCTTCTGTCCGCTCACGGTGGATGGTAGCCCGCAGCCTGCAGCGAAGGAGGCTCCTCCACACGCGGGCGCCGAGGGCCAGGGGGAGCCACCCCGCTTGAGTCCGGCTCAGAGGCCAAGCTCCACAGTCCACTCAGGTGGTGAAACCACATACAGAGGAACAGAGACAGCAGCGTCACCTTTGTTCCTATGGGATTTTCATTTATGGAGGCGACCGAGTGCCGACCCAGAGGGGTCAATGCTATTGAAGGAAGAGTGGCTTGCTTAGGTTTCCCGAGGTCAGGGTCCTGTGGGGAAGCACCGGGTTTGGTCAGGGGGGAAAGAACAGGATGGGAGGGCAGAGCTTTTATGGGAGTTTCCTTGGGAAAGGCAGGCTGGACACAGGAAGCCACTGAGAACGAGTATTAACAATGTGGGCAGGCTCCGGGCTGGAGGGGAGCCCCCCTGGTACCTGGCCTGGGGATGATTCCGGGCAGGGGAAGTATCAGCTTGTGCGTGAGAGGCAGATCAAGGGGGTGATGGAGGATTTGTTGGTTTATGTATGAAATGTGCTCACAGACCAGCCCTTTGCCACCCTCAAGAGTGGGCATGAGGGAGGGGCAGCCTGTCCCTAGCCAGCAAGTCCAAGATGTCAAAACATCGTAAGACATGGGGGGGCCTGGGTGCCAGCATCGATAGAGCGTCTGAGTTGGTTTCAGTTCAGGTCATGATCTCAGGGTCATGGCATTGAGCCTCATGTCAGGCTCTCACTCTGCCAGGGGTCTGCTTGGAATTCTCTCTCTCCCTAGTCCCCTCCCCTTGCTCGTGCTCCTTCTCTGTCTGCCTAAAATAAAGAAAAGAAAGTCTTAAAAAAAAAAAAAACCATTGTAAGACACAGAAAAATTTTAGGACCGTGACCAACCCCAGCCGTGAGCATGTGAAACATTTAGTAACAGAAGTGGCTTTAAGCAGCAAGTGTGAATCTGGTCACAAACATGATGAAGAAGCCAGAGCACCCATTCACCATCTCGGGGGCTAGAGCTTCACTCCCACCGCTGACAGTCAAAGAAGAGATGAAGCATTTCATTAATTAATGGTGATTTTGAAGGAACGGCAGCAGGGTTAGAGATTTTTTGCATCATTGGAAAATAGAAATATTTATGTTTATATGTGATCATATTGCAGAAGTTCTAAAGCAAAGGAGACCCAAGATGTGAGCAGTAGTTAAGACGAGGTACCGAGACCTCACAATGCCTGGGGACGTGTAGCCCGTCTTGTAAAAGTATCTCACGCTGAGTCAAAAGTCATGTCCAAGTGGACGCTGTCAACTAGGGAGATGACTCAAGAAGTTTAAGAGTGAAATGACAGCAGAGGACGCGTGGGGAGAACAGAGATTCACGTGTGTGTACACAGGCTCACACAGAACAGGGAATGGAAAGAGTGTTAAGAATTAAATGAGGCCGACGGGATAAAGGGCACAGTCCACTGCCCTGAGAAAGTAATAGCGGGCTATCAAATATATCATCCGCGGATTGCTTTGAGAGAGTCAGAGATTAAAAAAAGCTAGCATCTGTCCTGATCTGAGGACTCACGTGCAGGATTTCATAACAGATGGGAGGGGAGGGAAGCAGCACCTCGTTAGCTGTGGGCCCCTCCCCGTGGGACAGGGAGCCCGCCACCTCCACCAGGGTCCCCCAGCTCGTCTTAAGCCGCAGCAGAGTCTAGCTGCCAGCCCTCTCTGGCCATGGCCTCAGGAGGCAGCAGCCTCGCAAAGCCCCCGGGACACGAGCCCTTCCCAACCTGAGCCGTCAACCCCAACAGGACCACGAGCGAGATTTCAGAACCACACAAGGACCCTGGTCTTCATTAGCTTTTTCTACTCCGTTAACATCATAGGAGCATGTTCCCCCTCGTTCAGACCACTGAATATTAGAACGGTGTCTCCTGAAGGTCTGTAGACACTTGCCAGGGATGCAGGCTCCCCGGCCGGGGACGGTGCTCGTCTGGGCCGGCGGTCACGCAGCCTGATGAGCCGACCAGCAGCTGCCCAGACAAAACCGCTCCTCTCGAGGGCAGGCAAGCTCCTGTCTGCTGTTGATTATTAGACTTACCTTGATTCCAGAAAAAAAAAAAGTGACAAAAAATGTGCCTGAGAAGTAAAGAAAAGGGGACATGCCATCTTAATATCTCTGGTGTTCTGACAGATCTACTAGTTCATTTATTCTGTTTTCCCTTTTGCTCATCTTCTGTGACTCTCGGGGGGAAAAAAGTGTCCGTTGGGACAGTGTCGTAAAATGTAGCCTGTTGCTTCGTTTCCAGATTTCTTCCCTCTGTTCCAACCAGCTGAATTTCTGATTAGTGTTTCGGGTTGTACATGGGCTGAAAGCCTTTTTAGAAAGAGCACATGAACCAGTGAAGAGCTTCTAGAACAGAGCTGGTAATTCCGGTAAGGCCCACAATCTGACGTGGGTGTCGGAGTCCAGGAGTCTGGGAAAACGCCTTCCGGATGCTGCTTCGCTCCCTGGTACCGCCTCCCACCTGCCTCTACAGTTCACAGGCTTTTTGCTTCTGGTTTATTCTGTCTGAAAGTGAGCATGAATCCCCCTCAGGTGAGAGGCTGGAGCAGCCCTTCTCATAGGGAACGTAACTGTCCTGGCCTGAAAGGGGGTTCTCCCCCTCCCCCCATCACCTCCAGCCTTCCCTGAGGAAGGGACCCTGTGACTGTTTCCAAAGTCCATCTCCGCCCCCCCAGCAAGAGCCCCCACAGGCTGGGCTGCTCTGACACCGTGTCACAAACGTGGAAACAAACTCAAAGCAGCGTGCCCCCTGAGACCACCCACCTAGAAAGGGCAGGTGTGCATATTCGGCTCAGGCTTCTGCACCTTTAAAGACCGATGTTTTTGTTTCGTCTCCTTTTTTTCCTGGTAGATCACGTTGTCTTCCTTGGCTAAGTATTCTTCCCTCAGGAATCATTCAAATAAGCATTAGCATGTTCATTTCAGTGATTGTTTTTCACCCTGCTTACTTTCAAAAATGATTCAAAGGGCTTATGATTACTCCTGGATGGGTAAGACCAAAGATCATCAAAATCTATCCACACCCTCAAACCTGATTCATGAACCACTCCTCTGTAGCCCTTTCATGGTGCAGAGCCCCTGCCCTCAAAGGGCCTCATAAGACAAGTCAGAAATCTAAGAGGAGGGAGAAGTGGGTTTTTCCAGAGGAAGGTAGTAGGGATGACTTGAAGGGAAAATTGGCTCTGAGCTTCCTGGCAGCCTCAGCAAAAAGGGAAGCCCTTGACGCCCTGGGGCACTCTAGGACAGGCAGAGGGAGCCAGCCAGCTCAGGAGATGGGCTGTCTTCCTTGGCTGAGCTAGGACAGAGTGGCCTCAGGCGACATGCTCACGGCCATCCTGCAGGAACTCCTTCCATGGAGTTTCCCTGGCCCCGGGAATGGTGTGCTGCTACAGCTACGGAGAGTAGAAGAACCTGCACTTGTTACTGTCTTGGCCAGGTGGCCCAGGGCAAGGGAGCAACCCCACTCACTGTGGAATAATTTTGACACTGGAGTGGGTAATACTGAGAAGATTTCTTGAATGAATGGAGGTCCAGTTGTTCTCACCAATGCTTGTCACCTCCTGCATAGACACCCCAGAGACAGACTTAAGGGGACATTACATTCTTGGGGCCTGCAGGCCCGAGCTTTGGGTGGGAGCCCCAGATGGGCTGCACTGTGTGGCCCCCTGGGAGAAGGGCAGAGGGTGGGTCTGATTCACAGCCATCGGGACAGAGACATCCACGGAGAGGCTAGCTCACCAGTCCAGCCCATGCTTGGCAGGTGGCCCCGGCAGGTACAGAGCCCTCTGAGGTTGCACTGTCCAGATAAGCAGAGGGGCAGGGAGCAGCACTGTGGCCCGTGGGTAGGCACACAGGGTCCTTCTCGCTCCAAAGCCCAGTCTCCTTCCTCTGCATGGGGAACAGCTAAGGGAGGCGTGGGCCTGAGGTACAGGGGAAACAGCAGGGCCCTGGGGGCACAGATCAGGCTGGGGGCTCAAGCAGGGAGGGCTCTCGAGTACACATTGTACCCCATCCTCCTGCAGAAGGTGGGCTGCGATGGAGTGATCGGCTCCAGCAAGCAGGAGGACAAGTGCGGCGTGTGTGGAGGGGACAACACCCACTGCAAAGTGGTCAAGGGCACATTCACACGCTCCCCCAAGAAGCTGGGTGAGTGAGCCCCTCCCTCTGCCCCCTGGTGCCGGATTGTCTGCCGCACCTGGCAGGGTGGTGGGGGGTGACCATGAAGGGGAGGGAAGAGCCTAAGTCAAGTACAGCCTGAGCCGGGCCCCAGGGTGGGAGGGGAACAGGGAAGCCCGGTCTCAGGGGTCAGGACAGAGAATGCCGACATATAGGTGCACAGGGCAGATCTCAGTCTTTATTTGAGGGCTGGGGCCTGCATAGGACACCCCTCCGTTGCCTTCCAGAGCTGCCCAGCTGGCCTCTGGGTCCCTTGCTCCCTGCCTCTTGGCTCCTGCCACCAGCCCTGGGCAGACCACAAGGCCACGTGATGGGGCTGGGGGGCTGGGGGTCCCTGGCTAACCTGAGCTCTGGGGAAACAGCCCTGTGGGCGAGCCTGCAGTGACTGTACCTCTGTCTGAAATGGGGAGAAGCAGCTTCGGTTTGCCTCTTAGAAGGCCACGGCCTTGACTCTGAGCCGGCACCAGGGTGTGGGGTGACTCTCCGTGGTCCCACGAGAGCCCAGGGGTCTTCAGTTTGCAGATTAAGTGGCTGAGGTCCAGGAGGCTGATCGGTTTGCTGAGGGCCTACCTCCCAGATACGGCATCTTAGCTTCAAGCCCAGGTGTGGCTCCGGGGTCATCCTGAGGATTCCTGCCCAGTTTCAGTGGAAAAGGCCCAGGGAGCCCTGGGATTTGAAGAGAAGCAGAAGGGCTTCGGCCAGCTGGGACACAGTACCTTTCCCATCAGCCCTTGTCCAGGCAGGCAGTCAAAGCCCACGAACCACGGGGCCCTCTGGAATGGCTTCGAGGGTGAGACCCCTCCATGCATTGTCCGCATTCCGGCGGCCTCTTCTGACTCATTTGGCTTTGTCTCCCCGAATCCCAACAAAGGTTACATCAAGATGTTTGAGATCCCAGCAGGAGCCAGACACCTGCTTATCCAGGAGGCAGACAGCACCAGCCACCACCTGGGTGAGTCTCTGAAGCCCGGCAGTTCTGGGGATGGCTAGAGAGCCCAGGGGTCAGGCCGGGAGGCCCAGCTGCAGCTCCACCTCCCCTGTCTCTGGCTGGCCCACCTGGGGGATCTTTTCTGGGGTCATCTCCTGGTGGAGAGGCCGGGGGCTGGGATCAGAGGGCTCCCGGCACCTGCTAGGGAGGGACATGTGTCTAAAGCCCAGCCCACAGAGTGGTGACCGCCTGCCCCCTCCTCTATCTCAAGGCCAAGGGGGAAGGTCCCAGCTACCCACTGCCCAGCAGTGTCCTGGACAGCAGCCCTCACACCAGCGAGAAAGCACCTGGGCTGGCCTGCAGATTGGGGTTACGACCTGTATTTGCATATTTCCAATTAGTTTAATTTTAAACCCAAGAGATTCTACCCGGAATAGGGCTTTCTGGCATCTCTTGCAAATGTGGATGTTCCTACAACTCTGAGTGACCCTGCCTGCCTGTGGGATCGTGCCCCCCGAGATTGCCAGGACTCCTCGCAAGCCATCACCCGTCCTCAGCCCCACCTTCTGAAGGCACCTGGGCCCTCACTCCTGGGTGGTCATGGGCTGAAGTCCGAAGTGAGGCTGGGGGTCCCTGGGGAGATCCTGAACAAGTCCCTTCTCCCAGTTGGGCCCCACCCACCTTCCTCCTTGTGCCTTAGAGACCAGACTGGGTCAGGGGCTCCCCAAGTGCCACTGTCTGGCACCCCCACCGACACACAGTGAATACCCCACTCTGTTTAGTGCACAGTGTTCTTTCTTCCCTGTTTTAAGAGGAAACTGTATATTGCTACCCAAAATGTAAAACCAGTACCACTTGCTGTAAGTGGAAGGAAAATCTAAAAGTTGATTCCTGAAGGAAGAGACAGACACTTCTGTCTAAACACGTTCCTGCTGTAGGCTCCAGGTCTGAGGCCTGATCTCTGCATTAGAGGAGCCAGGGGTGGTGGCCAGTTGAGAGCCTGCAGGCCCCTGCTGAGGCTGTCTTTCTGGGGCACGCAGAGAACTACAGGAGAGACTCATGCAGGGAACGATTTGCTCCTTCTGGGACCCCTGTCTGGGGCCCCCCAGAAGCTGCCTTCCATGCGGTGCGAAGTGTGGGGCTTCCTGAGCAGCCAGTTCTTGGCTCCCAGACTCCTGCTGATCCTGGGGTATTCCCTCTGAGAATGTGTTGGGACCTCATGGGGCACCAGGTCAGGGTGAGGAGACTCTGCTTTTCGGCTGGACATATGCTCACCCCATGGCAGGAAGCCTCACCCCAACCCTGAGCCCTGGTGTCCAGCCGGTGCCCTGCACCCAGAAGGCAGGGACGGGGGGACAGTGGCTCTGAATAGACTGCAGGGAGGGAACCCTGACAGTGGCTGTGTGAAACCCCTGCACCCCCAGGGCCTGTGGGGGCAGATCCGGGAAAGGGCCTTGGGCAGGGTAGCTCCGGCTGAGCAGCAGAGGCCGAGGCTGGCTCCCATGGCCATCTGGGCACGGACGGGCCCCTAGCAGAGGGCAGCCGGGGCAGACAGGGATCTGCCTCCCATCACTCCCCTCACCCGTCCAGACCTGTGCACCCTGCCAGACTCTCTCTCCAGTGCACCCAGCTCCTGCCCCTGAGTGATCATGGCAGGGGGTGGGGGGCTGTCTTCTGCTATTCTCAGCCGTCAAGAACTTGGAGACAGGCAAGTTCATTTTAAATGAAGAGAACGACGTGGATCCCAATTCCAAATCCTTCATTGCTATGGGCGTGGAGTGGGAGTACCGGGATGAGGACGGCCGGGAGACGCTGCAGACCATGGGCCCCCTTCATGGCACCATCACTGTGCTGGTAAGTGGAGGCAGGGCCTAGGCCCACCTGGTTTGGAGGCTCCCTAGGGACCCTGGACCTCCCTGCATCCTTCGGGCCCCTCTCAGAACAGCCCGCCTGGCGTGCCCTTTAGACCAAGGGTCTCCATCTATGTCAGACATGGAGCCTCGAAACATGAGACTCTGGGCTTTGCATTGGGCCCTGGGGGGCCACGGTCAAACCCTCTCCTCTAAGGGTTTCTGTTTCCGCCTCCAAATGGCATTCACGGCCACCTTTCATCATGTCTGCTCACATCTGCCATCCCATCCAAACCTTGCAGTGACCCAGGAGTGACCGACAGGGTTCAGGAGGTTAGCCTCCAGACCCAGGTCCTACCAGACTTTGTCCCTACGCAGCACTTAAATCCCAACTCTTCTGCGTCCAAGACCCACTCCTGGTGATGAGAATCCAGAGGGGGCTTGACTTTCTTTCTTTTTTTTTCCCCAAGATTTTATTTTTAAGTAATCTCTATACCCAACATGGGCCTTAAACTCACGGCCCCGAGATCAAGAGACACCCATCCCGCTAACAAAGCCGGCCAGGGACCCGGGGGGCTTGATTTCCTAATTGCTTTTGGAAAGTTACTTTCTATCACATAAGTAAGATGTTTTATTTGGGAAAAATGTAAAACACTCCAGATAAGGCTCGGGGGCCTTTAGCTCCTCCGTGAAGCCGAGTGCCCTGTGGTTGGGTTTGGACACCTGAGCCCAGGACCCCCATGCGTGTCACACATGTGTGCCCCTCTGCTCAGCTCACCTTACCTGCGGGGACTTCATCCCCGGAAGTGCCTCAGCGACCTGCCTATAGCATGAACGAGTCAGCCCCCTAAACTAAGGTGGCCCGGAACAGAAGCACACCTAAAATAGGTTATGTGATGACCGGGGGTGGAAGTACCCTGCCCATGCTCCCCCACCAGCCGTGGTGCAGGATCGGCGATTTCAGAGCTTTTGGGCGCTTTCTAGAACTAACCGTGGCCCGTAAAGAGAACCGGCTGTACGTGGGCTGGGGTGTATGTTTCTAACCTGGCCGCCGAGGGCAGGTGGACAGTGCGGCGGACGATTCACGGCCACCTTGGGGTGCAGGTCATCCCGCAGGGAGATGCCCGGATCTCGCTGACGTACAAGTACATGATCCACGAGGACTCGCTCAACGTGGACGGCAACAACGTCCTGGAGGATGACTCTGTGGGCTACGAGTGGGCCCTCAAGAAGTGGACTCCCTGCTCCAAGCCCTGTGGCGGAGGTGAGGGGTTTTCTCAGAGCTGGCGGGGGGCTCCTGGGCAAAGGGGTTCGTAGGCGCACGGTGCCCTGCTGACTGCCTGGCCGGAGGGATGCACTCGGCACGAGAAGACTGGCCCCAGGGGCAGGAGGCCCAGGCAGCAAACCACCTGGTGGGGGGCAGAGGGTGGGCAGGAAGGGGGTGCTCGGGGCAGCGGGCCGGAGGCAGCCAGAAGGGTGCAGGGGGCGTGGGTGTCACCAGCACAGAGCCGCATAGGTGTGGCCTGGGGGAGGTGTGAGGGTGGCTTGGGAGGATTATGCCTCAGGAGGCAGGCCCAGGAAGGACTCAGGCCATGCTGGAGACCCGGCAAGGGGCCCCCTCTGTGTCGCTCCCTGTGTTCATTCAGAAGGGCCTGCCAACCCTCCTGGGGTGGGGCTTCCTGCAGAGGTGTCCCACCTGCCCTGGACCTCAAAGAGTCCGTAGATGGGTGGGACATACAGACGGACAGGAAGTTTCTAGTCTGCCATACATGCTCACTGCTCCTGGGGGCTGGACGAACAAAGAGGCAGGAGCAGATGGCTGGGACAGGCTCCTTCAGGGGTCCCACACCTAGAGGACAGAGAGGATTTTGCCAGAGTGGAAGAGACCGCTCCCGTGGCCCAGGCAGGTGGACAGCTCCTTCCGCAGGGCTCCTGCCTGGGCAGGTGACACCCTCAGCCCTCCCTGGAGCACGTCCACCTGACTCTCCCTCCTCTGTGTCCCGTGGATCTATCTGCTGTTCATATCCCCAGTGCTGGCACCATCCTTGCTCCCCAGCTGGCCCTTGTGTGTCCACTGTCACCCCTGGCGTGACCTCTTAGAGGTCCCTTCCTGGCTTCCCTTCCTGGTGCCATAGTTTTAGCAGCTCCCTCCACTCTTGAGATAAAGATGAGATTCTCCTCATGGCTTCTGTGGTCTGGGCAGCTTGCTGACCTCTCCCACTGCATCGGTGCCCCCACCCCTTGCCTACCAGGCCCTGGCCACACTGGCCTTAGCTGCTTTTCCTGGACATGCCATGCTCCTGCCTCAGGGCCTTTGCACAAGCTGTCTCCTCCCTGAGAGCCACTCTACTGCCTTCCCACTAAACCAGTGTCCCTCCATTTTCTGCTTTCTAGGACATCTCCAGACACCCAGCTTAGATCAGGCTGTCCAGCCACATTGTCTTGTGTCTCACCCACTAGCCTGGGGTTTAGAGACCTTGGAGTTGTTGACACACTGGGCTCTATAATTCTGGTGGGGGCTGTCCTATGCATTGTAGGATGTTGAGCAGCATCCCTGGCATTTACCTGCTAGACGCAAGTAGTACCCCCAACCCCATGTTGTGATACCTAAGTGTCCCAGATATTGCCCGATGTCAAAATCGCCCCCATTTGAGAAGAGCTGCCTTTGACTGTGGTGGGAGGAGCCATTCAGGCCATGTTTCTGTGTTAAGCCACCTCCTGGCTCATCGCAGGGCCTCGCTGCTGGTTAATTTGAGGGGGAGTACCTGGCTGAGTGATGGAGAGGAAATAGAGCCCTTCCTCCTGCCCCAGGAAGCCAGCTGAGGGGCCAGGGAACAAGGTGGCCACTCTCCCCGGCCTTGCACCTCGCTGGGCCTGGGGTGCTGGGTGGACATGAGGCTGGTCATCTCCAAGGCCCGGCCCTGGCACACTGCCCCCCACCACCCCATTGGAAGGCTGGGGAGAAAAGGGCTGAAGCTGCCCGTGGAGCCGCTTCTCCATGTCCCCTGGAGGGGCCACACTGCCCCATGAGCCCCCTCGAGCTCTCGTCTTCAGGCTCTCAGTTCACCAAGTATGGCTGCCGCCGGAGGCTGGACCACAAGATGGTGCACCGAGGCTTCTGCGACGCCCTCACGAAGCCCAAAGCCATCCGCCGGGCTTGCAACCCACAGGAGTGCTCCCAGCCAGTGTGAGTGCCTGGGGCCGCCCGGCTCCTCCAGCCCCAGCCCCAGCCCAGGGTCCTGTGAGACAGGAGAAGGCAGACCCCCGGGGCTCCTGGGGAGGCACGTGCAGGCTCTAGGCCCTGAGTGCCGCTGGGCCTCACGTCCCCTGCCACATTTGGTGGGTTCTTTCTCCCTCAGCACTAGTCGTGGGATCCAAGACCCCACGGGCTATGCAGTGCACCCCTGCTTTGCACCTGCTGCACTGAGACAGTCACGTGCATGTTAGAGATGATGACATGCGCTAATGCCCAGATGGGGAAACTGAGGCTCAGCGGGGACTGGCCTGCTTCGGGTCCTGTGGTAGATGTTCCCCAGGCTGCTCATTGCAGCAGCCGCAGGCTTGACCCTCCGGCCCGGGGCTTTGGCAGTGGCTGCATTTCAGGGCCCAGGTTCCTTTTGCAGGGCCCTGAGGGAAGAGAGTGGTTGGTACATAGGCCCATGGGGGCTGAGTGGGGTTGGGAGTCCCCTCCGCTGTCCTGAAGGGTCTGTGACGTCAGCAGCCGCGGAGGGCAGAAGGCAGAGCCAGGAGCCTGAGAAGGGACAGATATCCAGGGCTCTCCATGCCCCCACCGGCCCCAGCAGGGCCCCCAGCAGTGTTACCTGCAGGACCTCGGACAGAGCCCCTGCCAGGCTCTAGGCGGTTTTCCTGAGAAAGGGGAAGATGCCCCGGGGAGGCAGGCTGCCTCCTCTGTTCACTCCTGGGCCACAACCTGGCCGACTGTCCAGGGGGCTGATCTGTTGCTCTGCCCCTACAGGTGGGTCACGGGTGAATGGGAGCCTTGCAGTCAGAGCTGCGGGCGGACAGGCACACAGGCTCGCTCTGTGCGCTGCGTACAGCTCCTGCACAACAACACCACCCGCTCCGTGCACACCAAGCATTGCAACGACGCCCGGCCCGAGGGCCGCCGGGCCTGCAACCGTGAGCTCTGCCCCGGGCGGTGGCGGGCTGGACCCTGGTCCCAGGTGAGCAGGCCCCCTGGCCTCGCATCCTTAGCCCCCAAACCCAGCTTGGGCAGCACCGAGGTGGTCAGAGCGTTCCACCTGGGTTTGGAGAAGTTCCTGGCCCAGGCCACATCCTGTGAGTCTCAGGGCACGGTGGGGGCTACATGGTCTGTGCTCTGCTGAGAAACCAACTGGAATGAGTCTTTGCTCTGCAGGGCAGAGGCTGCCGTGTGCTACAGAGCCTGGAGTCCTGGGAGACGAGGGGCAGAGGGGTGGTCTGGAAGGCTGGCCAAGCTGGCAGGAGGGAACACGGGCCAGGGACGGCTTGGACTGGGGCTGGAAAGGATAGTGAGGATGGTCTCAGGGGCTAGAGCAGCAGTTCAGGGCCAGGGGTGAGCGACATGAGCACTGACACCCAGCCCACGGGCCTGGTGGGTCAGGGTCCCCAAGACCAGCCTCGGGCTCAGTGGTTCACCAGAAGGACTCACAGGACTCAGACGTCGTCGTACCCACAGTTACAGTGCATTTCAGCGAAAGCGCAGGGTAGAATCAGCAAAGAGGGAGGGTGCATGGCCGAGCCCAGAGGAAGCCAGGCACGAACTTCCAGGTGTCCCCTTCCAGCGCGGTCCCAGGGGCGCACTCGGAGCGCATGACGGCATACGTGAAATGCTGCCAACCAGGGGAGCCCCGTGAGCCTGGGTGTCCAGGGGCTTCCGTGTGTGCCTGACTCTGTTACCAAAGCCCCAGGCTCCCCAGGGGGAGGAAGCAGGTGCTCACCGTCAAGCACCCTGTTGGTACAAACTAAGTGGACAGACTGGTGCAGTGTGACTCGGGGCCTCGGTGCAGAGAGTGCAGAAACACTCTCCCCAAACAGAACATCCCATGAGCTTGGGCCCCAGGAGCTTCCCAAATCCTGGTCCTGAAAGCAGGCCTTCCTCGGGGCTCTGTAAAGTTTGAGAAGCCCAGCACTGCCAAGTCCACCCTTCCCTGCACTGTGTAAGGTGAGGACTTGGAAATTCTCCCAGCAGGGCAGGGCTGAGCCGTGAGCCGAGCCAGGAGTGTGGGTGTGACGGCTTTGGGCCTGACCCCATACAGTGAGGCAGAGGGGGTGCCAGGCTAGGGGGGCCAGTGAAGGCACTGGTGGCGTAAGGCCTTGTGTCCAGGGGTCCTCTGCCAAAAGCTCCTGGGCTCTGTCAGAATTTTCCCAGCGGCCCCCAGCACACAGCAGGTTCTCTGGGCCCTGGGTGGGCTTCCTTCAGCCAGAGAAGAGAGATGCCTGTTGAGAACCTGGAAGAGTCAGGCTCTGTACATTTGCTCTAACTCGTAGTAATTCGGACAGATAGGCCCATGTGTCCCCTCTTCAGAGACTTGGGAGGTTGAGGCAGCCACTCAAGGCTGGGCACGGCAGCACCGGCCTCTAGCACATACGCTACCCTCTGCCACTCGCTACCTTTCACGTGTTATCGGGTCATGTGCGTGGGGAGCTCTTTCGGGCCCGGCTGACCACGGGAGGCAAGCCCTGACTGGTGACTTTCCACCTGCAGTGCTCGGTGACCTGTGGCAATGGCACCCAGGAGCGGCCCGTGCTGTGCCGAACCGCGGATGACAGCTTTGGGATCTGCCGGGAGGAGCGGCCCGAGACAGCCAGGATCTGCCGGCTGGGCCCCTGTCCTCGTAAGCCTTCCGCTGCCCCCGGTCCCAGACCCCAGTGTTCGGCAGGCCCGGGGTGAGGGGGGTGGTCCGGACTCAGCATCTGTGACCTGGAGGGAGGCGCTGAGGGCTGGGATCTTTCCGTATTTGGAAATGGAAGGAACTCAGCGCTGACCGCCTTCCTGGCCACTCCCCGGTGGTCGGGGAAACAGAAGCAGATTCACGGTGACCACATGGGGGAGCTCTGCCAGATGGGGCGCCCAGGTCCATGCAAGAAGGGGTGCCTGTGCGAGTTGGGGGTACCCATGCAAGGAGGGGGCGCCTAGTGCCCTCTGAGGAGAGCAACCACAGCACCGTCTGCGTGCAGACACCTTTTGGTCCTGGAGAAAGCTCAAGATGTGGACCCCACTGTGACTCCCAGCTACAAAAGAGGGAGTTCAGGAAGGTCAGATGCGCCCACCCGGCCGGGCAGGGGGATGGAGCCAGGATTCACTTGCTCCCCACGTTGCTGGGGAGCAGGCGGGCTGGGGTGCTGGGTAGTGAGTAGCTGAGATCCAGGAGGCATATGGTGGGCGTGCGGGAGAGGCAGGAGGTGGGCTTGGCCTGGGCCGCCGGGACCCCTCTGTCCCGAGGGTCCTCAAACGCCACACCGGGCAGTCAGAGCCCTCCTGATGCCCCCGAATGCCTGGGGTGGGGGGTGGGGGTGCCGGCCCAGCATGGGGCCCAAGCCATTATAGCCCTTCCTCTCCCCTCTAGGAAACATCTCCGATCCTTCCAAGAAGAGCTACGTGGTTCAGTGGCTGTCGCGCCCAGACCCCGACTCACCGGTCCAGAAGACCTCGTCAAGTAACCGGCCCGTTTATAACTCTGCCTCTGCCCTCCAGTGCATGCCCTGCGCCCTGTGGAGCTTGCCATGGGCTCCCCTCCTCTCTTTCTATGGAAAACTTCCCTGACTCTTCCTGAGCGCTCTCTCGGTTGAATCTGATTTCTCCCGGGCCTCTGTGCTCGGCTGTCTCCTTTGGAGCCGCCCCGGCTGCCTGGCCGGGAGGGCCCGCCTCGCCGAGGCATGGCCCCGGGGCCCTGGCCTCTTGTGGGGGGCCGGGACCTGGTTGGTGATGGCGTGTAAAGGGGCAAAGATCTGTCTTGGTGCTGGAGGGGCCAGAGGCCAGAGTGCACATGTGACCACTTGGTGACCACGTCTCGGGGCCACATCCCTCCAAGCTGGAGCTGCAGGTTGGAAGTCAAGGGGGAAACCCGCCGGTCCCCTTTCAGACGCCGCCCACCTGCGAGGCGAGGCCAGAGGGGGTCTGGGGCGCGCAGTGTTGTGCCGCTGCGCCGGGTGGCCCAGCCCCGAGATTCCAGGGGTGCGTCGGGGGCTCCCTGGCCGCCCCTGCTGTTGCTGCTGCTGCTGACCCTGTGCTCAGTGTGTCCTCCTGACTTGTGCGACTGTGGCCTGCTTCCTGTGGCCTTTGCGTCCAACTTCCACAGCCCTTGGCCCCCGTGTCCTGTCGCCTCGCGGGGGTTTGGGTCACACAGAGGTGGCAGGGGACATGTCCCTCCAGTGGGACATGGGGACACACCGCCACTTCACTCTGTCCATTAGCTCCAATGGCCTTTTCTCATCGTGCACACATGACCCCATCCATAGAGGTGAGTGAGAGAGAGAGAGAGAGACTGTCTGATGTGGATGCGGCCACCTACCAGTGTGAACAACTACAGAATTACCTCAATTTTTATTGCTTTTTTTGCTTAGATAAAACTATGTAGAAAATGCCTTAAAGTTGAAAGGTAACAGGATCGGCTGCTAACTCCAGCTGCAGAGTGGGGTTGTGATCCAGGTAGGAGGCAGGCAGCGCCGGCCCAGGTGGAGGCCGTCTGGCTCATCCGAGGTTGCCCGCAGCCGGGGGCCTGTGCAGGGGGAGCCCTGGCGTGCTGGCTCCAGCCGGCTCTGCTCCGCGGAGAGGAGACCCCCTCTGAGGCCGCGCAGCCAGTCGGCGCTGACTGTTTGCTGAGCCCCCTCCCGGGCGCTGCCTTACACAGAGGGCAGCGCGCCGGCCCCCCAGCGTGCCCCGGGCCCCCCGCGTTGCACCCCCACCCCGACCCCACCCCTCCACCTGCTAACCGCACCCGCCGCCTCCTCCCTGGCTCTGACTACTGTTATGTACATACTTGGTGTGTAATGCGTACTAATTCTCATGACTGTTAACTTCCAACTTTGACTAGGCCACGCGAGTGACTCTGCCTCTGGGAAGGTGCGGTACGGTCCTGGGCATCGTGCTCTCTGTCTATATGCACTTTGGTTTATCAGGGATATTTTATTAGTGTTTTGTATGTATCCAATGACGTAATACCTAGGTTCCATTGTCGTCGCTTTTCTGGTTTTTTTATGAGATAACGTTAGTGTGTGCCAAAGTGACTGTGGAAATGACATTTTCTCCTCACTAACGATGGAAAGACTTCCTGTCATGCATCCCACAAATAAAGTCAATAAAAGTTCCGTGAAACTGGGTGCTCGGGTTTGCCCCGGGCTGGCTCCTTCTCTTCACCTCGCGGCTGGCGGCGCTGCCGAACTGCTGCGGGGACCCTTCTGTCGCATCGGGGGCTGGGTTTCTGCTTCAAATGACTGCCCCGCCCCCCGCCCAGCGTGGATATGTACCCCCCTCCCCAGGCATTTTTCAAAACATGACAGCAGCCCCTGGAGACACTCCACCATGACTTTGACTTTTGAATCATTCCTGCTAAGCGAGCCCCTCATGGGTCCATCTGGGTTCTCTCCTCACAGATAGAGGTTTCACCGTCAGGGAAAGGGCCCCGGGGTGAGTCTCTCCCCCTCTCTGGGATCAGTGGAGTGGGTGTGTGGGGTTAGGAGCCCTGATGGTGCTGGTCCAGGCCACTGCGCCATGAGCCACCATCGGGCCACCGCCCTGGCTGCTGGCACAGCTGTCCGCCTTGGGAGACCTGTTCCTGGAGGGAGAGGTGCCCACTTGGTCCAGGTCGGGGGTCTGGGTCAGGACGACGGCACGGCGGTGGTGGCTCTGGGTGCCTGGCCTGTGCATTCACGCGAGCGTGTGCCCGGTGGTGCCTGCCCATGTCTCCTGAGGCCTCATCTCAGAAGCCATGGGGCCTGCTGTGTTTGCTCACCTCGCTGACCAGGACCAGACAGCGGGCCAGGGGCCAGCAGGGCCCTCCCGCTGGTGGGCTTCTCTCTCTTGCCTCTCCTATGAAGGGGGTCCCATGCCAGGGAGGAGCGTCACGGAGACAGGCTTCGGGGCACAGGGCCAGGCCCAACGTGCCAGCCTGCAAGTGTGGGGTCACGAAACCCAGCCCAAAGCTCTGGTCATCGGAAGGAGTCACGGGAGACCCAGACAACTCTCCCTGACAGAGCTGCAGCCACGCAGTGTCCCTGCCCAGACAGATCAGAAGGAACCGCACTGAAGGGGCTCCCTACTCCCAGGGACAGCCAGGGTGCACCAGGCCACGGGCCAACGGGGGTCCCACACTTCCTTACCCCGTGGCCCAGCCCTTGGGTGGTGAAATGCTGCGGGAGGCACGACAGAGCTAAAACAGAACCGGGTTCTCCCCACCCCAGCCTTTCCCGAAGCACAGGAGACAGGCCGGTTTTAGGCGGTGCAACAAACATAGCCTGAGCTCCCCTGAGCGGCCCCTCTCTTGTTCCCTGTCCCCTTCATGGCACCTGGAGACGGCGCCCCCTGGGCAGGGGTGCCTCCATCTCCCTCAGGCGCGCTTGCTTCTCTGCAGCCTGGATCCTTGCAGGCAAGGTGGTCTCCCTGGAGTTTAAGGGGTTAAATGGCGACTTAAAACTTGTCTTTGCATTCCGGCCTACATTGACCACCGTTCCGGTGAATGGTGGTAGTGTAAAGTTTTCTTCTAAAATAAACTTGAAGCTTTAAAAAAAAAAAAAAGGAGTACATTTAAAGGAGGAAGCTAATGGGCAAAATAGCACACAGGTGGTATTTGGCTGGAGCCGAGATGGTGGGAAGGGCTCAGGAATGGCTTCAATTTATGAGAATGGGTTTGGTCTCAGTGGTTTGTTGTTTGCTGGAAGGCAGTAGGTCTTGCTAGGTCATTGCTACTGGGAATAGCTGAAGATTAAGTACTAGGAAAGTGCGATTTTTCTCTGGGTGTAGGGACCCTCTGCCAGCCGCTGCCTCCGGATACATCGTGGGCCCCCTGGTGGCGGAATTCCCTTCCTCTTGTAGGGCTCTCTGCTTGGTGATAAAACTTAAAAATACCCAGCGGTTGGTGTCCTTAAGAATGGTTGGGAATAATGATTTTGAAATCTGTCTAGACTGGTAATAGCACAGCCAAGCTTTTGGCCTGTGGCTTTCTTAAGTATTCATTCATTCATTCATTCTCACTTTTAAGAATGTAAAGCAGTGTAGCCACTGATCAAAGGAACCTAGGCCCAGCCCCCAAGCCGTCGCCTGCCTGTGGCAGAAAGATGGACTCTTTGCCCCGACTCGCCCGTGTATTCAGGGACATTTGTCAAGTGTTCTCTGTGTCAGGCTCTGACCCAGGCACTGGGACACCTCCAGGCACCTGACCGCAGGTCCGCAAGCTTTCTGTAAAGGGCCAGATGGTATCAGTTAAACCTTCTTTGCAAAACCAGGTGGAGGCTCAGACTTGGCCTACGGACGCCATCGGCCAATCCCTGCCCTCTACCAATGGGCTGCCTGGTTCCCAGGGTCCCAGCCTGGGGGAGAGAAGTGAGGGAGAGGTTTTCTAGCCGTCTTGGTGTTTGTCTGAAGGAGAAGGCACAGGTGACAGGAGGCTGCTGTTCTGTAGCAGGGGTGGTCCCACTCCCTGCAGCACCGCCAGCCAGGTTCTGTGCTTGTCTTGTCGAGGCTGGGCCTCAGTGGTTTTCACACAGCTCACCTGGAGGCTGCCAGGAAGGGGGGAAGGGCCAGGAAGTGGGGAAGGGAGCAGGTGGGGGCTCTGAGCACCCCTGAGCTTCAAATAGGACCACTCCACCTGGTTTGTAGGTCAGGCAATCTTATCTGAAAATTAACTGTGAACTTCCCAACTGGGATAGAGTGCTGGGAATGGGAGGGCTCCAATGGAAGGGCAGGGAATGCTTGCCTGAAGATGTGTTTCAGCTGAACCTAGAGGAGAGGAGAGCAACTAAAGAAAGAAAGAGGATGTGGGCATGGTATGTGCAAAGGCCCTGGGGCTAGAGGGAGCACAGTATAAAGTAGGGGATCTAAGGCCTGAGTGAACCTAGGGAGGTGAAGGGGACAGGTCCTCACCCTGAAAACAACGAGGGGCGGCACTGGGGCTTCAATAAAGACAGTGAAATGGTCATATCTTCAGTTGAAAGGCAGCATTCTGACTGGAGTAGGATAGTGGATAAGAAAGAGAAAGAATTGAGAAAGGCAGGCAGAAAGGAGGCTCTCAGCATGGTGCAGACAAGAGGCAAAGCAGTCTGACCCCACGGAGGATGAGAGAGGGAAACACGGACATATTGAGAGTATCTAGCAGGAGATATTGGTGGGCTTAGGGGTGAATGGAAGGTTGGGGGGGGTGCCTGGGGTTTGGATTGTGTGCTGGAGAGCCCATTCTCCAAGACAGGTGGTCCAGCAGAGGCCCTGGGCTTGCACCAGATGTGCAGAGTCTCAGGCACATTGGGGGCCACAGGGGTCAGGGGTCTGTCTAGTAGGCAGTTGTCTCTGAGAGGCTGAAGCTCCAGGGGTTGGGGTCAATGTCCAACCAAGGCCACCAGCCCTGAAGGGCAGATTGCAGCCCAGAGCGGTGGGCAGGGATCGGGCGCCGTCAGAACCTCCTGAATGGGGGGAGACCTGCTTGTCTGTTGCTGCGGGAAGTTTCTGTGGGCTAACAGGGCTCCAGTCGAGTTTGTGGACTGCGCCCCATGTTGGCACACAGCATAACTGCATCGGAGGTGGCTTCCGCCCCTGGCTGCTCCTTCCTTCCCACCTGAATCCTTCCTTCCCTTCAGGAGGAGCAGAGGTCGCAGAGGGAGAGGGAGGGAAATGTTTGAGATCCTCGCTGGGACAGCAGAAGGTGGCTGAGCAGAGACAAATTAGGCAGGGGACGCCCAGTGAGGATGGCCATCGGGAATTTACCAGGGATCCGACATCCCCTGTTGTGCTAGTTCATGACTTTTTCTCTCCTGTCGAGTGAATTCTTGTAAGTCCTCTCAATTTTTGTGTTGTGTGTGGGATGAGGTGGGGGGGGCAGGGAGGAGGGAAGGAAACTCAGGACAAAGACCGCGAAGGAGAGTAAGAACAAGAACAAGACAGGGTTGGGTGGGCGGGACTGTAGTTGACCTTAAACTACACAGGTCTGAACTACACCAGCCCACTTACACGTGGGGTTCCTTGGATAAATACAGCACAGCACTCCCTTGTGATTTTCTTAATTGCATTTTCTCTTCTCTACCTTACTTTATTGTAAGAATACCGTGCATAATACATACGCTGTACAAAATCTGTGTTAACTGACTGTTCATGGGATTGGTAAGGCTTCCTGGCAAAGTAGACTATTATTAGTAGTAAAGTTTGGGGGGAGTCAAAAGTTAGATGTGGATTTTCAACTGCATGGGAGGTTGGCGCCCCCCAACCCCCATGGAGTTCAAGGGTCTGCTTTGATACAGCATCATACAGAGCTGGAGCTGGGCCCGGAGGAAGGCAGCTGTGCGGCCAGAGACACCGGCCTCTCGGGGGAGCTCTGCAGGCTAGACCAGCGGCGGCCAGCCTCTTGGAGGGAAGGAGAGGGGAGGGAGATGAGCCTGTGAGAAGGCACCAGGTTAGGGAGCAGTTTGTGGAGGGCTGGCCAGAAGTTCAGTGTGGCTGTGCGGTAGGTCGAGGCAAGAGGAAGCAAGCCCAGAGAAGTTCGGGTGAGGATGGGAACAGACTGTGGGGTAACATGGTGAGGCCATGACCAAGGCTCTGGGATGTGTTCTATCAGATTTTAGAAATCAGTTCCTTCAGGTTCAATTTTGTTATCGTTACTGCTTATAGGTTACTATAGGGCTGAACTCCATCACAGGATTTCATGGGGGTTACTACTGGGATATCAAATAGGAATCAGACGAAGTCCCATTCTTTAAGATGAGTTGGAAACACCCTAAGAACAGACGCACCTCGTATCTGCCTCAGACTTTGAGAGAGACAGAAAATCCTGGGGGTCTGCCTGGAGGCGGGGAACATTGCTCACAGCTTGTGTAGCAGCACTGTGCTCCAGGGCTGTTCTGATGTCAGAACCACACAGACTTTGTGCGTGAGCTCGCTTTGCCGCTGTGCCGTCTCTGGGCTCTTCCACATGCCTCTTCCTGCTTCCTGGGGGGAAACCTGGTCCCCCCGCTTACCCTGTCCTTTGGTTATTTGTGCCACTTTTCTCTTTCAGAGGGCCGCTGCCAAGGTGACAAGTCAATGTTCTGTAGGATGGAAGTCTTGTCTCGCTATTGCTCCATCCCAGGCTACCAAAAGCTGTGCTGCCAGTCTTGTAACCTGCACGACAACCTCACCGAGGTGGACAATGGGGCCGAGCCACCGCCAAGGAAGCTCAACGACATTGAAGAGCTCATGCCCACCCTCCCGGTACCCACCCTTGTCATGGAGGGACAGCCTGCACCAGGCACACCCCCGTGGGCACCCCTCAATGCCTCCAGCACCAACGGCACTGAGGACCACCCAGAGACCAATGCTGTAGACGTGCCCTACAAAATCGGCGGCCTGGACGAGGAAGTCCAGCCGCCCAATCTGATCCCACGACGACCGAGCCCCTACGAAAAGACCAGAAACCAGAGAATCCAAGAGCTCATTGATGAGATGAGGAAGAAAGAGATGCTCGGGAAGTTCTAATAAAACGGAAAGATAGCATCCATAGCATTTTTTTTCCCCTTGCTTATAGATATATTCCATGGGATGGCAAATCGTGAAGATGAAGGAAAAATTTCTGATTCCAAAAGGGTTTTGAGAAAACAGAGAGGGAGAATGATATAAATATCTATGCCTATGGTTGTGAGCGTGTGGCAGCCAGCTTCGCACGTGTGTTTGTTCCCCAGCTCTGGAATGTTCTAAGTCCCGCGCTGGGGCCAGGTGTGGGGTGGAGAGGAATATAGAGGTTCAACGAGCGTCATCAGTGGGGAGGGGGGCAGGAGGCTAACTCGGAGAGAGGAGACACGTGTCCCCGAGTTCCTGAGCAGTGACTGGGCATCTTCCTTTCCTTGGCGGTGACCAACCCTTCTGAAGCCAAGGGACATTTCCTACAAGCCCCATGGGGACTCCTAGGAGAAACAGTGATTTATTTGCTAATCAACTCTTCACTAAGATGAGCACAATGAAGTGGAGGCCATGAACTTGAATGCTAGTGACTCCAAGAGCCAGACAGGTGGTGGGGATGAGCGTGGTGGCCCACTGGGGACTGCGACCGACCTGAGAGGTGTACCCTGTTAGAGCTGCTTGCGGGCTCCGGCCTTTGCTGCCTCTGTGCCAGATAATGTGCTTTTAGTAGCCATCTAGCTTTGCCTGCGAAAATCCTCAATCCTTAAACTTCAACTCAGAGTATGTCAGGGGGATCTAGAAGGTCTGTCAGGGTCTAGAGGCCCCAGGCTGCAGCCTCTAGTCTCCAGGCCTGGCCAGATACAGCTGCTTGGAGGAAGGACTTCAGAAAAGCCACCTGGCGTGTTTGGTGCTCATGCCCGGTATTCGACTCAGCCCAGACTGAGCTGTGAAGCTATCCACTCCTTCCCGGGAAGGTATTGGGACTTGATAGATCTAAATAGTGGGCCACATTTCCTCCACGAGGAGAAGACAGCAGGGTGCAGTTCAGGCACTCCCACGCCTCTCTCGTCTCTGCGAACCCTGGTCCACGTGCCAGGCCCATGACTCTCCCAGTTGGGGGAGGGGGTGCTGCAACCATGGTGGCCGTGCTCGGGGTTCTGAGGTGGGGCTGTACAGGCTCCGGTTGGCTCCTGAAGACTATCTTTGCTTGTGGGGTGGCCTTGCCCTGTCTAGCCCTGTGGAGCCCCCTTCCGTGCCTTGGAAGTCCCAGGAGGGACGTGTGGAGATATGGCCTCTGATGAGAAGCACAGGGTGGGAGGTGGGGAGAACCTGCTTTCTCTTCGGCCTTTCCCAAACTTACACGACTGCTGTTTTCGGCAGAATGGTGTTTTGTGAGCAAGATGTGAACGAGAAAGAAATGGGAAGGGAGTGGGGGTGCACGAGAAGATGGTAGTCAATTTTTACCCATCCCCGCATGGATATTTTGTGAACATGTAGCCTCAACTCCCCCAAATTATAAGACCCAGGGGCACTTCAGCTGCTTAGTTGCACCTGGCCTCACACGTAATTCTTAAGTCTTCTGTGTCTAGGAAAGTTCTAGAGCCTTTGTATTCCCACCAGTCATAGGTTTTTAGAGAGCTCTCTCCTATTTAATTCCCACTCTGTGGATGGGAACACTGAGGTTCAGGATAATACCATGATGGCTACTTTATACCGAGTCTGAGGTGCTAAGTACGTTTGCCTGATCCCTGTGTGCATGTGGGTGTGTGTCTGTCTGATCTGGGGGACAAAGTGAGGGTGTAGGAACAGTGAGAATGCTATCTGGAATAATGTTTACCCTCCCCAGTGGGTGATAACTAGATGCCTATCACCCCCGCTTGGCCCAGCAGCCTCCCTCCCCTCTGCTGCCGTGTCCCCCACACACTCATGCGTGTCCTGGTGTCTCAAGGGAGCTTGCTGGCTCTTAAGCAAACTGGAGAAAACATTTTTTGGATATCTCTAATAGCATCACTTCTTTAACAGATGTCATCTACAGCACTTTTCCAATCCTGTCTGTCTCTGATCAGGAAATGGATGCCTCGTTTTCCCCTACTGGTTGAACCCATAGCCACTGGTGCTATTCATGGGCTGAAAGACTGGGCAGTTCTTGCTTGGGTCTGTCTTGGGATGCAGAGGAAGCTCAGGGTGACCCAGAGAGTATGACTCCATTTACCCAGCCTGGGGGCCTCAGAATGGAAACACTGCAATCCCAGATTCCAGTGAAGTAGGGCTGCGTGTCTTGAGGGCTGGAAGGCTTCAAGGAGAGGCACCAGCTGGCACATACCGAGGGTTATCTGTCTTCTTCTGGAAGGAGAGAGATTCCCTCTAGGAACTGTAGGCCAGCATGGCCACCATCCCATAGGTCATACTCAGTGCCTGGGGCCATATACCCACAGAGTTCTCTAGACCAGACAGTCTTCCGAGGTCTCTCTATCTAAGAAACACAGGGTTTACCAGACTCTGAGAGACTCCTAATCCCCGCTGAGCTTGGGACTGATGGGAGAGCCAGCTTAGCAACAGTCCTGAACTTCCAGAGGTGGCACCTATGTCTGGTGGCCCCTGCAGCCTGAAGGCCAAAGAGGTTTTCTAGCTGAGGTTCTGGAGCACCATGTTGAGACTCAGCTCTCTGTCTGCAGCTCCAGAAAATTGCGTTTGTGGGGAGACTCCTGCTGGGGTTGGGGACCTGGCTCTCTGATCTGCTCCTTTTGGAAAACCCATGGAATTTCCCGTATAAGCCTTCTGTTTGTATTTTAAGGTTGTTTGTTTGGCGTCTATAAATGGTGCTCAGTAACACGCCTTCAAGATGAAGCCTGAGGACTCTGTTCCGCCAAACGCCAGGCAGCCACCACAGGAATCATCATGGTGCTGAACTCAAATCACAGCATTTTATCTTACTGATCACAGCCATCAACACATTTGTTTTCTGTATAGAAAAAAATTGGCTTCTTGATTTTATAACTTATTAAAGTCAAAATGTCTGTGTTTTTGCACATCATGCCTGTGTTTGTGTGTTACCTTGAGTACGCTACCCCTGTCCGCAGCCTGAACTGGGCCAGGTGGAAGGATGTGCTGCTCTTGTGAGGCCAAGGGGTGGGCCTGGGTGGCACCAGGGAGCACCGAGACATGGCTGCTCAAGTTGGGATCCTGTGAAGGGCCAGGGGTGCCCAGAAGAACAGGTCTCTCTCCCAGCTCCCCTGTCCAGGAGGCACCACTGAGCCCATAGCTTCCAAGTAAATCTTTAGTTCTGGGAGATGAAGAATCCCCTGACTCTGACTCCTCCCTGATTATGACCCCTTCTCTCCTACAATTAGGGTTCCCAGAAAAATTACTACAGGCTGAGTTACATTTGAATTTCAGAGAAACAACAAATAACATTTTAGTACAAAATTAGGACACATTGGGGTACCTAGGTGGCTCAGCCGGTTGTGTCCAACTCTTGATTTCAGCTCAAGTCATGATCTCAAGGTCATGGGATCAAGCCCTGTGTGGGACTCCATGCTGGGCGTGGAGCCTGCTTGAGGTTCTCTCTCCCTCTCCCTCTGCTCCTCTCCACCACTCACCTTCACTGTCTCTCTTAAAAAAAAACTCGGCACACACTTATACTAAAAAATTATTTGTTTTTTCCTTGGAGTTCAAATTTAACTGAGAGCCCTATGTGTTTATTTGCTAAAAGTGGTTAACTCCCCCACCCAATAATCAGTATTCCACTTTTAAAAACAAGCCCATTCTCTCTGGCCTTCTTTGACCTTTGCAGGTGTTGGGGGAGGGAGGGAGGTTGAAAGAGGATATTTCTCCTAATGCCCCCAGTCTTGGAGAAGGCAGACAGACCGTGCATGCACAGCACTGGGGAGAGGCGCAATCTTATGAATTTGTCCTGAGGTTGGAGGTGGCTTTGGAATAGATAGGATTTCTCATCCTGTTCTTCATTGTAACTTGTGTTGACTCCATTGTTATAGTGCAGTTAGTCCTTTATAATGGAGGAGAGGATCTTGGGATGGGTGTCAGTGTGTGTATTAGGAGTGGGGGGGGGAGGGGAGGTGCAGTTGTGTGAGCAGAACTGACTGAACCTAGGTATTTGCGAAGGTATAGAAGGAATGGCAGGCCATCTGTTATTTCTGAAGGATGCTGATTAATGGGTTAGGAGGAGAAAATGATCACATT
Source organism: Ailurus styani (assembly GCA_002007465.1). NCBI lineage: Eukaryota > Metazoa > Chordata > Mammalia > Carnivora > Ailuridae > Ailurus > Ailurus styani. The sequence continues at coordinate 145,748 of LNAC01000450.1, read as the reverse complement.
ACATTGGCCACCACTCCCTCCTCCACACACCATGTCAGCCCTTGATTCCCAGGCACCGAGCAGCCATGCATGGTCTCAGTCAATGGTTTATGCCCTACTATGCATCCTTAGCCCAGGGGAACACAATACACCCCCAAAGAGAGGCCATGTGGCCAGTCCCTCTGCATTCATGACCCCACACTGTTTTTCCGCTGTCTTGAGTTTGGATGCTCCTAAGCCATATTCCCATGATTTAATATCCAAATATTCCAATACCCACCCCAAGTCATGCAGACGTCCTAGAGGGTCTTTTCTTATATTCTCCACTCTCCTACATAAAAGCTTTCACATCCACTCATGGCAAGTGGAGACGACAGATAGGAACCAGGAAGTGTTTGCCTTTCAGAATGAGATTTCCACACCATTCTCTGTGAGGGCTCCCCCAAGGGACTAGCCTCAAATACACATAGAAGATACACAAAGACCCTGCCTCAGTGCATCGGAGGGACTACTGCCTTGGTTCAACTAAGGTTCTTCTAGTTTCTTTAAGTGAACACTTAGATCACTGACTTTCAACCTTTGTTTCTTTTTAATTATATGCATTTTATGGCTATCAGTTTCCCTCTAAGCACAGCATTAGCTATACCCCGCAAGTTTTGATATTTCACACATTTATTATCATTCCATTACAAATATTTTCTAACTTCCATTGTGACTTATCTGACCTAAGAGGTATTTTAAAACATGTTGCTTAACTTCTAAACATTAGGGGATACTCTAGTTTTGAATTGTTATAGATTTCCAGGTATTTTATTGTGGTCAGAAAATGTTTTCTAGAAGATTTCAACCCTCTGAAATTTGTTGAATCTGGCTTTATGGCCCAGGATGTGGTTTTTCTAAGCATTGCACCAGTACTTGAGAAGAATTTATAACTGGAAGTTGTTGGATAGAGTATTCTATAAATGTCTCTTATGTCAAATTTGTTATTCAAATATTTTATATCTTGATTTTTTTGTCTTCTCGTTCTATTAATGTGATAGAAAGTTGTTTTAATACCTCTCATCAATTGTGGATTTTTCTTTATTGATTTTTACCCTTCTTTTTAAAAAAAGAAAAAGCCATTTTACTATTTTGAGGCCACATTAATGGGAGCATATAAATTTTTAACTGTATTTCTTCTTGGTAACAAATTCCCTCATCTTTAGGAATTAACAGATGTATTTTCAGCATTCATTTCTGTCTAGAAACTTTTCCCTCTCATGTTAGTATATCTATGTAAACTTTTATTTAGTGGTTGCACAATATAGCTTCTTCTTTTCTTTCACTTTCTGCAATGTGTCCCCATGCACATGGTAACAACTTGTTCAAGGCTCCAGTGAATGCAGAGACTGAGGACTGCATCTGGGGAGCTGTCCGTCATAGGCCAAGGATTCAGAAGTAGGCTCAGGAGCAAACACTGACAATTCTGTCACCAGTCCAGAGGGGAGATGCATCCTTGGAACCAGAATGGCGACTGGGTGATGGGTGAACGTGCTGTACTCCACACCATCCTGGGGTGGGTCAGCCCTGGAGGAAGTGCCGAGACAAGAGCAGGTCTGACCACTGGGTTTAGGAGGAACAGAACTCTGCCTCTGTGGGCATCACAGAAGACATGCAGACCCCAGAGAAACACCACCTTGATCCTAAGAGCTCAAGATCATCCAGCAACACAGAAGCATTGATTCCCCCTCCGGTGTCTCAACATGAAAGCTTAGGTTCTTGACTTGAGATCCTTCTTGTTTTCTAATATAGGCCTTTACAGCTATGCATTTGCCTTCATGTGCTCTTTTAGCTGTACTCCATAAAATAGCTGATATGTTGTGTTTCCATTTGCATTCATTTCAAATATTTTCCAATTTCACCTGTAAGTCCTTTGGCCCATGGGTTATTTAAAACTGTTCTTTTTTAATTTTCCAAATACTTGGGTACTTTCCAATTTTTTTCTGTCTGTTGTTGATTGTTCTAATTTAATTTTACTGTGGCCCAAACCTCCATACTTTGCATTGTTTCAATCGTTTTAAATGTATTGGAACATTTTTATGGCCTTGTATGTTGGACGATGGTGCATATTCTGTTGCTGAGTGGGGTGTTGTGTAGATGTCAGTTAGGTAGAGGTGGTGGATAATGTTGTGTAAGTCTTCTGGTGGCTATGGTTCACCTCTCCGAACTCTGGTCCGCTCCCTGATGGTGGCTGAGGCTTTGTAAATATCCCTTTAGCTATTTGATGCTTTCAAGAGTTTTGTTTTTCTTGCTCAATCTATTCAGTTATGTTCATTAGGATGTTTGGCCTGAATTATCCAATCTGACAATTCTGTGATGCCATTTATCAGTGTTTAATTCAGAGGTGTCTATTTCTATCTGTTGGAATTGGACCAGGTATCATTTCTAGTAATGTGGCAAACTCTTAACAAAGGGTTGAGCTCAGCAGCAGAAGAGCCTAGAACTCAAAGCATTTAAATTCCTGGCAAAGTGCCTTAATATAACAGTTCCTTCCCTGTTTCTAAAACAATTTAAGCTACAATGTTTATAATATAAAGAGCTATAATTCTATGTAGATAGTTAGGTTTGATTTTCAGGCCAAAAAAAAAATTACTGGGTAGAGAAAGATAATGATACAAATGTAAAGCTATAACAATTCAATTAATCAGGTTGATATATCAGAAGCTATCATAACCTGAAGGAGAAATTGGCAAAGCCTCCACCTTAGAGAGCCTCCACCCTGTATTCAGATTCCTATATATCTGAATACAGTTGATTACTTTTTGCTTTGCTTAAAACACAAAATAAAAAGTGAAACCACATAGCTTAGGTAAGACATTTGCAAGTAACTTATTTGATAAGACATTTATAGACTACATAAAAACTCTTGAGTGTTGGGGCACCTGGGTGGTGCAGTCGGTTGGGCACCTGACTCTTGGTTTCAGCTCAGGTCATGATCTGGGTGTCTTGAGACTGACCCCCACATTGGGCTCTGCACTCAGCATAGAGTCTGCTTGGGATTCTCTCTCCTTCTCCCTATGCCCCTCCTGCTTGTGCTTGTTCTCTCTCTAAAAATAAATAAATACATCTATTTAAAAAAAACCTCATGAGTCTCATCTTCAAACAAAGAAACCCCCAATATGGGCAAAGATTTGAACAGAAACTTCACTTAAAAAAAATGAATGGATGATGGCAAATAAGCATATGAAAGATGATCAAAATCATTAGTCGTTGGAGAAATGCTTCTTAAAACCAGCATGAGACAACATTACCAACTTGTTTGTATGATTAAAATGAAAACAAGCGAGCAAAACCAACAAGCCACCCTGGAAGGTACCCAGTGCTGGTAAGGGTGTGGCAGAATAGGAGCCCACATTCGCTGTGCCTGGTTAATCAAAATGGAACCACTGGTTAGACAAACAGTTTGACAGCCTCCTCTAAAATTAAGCATTGACATTCCACATGACCTAGCAATTCTGTTATTAGGGTTTAACCAATAAAAATTTTAAAAAAATACACACACATACACCTAAATGGAACAGAAGGACTAAGACCAAGAAGATCTAAGACAAAGATATAATATATGCAAAATGGGAATACCAGAAGAGGAAAGGGAAAAATGGAAAAATATTTGAAGCACTAAAGGGTTCTCAACTTTCTCTTCAATATTCTTAATTTTCCAAAATCAAATGACAGACACCAGACCACAGATCAAGACAGTTCAAAGAGCAACAGTAGGATCAATATCCCCAAATCTAACCCTAGGCACATCTTGTTTGAACTGGAAACAAAACGAAACAAAACAAAAACAGAAGACAGAAAAATCTGGACAGCAGCTAGAGTGGGGGAGAAACCCCTTACTTATAGAAGAACAGCAAAATTTACATCTGACTTCTCACAACAAACCATGAAAACAAGAAGAAAGGAGTGAAATACTTAAAGTGTTGGAAGAAAAAAACCCAAATCTAGAATGCTGTATTCAATGAAATTATCCTTTAAAAGTGAAGGAGAAATACGAACTTTTGCAGACAAATACTGGGGGAATTTGTCATGTAGACCTGCCTCAAACAAAATGTTAAAAGAAGTTCTTCAGAGAAGGAAAATGATAAAGGTCAAAAATTCAGGTCTTCATAACAAAAAGAACGGCAGAAAACGAAGACAAAATAAAGTGTTGTGTTTTTCCTATTCTTACTTGGCCTGATAGATGACAGTGTGTCCTAAGTGATAAGAGCAGCAGTGGGTTGGGAGTTCATAGCATACGGGTGTAAGTGATATAATAAGTTGTAAGGGGTGGGAAAGAAAGATGGAGGGTACTCTGTTTTAAGTTTCCGGCACTGTGTGCGAAGCAGCAGAGTATTATTTGCAAGTGGACATACATTACTCATAAATGGATATTGCAAACNAAGTTTCCGGCACTGTGTGCGAAGCAGCAGAGTATTATTTGCAAGTGGACATACATTACTCACAAATGGATATTGGTTNTTGCAAATTCTAGGGAAACCACTAAAACGGTTTTAAACAGAAGTACAACTGATATGCTAAGAGAAGAGAGAAAGTGGAATCCTATAAAGTGCTCAGTTAAAATAAGAGAAGGCAGGGATGCTTGAGTGGCTCAGTCGGTTAGGCAGCTGCCTTCAGCTCAGGCCATGATCCCAGGGTCCTGGGATCAAGTCCCACATCAGGCTCCCTGCTCAGCGGGGAGCCTGCTTCTCTCTCTGCCTCTGCCTGCCAGCTTGTGCTCTCTCTCTCTCTCTCTCTCTCTCTCTCTCTCTCTCTCTCTCTCTCTCTGACAAATAAATAAATAAAATCTTTAAAAAAATAAGAGAAGGCAGAAAAATAAAGGGAAAATAAAATAAGAAATAAAGAATGTGTGCAATGAATAGCAGATTGTTATAGACATGGTAGATATTAACCCAGTTATAGCCAATAATCACTTTCAATGGTGCCCCCCAAAATGCACTTCTAAATGATGCATACATCAAAGAAAAAGTCTCCAAAAAAATTAAAGTATTTTTAACTAAGGGAAAATAAAATTACAACTAATTAAAATCTGTGGGATATAGTAAAAGAAGTGATTATAGGGAAAGTTATAGCATGTATTAGAAAAGAAGAAAGATCTAAATCAACAATCTAAAGTTTTACCTAAAGAACTAAAGAGAATAATAGATTCTTAGATTGCAGAAGAAAAATAATAAAAATTGGAACAGAAATCAATACAATTGAAAGCAGGAAATCAAAGAAAATTAACAAAACCAAAAACTGGTTCTTTGAAAATATCAATAAAACTGATAAACTTGTAGCTAAGCTAAGCAAGAAAAAAAGAGAGAAGATCCAACATTCCTGCTCTCAGGGAAATAATGGAGGGAATATCTGAAGATACAAACTGGAGTATCGCATTACAGTATAATTCCTTGGCAAAAAGTAAAGTATGAAAATGAGGCTGCAAGCCACAGTAAGTTTCTGAGTGGATTATTTCTTAGCAAGGAAATCTGTTTACTGACGGTAAGTTAAATATTTGGTTGCAGCAGCCAGGGAAATGTGTCCAGAGAAGATAAACATGCTTACTCCTTCCAGTGGAACAGTTGTTCAGAGGGTTGAGGACATTGTGAGAAATATCAGTAGTCAGTTAAAGAACAAGGTCAATGATTGTAAGTGATTTCCTTTGGCTTTTAATGAGTCAGCAGGTGTTAAAGATTCTGCTTGGTTGGTGTTTATTTGATGAGTCAATGCTGAGTTTAAAATGATGGAAGAATTAGCCTCTATAAATAGTCTGTGTGGAACAACTACAGGCAAGAATAGTCTTAAAGACATTGAAAAAAAAAACATTCGTTCAGGATAACCCAGGGTGGAGTCACTAAAAAGTGCTCCAACTGACTTGAACATGTAAAGTATATAAAACATGCGAAGCATAGAAAGAGGCTTAGTCAAACAAATTTACAAAGCTTGTGAAAATGTAAGGTGTCTTAAACCTGTGCTTATTCATGCAGGAAATATTGGAGTCTGTTCTGTTGTATTGAGCAAGTAGTGTCAACAGTGACTTTCGTTTGCCTTTGTGGACTTAACTATTGTCAGTTCCATGAATTTTCTCTTTCGGAAATAGAAGATGAATATCCTGACTTGCTCTGCTATGCAGCAGCTCAATGACTTAGCGGTAGTAAAAGTTTTATTGCCATTTTTCAAAGTCAAGTCTGAGAATGGAATTTTCCTTAGCGAGAACAGTATTTAACCACTGTTAATAAACATGGAGTGGCTTTAGAAATTAGCTTTTGCTGTGAACTTAATAAGTATTTCTTAATAAATTCAGCTGAAAATTCAAGGCAAATCAGACCTTCTGTGCAAAATTTATTCTTCTGTAAAGTCATTTCAATAACAATTAATATTTGAATCACAAGTGATGTACACATGCTGCGCTGGTAAAATTTAAAACAAAAAGTTCCATCTCCATTCCCGTAAATGTTTTCTGCAGACACAGATTTGGAGCATAAACTTCAGTTCTAGCAGGATTTTTTGGATCTCAATGCAAGGGCAAAGGAAATGTTCATGTTCCAAAATCCATTTAACAGTACAATGGAGGAGCATCCACTTATCCTCTCATTGGAAATGATTAATCTGAAATGTTATGATACACTAATGGGACAATATCAAAAGAACAATATAATCGATGTCATGAAATTTTTTTTTTTTTGAGAGAGAGAGAGCGTGATTGAGGGAGGGGCAGAGGGAGAGAGAGAGAATCTTGAGAAGGTTCCATGCGCAGCGCAGAGCCTGATGTGGGGCTCGATCTCGTGACCTTGAGATCATGAACTGAGCCCAAATCAGGAGTTGGATGCTAAAGCAATGGAACCACCCAGGCACCCCCAGAAAAATCTGATGCGATTCTAAAAATGACTTACAAGCAGTGAATAATGTTCAATTCCAATCATATGCTCACAGACTAACATCAGAATTTAACAATGCCTATCCATGTGAAAGTACATTTTCAAAGATGAAATATTCAAAATGACATTACAGATAAGCAGATCTATATTATTATTAATACGTAAGCATTGGCAGATTTTTTTATGACTTCATTGAGACAATTCACACACCATGCACCCATTTAAAGTGTCCAACCAGTTGCTTTTTTATATTTACAGAGTTGCACAGCCATTGGCACAATCCATTTTAGAACATCTTCATCACCCAAGAAGAAACTCTATGGCCAGGAGTCCCACTTCCCCCAACCCTCCAAGCCAGATTCTGAACATAACATATAAACAGAACTACGATGTGTGGTCCTTTGTGCCTGGCTTCCTTACTTAACACAATGCTTTCAAAATCGGTCCATGTGGTGGTATTTCTCAGTGTTTCATTTTCTTTCGTTGCCAGATTATATTCCATTGTCTGATGCTACTACATGTATTTAGCCATTTGTCAGGTGATTGGTTTGTTTCCACTTTTCGGCTATTTTGCAAAATGCTGCTATGAACATTCATGTACAAGTTATTATTATAGATGCATGTTTTTATTTCTCCTGGGTATATACTTGGGAATAGCATTGCTGAGTCATAGAGGAGCTCTATACTTTTTTTTTTTTTTTTTAAAGATTTTATTTATTTATTTCACAGAGGGAGAGAGATTACAAGGAGGCAGAGAGGCAGGCAGAGAGAGAGGGGGAAGCAGGCTCCCCGCTGAGCAGGGAGCCCGATGCGGGCCTCGATCCCAGGACCCTGAGATCATGACCTGAGCCGAAAGCAGAGGCTTTAACCCACTGAGCCACCCAGGCGCCCGAGGAGCTCTATACTTAACCTTTTTAGGAAATGACAGATTATTTTCCAAAGAGGCTGAGCTATTTTGTAATCCAACTAGTAGCGCATGAGGGTTCCAATTTTTCTATGTCCTTGTCTTTTTTATTCTAGCCATCCTAATGGGTGTGAAGTGGTAAATCCTTGTGGTTTTGATTTACATTTCCTTGATGGTTAATGAGGATGAGTATCTTTTCATGTGTTTCTTTTGCCAGCTGTGTATCTTTTTGGGAGAAATGTCTGTTCAATCCTTTGCCCACTTTTGTTTGGTTTGTCTTTTTAGTACTGAGTTGTTAGTAATTCTTTATGTGTTCTAGATAGTACATTATAAGATATATGATTTGCAAGATTTCTCTCCCATGCCGTGGATTGTATTTTTACTTTCTGGATGGTGGCCTTTGGTCCACAAAAGTTTTTAATGTTGATGATGTCCAATTTACACATTTTTTCTTTTCTTGTTTGTTGTTTTGGTGCATATCTATGAAATCATTGTCTAATCCAAGGTCACAAAGATTTATGCCTAAATTTCCTTCTAAGAATTTTATCATTTTAGCTCTTGCTTATGTCTTTAATCCACTTTGAGTTTATTTTTGTATATGGTGGGGTAGGGGTCCAACTTTATTCTTTTACATCTAGGTGTCCCAGCGTCATTTGTTGAAAGACAATTTGTTCCCATTGGATTATGTTGTTGGGTCCATTTTAATGATAGGGAATATTAACTTTAAGCAAAATAGTTATCTCCCCACCCCCAGAAAAGATTTCTAATCTCAGTAGTAGGCCTATACTATTAAAAATGTTACTCAATTGTTAAATTTTTATTTTCATTGTTAAAAATGTATGGAAATTTCTTTCTTGCTATACAAGTACCTACATAACATCCTTGATCTTGCCTCTTGGTCCACGAAGCCTAAAATGTTTACTATCTACCCCTCCAAATTGCAGACTGTAGAGACATTTTAAATCAATGCATAACTTTTTTTAAAGCTTTAATTTATTTATTTGAAAGGGAGAGAATGAGAGAGAAAGAGAGCAGGAGAGGGGGAAGGTCAGAGGGAGAAGCAGACTCCCCGCTGAACAGGGATCCCAATGCAGAACTTGATTCTGGAATTCTAGGATCATGACCTGAGCCAAAGGCAGTTGCTTAACCAACTGAGCCACCCAGCACCTTCAATGCATAACTTTTAAGTCATTATTGAAATCAATGTCTCATGACAATTTCAGAGACAGCCCATTTCAACCATTTCAACACTCATAAATTCTTATGATGATGTAAACGTAGTTCCTTATAGCACAGCTCTCACCATACTGTTTTGGAGCCTCCGCTGCAGAGCCATACATGTTCCAGAGAAAGAGGAGGGTGTCTCACAGGGGTAGAGCTCAGGATGAAGATACAGCTGCCCTGGTTGGGACAGCCTATCCCCCTATACTTTCTGCTGTGCTGAGATCCCAGACCCAGGACAGGTTCAGGTGATGCTGCCTTTCTTTTCCTCTGAGAGCAGATTCTTCCCTGGGTTTTATCATGCTTGCTTTCACCTCTCCACTGTTTGTAGCTTGGGGCAGTGTGCCTTTGTCCTGTAGGGGCAACATGGTGCTGACCCTAAGAAACCATCTTCCTTTCCGGAAGGAGCTGCTTTTTCCAAGATAACTATGGTTTCTCCTGCCCTTCAGAGATAGTTCAACTTTTATCCCAGTCTCAGTTTTCAGGACCTATTTCCAGCTTAAGCTCCTTCAACACCAGGGACTTTTGTTGAATATGTTGTATTTAACATATAAAGAAAGCCTTTAAAATTTCTGTCTATTCAGTGTGGGAAATGTGATTCTGTGGTTGAAGAAAGAAAGAACTAAGGAATTGGCTGGAGCAACAGAGAGCAGTACAAAACTACCAGAGCAAACAGGTTCACAAGCAAACATATGAAGCACTCTAATCTCTCCACAAGCTAGTCTCCCAACAAGACAGAAGAGAAGCAGCTGCCAGCAGCCCCTTTTGGTGTGTATCACACGAATCTTGTCATCTTTGACACCAGGACTTCCTAGCTGCTAATTACAGCATTGAGAGAAAGAGTTGTTTTCGCCCTGCATTCATTCCGAAAAGGCTTATTCTTGCTTATTCTGTCACAGTCCTCTGTATCCTTCCTAAAAGAGGGAAGAGCAAGAGTTGGGATCCAGAATCATGGAACTGGTTCACCAGAGGACACAGGAGACAGAGCAATACAAGTGAGACACCTTTCTGGCCTTAAGTAACTAATTGCTGGGAACTTCTTGGTAGAATAATGACAATCACTCACTAGAAACATAGATGAGACAGTTTTCATTGGTTTAGGGTATTTCAATGGTATAAATGAAAATGTGCTGTCATCTCATCTGGACGGATAAAAATTGAAGTCAATTATTTTGAGTCCTTTGACTTTATTCTGCTTTCTCAATATTGCTTTGGCAACTCTACTTCCTTTGCCTTTCCACATAAATTTTAGAGTAAGCTTGGCTGTATCTACATAAATTCCTACTGAAATTTTTACTGGAATTGTTTTAAATCTATAGATTAAGCTGATGAGAACTGACAACTACATGACGTCTTCTGTTCTGTAAACATGGCATATCTCTGTGTATTTAGGACTTCTTTGATGTTACTCATCAACATTTCATAGTTTTCAGCATAAAAATACCACATGTTTGCCAAATCTTCTCTTTTTTTTCCTTCTGGAGTTATTGCAAATGGAGTAGCTTGTTGAAATTTTTTTCTAATTGTTCATTGCTACTACATAGATATGGAAATTAATTTTTGTATGTTAACCTAGTTTCTTGTGACCTTGTTAAACTCCTAGTTTAACTTTTAGTGTTCTAAGAGCATCTTTGTTGATTCCCTGGGGTTTTCTAAGTGGACAATTTCATCATCTGAATAAAGACCATTTTATTTCTTCCTTTCTAAACCAAATACCTTTCATTCCTTTTTCTTGTCTGATTGCACTGGCAAGGATTTCCAGTACAAAGATGAATAAGAGTGTCCAGAGTGGACACATGGACTTGTTTCTGATTTTAACATCATTCAGTTGATTACCACTAAGCATGTTGTTAGTTGTGGGGTTTTGGTAGATGCCCTTTACTAGGTTGATTTCTCCTTTATTTCTAGGTTTCTGAGTTTTTATCATAAATGGGCATTTAATTTTGCTATTTCCCCTCCCAATCAGTTGATATGATTGTGTATTTTCTTTTCTTTTTTTTGTTCAGTTTGGATAATACATGTAATTCTACAATTCACTCTTTTCTCTGACATCTCTATTCTGGTACTGAGTTCTTCCAATACTTTTCGTAAATTTTGTTACTTTTCAGTTCTAATATACCCACTTGGCTCCCCCCCCCTTTTTAAAAAACATTATCTATTTTCCTCCTGAGACTTTGGAAGTTTCCACTCAAGAATGGTCATGTTTTTTGAAATACTATTGTAATACCTACTCTATAATCCCAACATCTATGTTATCTTGGGATAGTGTCTGTTGTCCTTTTCCTAGGAACGTTGGGATTTTTCTGATTTTTGTATGTTGTGCAATTCTGCATTATATCCTGGACGTTTTGAATATTATGAGACTCTGGGTCCAGATCAGGGCTGAGTCTCAGCTTGCATACACACTCTAGGAGACTACTCTGGGTTTTTCAGGTGGTGAACCCGACACATTCCAGCTCCCAGGGGCCACTTCTTTTTCCTGGTCTTCTGTTGAAAATCCAAGGTTTTGGGTTCTCTCTGATCTTACCTCATGGATATATTTACCTCCAGGTCCAAGTAGCAGGAAAGTAGTGCCTCTGAACAGAGATAAGCTTTCCCCTCCCTCAAAGGTTTAGATGCCTGCTTACCCCACCACTGTCCTTACTACAGGAATGTCTGGTCTCACTTCAAATTCTGGTTTTCTTCTTAAACCTGTCTTCTACCATACTAGTCAGGATTCTCAGATGGCTGCTCCATGCATTCTCTCTAGGGTTTTTATTTATATTTGGTGGGAGAGACAAGGTGGCAGGTGCAGCCTCCATTTAAACTAGAATGAGAACAGGGCACCTGGGTGACTGTGTTGGTTAAGCATCTAACTCTTGATCTCATTTTAGGTCTTGACCTCGAGGTCATGAGTTCAAGCCCCACATTAAAAAATAAAGTGGAACAAGAACAAACAAAAAGTTACTTTATTTCCAATGATTACATTCCCAGGAGATAAACTCTCAAGCAGGAAATTTATGTGAGTACAAAGGAAAAATTGTGACTGGAAGCTTCATATTTATCACATTATACAATCATTTTTTGCCTCGATTTTTTAATAAAATTATAAACATACAGAAAAATATAAAGGATGACCAATGAACATCTCTATATCCTCCACAAAGTTGACTAATTTTTTCACAACAGTTGACTAATTTTTTACGTACTTACCTGAAAATGTGCTGCAGACATCATGACTTTTCAAACTTGAAAACTTTTACATGCATCTCCTAAGAATAAGGGCATCATCCTAAATACTTCAATACCATCATCACTTCTAGGAAAATTAAACATACGACATTATCTAAAACCCATTCCATCCTCATACTTCCCCAAGTATTCTCTCCCAAATGTCTTTTATAGTTGCTCTAATTTTTTTGAATCAGAAGCCAACTAAGAATCACACCTTGCTTATGACTCTTGAGTGCCTTAATCTAGAAGTCTCTTTTTTATTCTACTACATTGGCTTTTTGAAGAGTCCAGACCAGTTGTCTTGTACAAAGTCTCAAACTTTGGGTTTGTCTATTTCCTCATCATGGAATTCAACTTGTTCCTCTACCTCTTGTCTTTCTTGTAAACAGGAATATAAATCTGGATAAGAGGATTTATTAGGTTTTCATCAAACACTCTTGGCAAGAATACATCACAGATCATCATGTGTGCCTCATAAGGCATTTCAACAGGAGCCACATCACGTCAGATTGTCCCCAATAGTAGTGAAATTCAGTTTCTCCAGATCTATTAGAAAGGTGTATCTTTTCTTTGCAATTGGTATCTGTGACCTTTGATACCATATAATATTCCTTAAATAATTTTTCACCTAATAGGTTTATCATCCATTGACTTTGCCTAGTTTATTTACATGAAGGGTTATAAAATGGTGATTTTTCTGACTCTTTCTTTCCATGTTAAAAGATGGCATTCTTCAGATTAGTTTATGGAGAGCTTTCCTTTTCTTTCCCCACCATTTTTTCATTTGGGGCTCATTTTTACTTAGCATGTTATAACTAATTATAGTGACTGTTATTTTTGATGTTTAAATTATCTTAAATTTGACCAGTGAGAGCACCTTCAAGTTGGCTCCCATGTCCTTCTGACGTTATCCTTTGAGTGCTTAGTCTTGAAGTGCTATCTTTTTGTTTTGTTTCATAATAAGATACCCCAGACGCATCTTCTACTTTCCCTGCTCCAGATATGGAACCAGCCATTTCTCCAACAAGCCCAGGTTCCTTTTAGTGGGGAACAGCATTTAGAAACCAAAATCTGGGTACTAAGCATGCTCACTGCTATTGAGTAGCCAAACATGTTTTTCTCTAGAATATCTTGCAAATGGCTTTGTCCAGTGTTAAACACTGAGGTCTTTTTAAAAGCTCATTTCCTTGTAAATATACTTAAGTATACAAAAAAGATATTTTCAGGTGAGCTAAGGCAGGTCAAGAAATACGCTATGCTGAATGCCTGCATTTAATTCTAAAACCTTTCTTAGACAGAAGGTTCTAACTCCTTTTATTAGAACACTTTTTTAAAGGCTACCAATGGTGAAAGTGAGATATAAAGTTGTGGGAAGTGGGCCAGGGGAAAATGCAATGTATGTTAAAAATGTGGAAAACAGGGCGCCTGGGTGGCTCAGTGGGTTAAAGCCTCTGCCTTCAGCTCAGATCATGATCTCAGGGTCCTGGGATCGAGGCCCACATCAGGCTCTCTGCTCAGCAGGGAGCCTGCTTCCTTCTCTCTCTCCCTGCCTCTCTGCCTACTTGTGATCTCTCTCTCTGTGTCAAATAAATAAATAAAATCTTTTAAAAAAATGTGGAAAACATTTGGAAAGCCAATTTTAACTGATGACTAGAATGTTTAACAATAAAATACTCACATATCACTTTACACAAAAGGATTCCTAGAAGATGAAAATAACAAAAACAAACAAAAAGGCAATCTATGTGAAAACCCCAAAAGCAATTTCACCCTCTGGACCTCAGTTGAGTCTGAGGATTTATATACAGTTATTTTAAAAGCAGGTATAATTAGGAACAAAGAAGAAAAAGAAAGAACAAGACAGTGAGATTGCAGTTAGGGGGATCCTGGCAAACAAAGAAATAAAACTGATCAAATTACTGCAATTGTGCCCAACCATTCACTATTTGTTTTGTAAATAGTACTCTCAGGACTTGAGGTTGGAAGCCAATGATTATAATTCGTATCTACAAATATCATAGAAAAAACTAGAGCTAAAAACTTAGATTCTAACCTTGACTCTGCCCAATAAGCTCAATTTTGTTAGTAAAATGAAAGGCTACACACCAAGTGAAAATTCCTCCTGGCTCTAATGAGTTACCAGGAGTATAGTCAGATTCTGCAAATGCATACCTTCTATAACAGGTAAAAGAGTATCTGCGTGACAGTCTCTCTGGCGTTAGTTCACTGCACCTTCTATAATACTATCCTAGGACTCTATTCAGTAGTGTCAAATCATGTCAAATTAAAAAATATATAAGGAAAAGGAAAGAGATCCCATTTGGGCAAATTTTTAATTTGCCAAACTAAATTCTAAATTAATGAAACCATATTTTTTAATCACCAGGGACTTTTGGAAAAAATATACATATATTCTAAAGCTATATGTATATATGTCTGTATGTCGTGTGTCCACATACATATCTTTATATATACAACCTGCCACTGAGGCAGTTCATAAAAAGTGATTATTTCCACGTGACAATTTCAATTTAAAGAATTCCTTTTAACCTTGAATTTCTCTTTATGGAAGAGAGCGTGTCCTATGCTTGCTTGCCATTTTAGCAAATACAGCCTCATGCTTATTCACATTAACTCGACTAATTTAAAAGAAAATTCATATCGAAGCTTGCACTTAGGGAATAAAGTCTAAAGAAAGAAACAAAATGTACATTCCATTATTTTCATGTTGTTTTTTAGGTTAGGCCTTTTATGTTTGTTTGTTTGTTTACGAATTAAAAAAATTTTTCTATGTTCTTAGAAACCTTATTAGCATTTAATGGTTCTTAGAAAATTCAACAAATCAGTGCTCTTCATAATCTCACTCATCAATTTCACCATGACTTAGTATATTTTCTCCAGAAGTAAAAAAAAAGGGATCTAATCCAGAGTCTGTGCCTATTTATTATTCTCCAATGAGGGGTCTTGAATTATTTGAGAAAAGAATTAAACTTCACTGGGCTTATCTGCTCTAAGGAATCTCTGATACTGAGTAAGGGAAGAACTGTAGATAAATGGTTTCCCATATTCCTTCCATTTATAGAGTTTTTCCTTCGTGTGAACTTTCTTGTGTCTGCACAGGTTTGATCTGTAACTGTAGGCCTTCCCACACTCCATACACTTGTAGAGTTTCTCCCCGGTGTGGATTCTCTCGTGTTCAGTGAGGAATGAATATTGGCTGAAGGCCTTCCCACATTGATTACACTGGTAGGGCTTTTCTCCAGTGTGAATTCTCTGATGCCTGTACAAGTTGGATTTGCAACCAAAGGCTTTCCCACATTCTCCACAGGTATAGAGCTTTTCCCCGGTGTGAATTTTACGATGTTCGTTAAAGGAGGAATACTGGTTGAAAGTTTTCCCACACTCGTTACATTGATAGGGTTTCTGGCCGGTATGAATTCGCTGGTGTTCGAGAAGAGTTGAGATGCGTGTGAAGGTTCTCCCGCATTCCCGGCACTTACACAGCTGCTCCCCAGTATGAAGCCTCTGGTGTTCAGCCAGGGATGCAAACTGGCTGTAACCTTTCCCACATTCACTGCATTTATAGGGTTTCTCCCCTGTATGGATCCTTTGGTGTCTGTGAAGTTTCGCTCTACAATTGAAGGCCTTCTCACATTCGGCACATTTATAGAGCTTCTCGCCTGTGTGAATTCTCTGATGTACAGTGAGTGTTGAACACTGGCTGAAGGCTTTTCCACATTCCTTGCAGCGATAGGGTTTCTCTCCAGTGTGCACCCTCAGATGCTTGATCAGGGTCGAACTGCTGCTGAATGCTTTCTCACATTCATTACATTTGTAAGGTTTCTCTCCCGTATGGATTCTCTGATGGGCAAGAAGGGAGGATCTGTGGCTAAAGGTTTTCCCGCACTCGTCACATCTGTAGGGTTTCTCGCCGGTGTGAATTCTCTGGTGCTCAATCAGATGGAGACTCTGGGTGAAGCTTTTCCCACATTCGTGACAAATATGAGGTTTTTCTCCTGGGTAAATCTGGAAACATCTCATTAGGTCAAAATTCTGTTTAAAATCTTTCCCAAAGGTGTAATAGATGTTGGGTATCCTTTCTATAGGAACACTCTGCTGTGTAACAAGAATTGTATTTATAAGTAAGCCTTTTCCTAATTCAAGACTTGTCTCCTTTACATCTCCACTCACGGTTTTTTTGGGGGAGGTCACCGTTTGCCTAAGAGAGTTCTTCGGTTGCTCCTCTCCCATCCTGCTCTCAAAGTCAAAAGTCTGTCCAAAATTGGTGTTCCGGTGACCACACTTAATGGACCTTTTCTTTATTATTCCCTGAGATGTTTCTTCTCTAGAAATGCCCTGTCTGGGAGGCAAGGCTTCCATTTCAGGCCGAGTCTTGAGACCTGGAATGAGTCAGAAGCATGAATGATGGCACCTCTACCAGGAGACGGACATGCATCGGTGGAATGAAAAAATTGTCAACAGTACATATAAAAGAGCTCTGAAACCTCTTTTGATCTCAAATATGGACTTGCATCTGTGTAAAAACCAGATGAGATGGAAAGAGGGGTGAAGAGGGGAAGGAGTGGTTTGGGAGATTACAGCAGACAAATGAACGCTGGAAACGAAAACATTGCAACTTGAGAGAAGTAAATGCAGAGACAAGAACTGGTTGAGCAGAAGGGATGAGGCTACAGAAAAATGTCAGCTCATAAGCTCCAGGTGGATACCATAGGATACTTCAGTTAATCATTTCCTACTCTGAGTAATGAAGCAGGTAACTTGTCTTCGTTTTCTTTTTTTTTTTTTAAGTTTACTTATTTTTTTAAGTAACGTCTGCACCCCATGTGGGGCTCAAACTCACAAACCCAAGATCTAGAGTCACACGCTCCACCAAAAGAGCCACCCAGGCACCCCCGTTTTCTCCTTTCCATTCACATGTGGCTTTATTATGTTTCTCACCATACTCTCGCTGAAACTCTACACACATTAATTTAAAAATCTCTGCAATGTTTTCCTTAAGTTTTGTGAATCTGTATGTGAACATGATTTCATATCATAGTCTGTGAAAAGAGGACATTCAGCTTTTAGAGGCCCTGACGCGGGACTGTGTTGAGGCTATCAAATCTAAATTCGAGATGCTGACTATAAAGAGGAGGGAAACACGGAATCAATCAGCCACATGCAACAATCTATCCCTGGTGGTTGGAGGAATAAGAGTTCTTCATAACACCCTGCCATCACTTCTCCCCTTCCTATCTGATCCTGAGGAGAAATGGATATACTTGTCTACCTGTCTCTTCTAGTAAGTTGCAACCAGAAGATTAACTCCCTTTGTAGGGATCTTTTTAGATGAATGAAAGTCTGCAAGAAATGAGTCAATATGCCCCAAAAATCTGAAATACACCGAAGCCCCAGGTTCAGACCTGACAATACGTGAAAGTGTTTAGTTTGAGCTGATTCTAAGGAAGTATGGATTAAAATCTGGCTCTCTTTTAATCAATCCATGATTGAAAATAGATTAAAACTAGATCTTTGTAATGAGGTAATTGTATGTACTTAAACAATAAATAAGTATAACTAGGTTATTTATGTTAATAAAACCCATTGAGTTTTAGTAATAAAATATACTTTGTTAAAATCAAAGAGTAAGAGGAAGAAGATATACAGGCACTAAATCTATATAAAAATATAGGTTTTTTGGAGTGCCTGGGTGGCTCAGTGGGTTAAAGTCTCTGCCTTCAGCTCAGGTCACAATCTCAGGGTCCTAGGATCGAGCCCCGCATCAGGTTCCCTGCTCGGTGGGGAGCCTGCTTCCTCCTCTCTCTGCCTGCCTCTCTGCTTACTTGTAATCTCTCTCTCTGTCAAATAAATGGATAAAAATCTTTAAAAATATATATAGAGAGATTTTTCTTTATGACGTTAATGGGAAACCCAGCAGTTAGGATTTTAAAGGATCAACCAGGGTACCTTCTCTCTTGTCATCCTTGGCCCATTCCCTGCCCATCCAGAAACTTACCAGACTACTCTAATCTCATTTTTCTAAAGAAATTTAACCAGTAAAGCCTAAATTAGCTGTCTCTTTCTTAGAATTTCACAATGTGTCTTACTTATATATTCTATCATTTAACTAATATATATGTATATGAAACCTGAACATAATTCAAGTATTTGTTCAGGGAGAACAGTGGACACGTCTTACAGTTATTTCTTCATCCCCTACTGTGCCGACAAGTACACAATTATAATGTCTTACATTAAAAAGGTAATAATGCATGAACAGGCAGAGTGGGTTGGAAAAATTAAGAAGGGCAGGTGACCTCAAAAATGAAGAGATTCTCTTCTCTCATGCTGGATTCCTGAAACCCAGTCAGTCATTTATTGAACAAAAAGTGAATAATCAGCAAGGATAACATGAAACAAACAAATGACTGGACAGGAGTAGCTCATTTCCCCTTGGCATGAGAAGCCTCAAGTGTACAATTCAGGTCTGAGGTTCAGAGAACCAAGATACCAGCACTGACAGTATTGATGAGGAGTTGTTTTAGGAAGAAACTTGGATAATAAAGAGGGGGTGGGTTTCAGCAGAACAAAAAAAGAGGCCCTATGAGTCAGAAAGGAGGCCTGAGCAAAGTTATGTGGGGGGAAAGTAAACCTATTTAGGGGAGGCTTATTATAACTAAAGAAGGAAACCCAGGCTGGAATTTATTAAAATTTTGATGCAACAGGATGAGGCCGAGTAGAGTTCCTGAACAAAGGGCTGAGGATCTCAGAAGAGTAATACAGGTGTTAAACACTCTTCGGCAGGTAATAAGATGAAGTGGTCATATTTGGTAAAGTGCGCAGCTTGGACCAGAGAGAGGACAGAGTGAAAGCTGAGAAGTGATACAACTGCCATAGTCTTTTTTTTTTTTTTTAAGATTTTGTTTATTTATTTGACACAGAGAGAGAGAGAGAGAGGCAGGCAGAGGGAGAGGGAGAAGCAGGCAGAGGGAGAGGGAGAAGGAGGCTCCCCGCTGAGCAGGGAGCCCAATGCAGGATTTGATCTCAGGACCCTGGGTCGTGATCTGAGCCAGAGACAGATGCTTAACTGACTGAGACACCCAGGTGCCCCAAGGCTGCACCGAGTTTTTGATTTTGAGCCTCATCAGCACTGAGTTCATCATAAAGGCAGCTCAATTAAATTCAAACGCTCTTAGCTCAATGCAGGATATTTGATGCCAGAGGTGCAGAATTCAAAGAAAGACCTGGTCTGTTCCTTAAATACATACAATCCAATTAGGAAAATAAATAATAACAAAGGAACTATAATTCGCTAGGACAGATGCTGTCAGGGATGCATTTGAGGCATGGAGAAAGTGCCATATGAATGCGAGTGACAGAAATGAATGGTGACTGGGAAGTAGGAGAAATAAGGAAAACCGACAGGTCAGACAGACAGGTGGGTCTTGCAGGGTAAGAGGGTTTCCGGGGGGACAAGATGGAGGTGGTAATCCAAGAAGGAATGACACACAAACTTAATGAGTGTGCAGATTTGGCAGGAACATGAGCTGGCATGGAAGGGGTCACCGATTCCTATAAAGCAACATGGAAACAGGCTACGAAGTAGGTTTAATGTTGCAGTACGGAATGGTATGTGCCACCGTGGGTAACCGAGAAACGAGGTCTCCTAAGGCACAGGATTAATACACCTGAGTTTCAAAAAGATCGCTCTGTGGCTGGAGCAGAGGGTGGGAGAGGAGAAGGCTCAGAGAGGGTAGGTAACTTTCCCGTAGTGCAGAGCACTGTGAGCCGTGGCATGGGTGATGTGAGCTCAGGAATGTCTAAATGATTTTAAGTGCTATCCTGTACTACTCACTAACTTTTTGGAGAAAAATGTATTTTAATAAAGGTGAAAAGTATCTGTGAAACAGAAAAAAGCCAATAAAGGCAAGAATCATAGATTAAAGACCAAACCACAAAGACAGAAGGAAAATATTGCGAATCCGTGTCACACAGTGAACAGAAATGACAGAGGTGATACAGGTTTCTGTCACTGCTCTTCAGTTCTCTGGCTCTGTGAGCAAGGTGTTTTACAACCTCTGATGCACTGTTTCTTCTGATATAAAGAGGGGTATCAGAACCGTCTTCAAGTGATCCTCCCAACTCCAACAACCTATGGTTTTAGGGTAAAGACTAGCGAGATTAGCCGGGGCTAGAAGAGGAATGTGCACCCTATAGATCTCAGGGCTAACTCCTGCTGCTGTGGCTGGAAGGCAGCCACACTAGTCCACGTACCACCGTCTCTGGCTGTGTCTGCATTACAAACGGGGAGTTAAAGGGTTGCAGTAAAGGCTCCATGGCCCCCAAGCCAAACTATTTACCATCTGGCCCTCTGTAGGAAAAGTGTGCCAACCCCCGGGCTGGAAAGGCTACAGTGGTCAAGGAGAGCTGGTTGACTCTAACAGTGACAGCCCAGTCTCCCGGGAGATAAAAGGGAAATGTTGAGCTAAGAAATCAGAGACACGGGAGCGTTGGCAATACTCTGAAATGTGTGGTTGGTGAAAGAAATTACAAAGAATTCAAAACAAGACAGGAGGTGTGAAGTATTTAAAATCTGTCAGGCATGAACGTGTGCAAAGGCAGATGGGAAGAAAACCATGAAAGCCAAGAGGCCAAGAGGGCAGAAGGGAATGAGTGAAGCCACAGGAAAGGAAAAGAGGTAGAGAATGTGGGGCGTGTTAAGGAGGAGAAGAAAGAGGCCTCCACAAGGGCTTTCTTGACCCAAGAAAACCCACAACCACGGAGCCTCCGGTCAGGAGGCCCTGGCTGCGTCTCCAGGCAAGTTCTCGCAGCACTGCTTCCTCGTGGCCGGCTGGTGTGTAAAACCCCCTGCGCAGGTCTTCCAGCCACTTACTCACCTAGACAGGCGTCCTGAGGCAGTTCCCTGTCCACCAGGCAGGGATCTTCTCCTTGTTGCAGCTGGCAGATCACCTTTGGCGTTGAGCACGGAATCCCTGCTCGTGAGGAAGGGAACGGGGTTTGAACAGGGGGCTCGAAGGGCAACCCCAGAGCTCACAAAGCAGCACCCACAGTGCAGAGAAGGGAGCCTGGGGAAGCAGAGCGCGCAGTACCAGCGCTTCTGAGGGCCCGGGCTCTCGGGGGATGGAGGCGGGGCCCGGTTCAGAAACGATAGGGGGCCCCCAGCTATGAGCGCCTCTAACATGGCCGTCCTGGAAGTTTCTCAGGCACTAAATGGGGACCCAGGGATTGGAAGAGGTCAACACTGGTCAGGAGGCAGGGCGGGAGGAAAGCAGAGGAAGGAGAAGAACACAGCGTGAAGGGTGGCCTGACATCAACACACACTTTCCACTCCACAGAGACTCGTCCTCTCCCAGGGGCACGGCGGAGGAGACGCTGCGGACTCTGAACCCCAAAGAGGTGGCTCCCCCGGCAGACTCTTCCTTAGAGACAAGCCTCCTTACCCAGCGAGACGAGGGCGCCGTAGTTCTCCAGCATCACCTCCCGGTACAGGGTTCTCTGCGCCGAGTCCAGGCGCAGCCACTCGTCCTGGCTGAAGAGCACGGCCACGTCCCTGAATGTCACAGACTCCTGCAACGGGAAATCCGCTCCTGCTCAGCGAGACCGACTTCTCCACCACTCGGTAGGTACGGGGCTGGCACCGGGATGTGTGGCAACCAATCCTGAAAATGTCCCCGGATTCGAAGTATTTCACCTCGACTATTTATGTTGAGCAACTAAGTCACAAATGTCTACGGGGAACCCACTGTTCTGGGTTCTGGGAGGGTGCGGGGGGGGGTGGGGAGGCAAAGTCCCTGCCAACGGGAAATTTCAGTCTCAGCCTGGGACCTGTCAGAGTAACTGAGCACATACATTCACCTCCCTCTCACTCAAAATCCAAATTAAATGAAAGGGGGGAAAATCAAAAGACCCTTACAGTAATGCCAGAAAACTGTGGAAATGCCATTAGAAGAACAGAAACGAAAAGGAATTTCTGAGCTGTAAATCAAATGGTAAGAATAACATTAGTTGATGTTTACTGGATACTTGTATGTTAGGGACTATGACGGAAGCTTTGTACACAGTATCTTCGCTGAGTTTCAGAGAAATCCTATGAAGAAGGTACTATAATTAAATCATTTTACAGATGAAGAAACAGCTCAAAAAGGAGCTCAAAAAGGTGACGTCACCTCCCAAGGTAATCCTGTTAGAAATGGGTGGAGATTGGAACTGAATTCAGGCACACAGACCTCTAAGCTATACTGTCACGCAGGTTTCCATGGTCTATGGAAATGAAAAGATCCAAAGGACCTGCAAGACTTTACGGGTGCCAAAGGGAACTGTGAGAGAAGGAGGTTCTTGCAAGAGAACCCCGTTATACCCCAAAACATGAGAAAGCAGGGGTTGGCCAGATGCCAACTCTTGTATGAAAGAGCTGGAACGCATGGAAAATGCTACATTTTGACCTTGTGATTCTACTTTTAGGATTTGACTACAAGAAATCCTCACACAACTGGGTAGGGATATTTGTTCAAGGATGTTCACGGGAACTTTACTTATATGCCGACCATTGTGGTAGGCTGAGTGATGAACCTGTGAACACTATATGATGTCCTTGACTTCAAGCCCCNTATATGCCGACCGTTGTGGTAGGCTGAGTGATGAACCTGTGAACACTATATGATGTCCTTGACTTCAAGCCCCACATCAGGGCTCTGTGCTGAGCAAGGAGTCTCCTTAAGTTTCTCCCTCTCCCTCTGCCTGTCCACTGCCCCACCCTCCACTTATGCTTTCTGGCATTTCCTTTAAAAAATTTTTTTTAAATGAAAAAATAAAAGGACTCTGAAGATCTTTTTTTTTTTTTTAAAGTAGGTTCCACGCCTGGCATGGAGCCCCGTGTGGGGCTTGACCTCNTTAAATGAAAAAATAAAAGGACTCTGAAGATCTTTTTTTTTTTTTAAAGTAGGTTCCACGCCTGGCATGGAGCCCCGTGTGGGGCTTGACCTCACGACCCTGAGATCATGACCTGAGCTGAGCTCAAGAGTCAGACGCTTAACTGACTGGGCCACCCAGGCGCCCCTTAAGGCTTCTGAGATGGGAAGAGGCTGGATTATCATCCAGATGGATCCAGTGTAATCACAGTGATCCCTGTTAGGACCCAAGAGGATTCACAGTCAGAAGTGGGTGAGATGCTAACATGAAGAGAAACAGACTGAAGTCAAGCACTTTAAAGACAGCTAAAAGGGCCCTAAGCCAAGAAACACAGGCTGTCACCCAAAGGTGCAAACAAGGCCTGGAAATAGATTTTCCCTGAGAGCTTCCAGAAAGAACCAGTCCCGCTAAGAACTTAACCTTAAGCCAGTGAAACCAATTTCAGCCTCTGGACCTCCAGAACTGTGGAAGAAATTTATGTGGTTTTAAGCCACTGTGTGGCTTATAGCAGCAATAGGAAACTAATACAATGGTGAAAAATTAAAGACCTCCCGTAAGTCTATCAGCAGGGGGATGGACAAGCAAATTATAGGACACTGATTCCATGAAATGTTTTATACATATAACCATTAAACAGAATGAAGTAGATCTGTATGGCTGACCTTGGAATTTGACCTTGACACACTGTTGATTCATATGAAAAATCGAGCTGCAAAAAATCCATATTTGTTGAAAAATTCTTTATCTATCTATCTATCCATCCATCCAGATACATTGGGAAGACTACAAGCTGTCCACCCTCATTATTCTTTCATGTTTATGGAGGGGCAGAAAAGAAATCTTTTGTTTATTACTTTGTAGCCTTACATTGTTTAACAGGGTGTGTGCATTTGTTTTGAAATGTTTTTTATTCCATTTTAGTTTGTGTATTGAGTTTTCAGCTCTGCCTCCTTGCATTCATAATGATTGCTCTGAGAATTATCATATGCATTCTTAGTTCTTTATGGTCTAGTTAGAGCTAACATTTGATTTCATATAGAATGCAAGAACCTGCAAGTATATGGGAATTTCCATCACCCCTTCCTCACGCTGTCCTTGTTAGAAAGATGCTCCCAGTTCAGAGAGTTGACAGGACTCACCAGACCTTACCAGGCATGCTCACGGGAGGCAATGGGTACAACGCAACAGGATAGAGGGTGTACTGAGGCCCTGGAGGACCAAGAGATGTTCCATGTGCAATCTCCCTTTATTTGCACACACAGATGAGGCCGTGTCCTTGGATCTATAGGAGCCCATGTCCTTGGATCTGGGAGAGCTTGGAGGGGAAACTCTGAGCAGGGGCCTTTTGTGTATAATGCAAGGCTTGTCAAACCATGTAGGCCAGCTGCCAACAGTCAGTGAAGAAGATGACCCTGGGGGTAGCCAGGGGCACTGGGATCTTAAACGACCCACCCACTGCCTTCATGCCCAGGGTCAAAAATCAGCCATCCAGGCATCCCCAGAGATAAAGACCGAGCTTTTCCAGTCCAGACACAAATGAACTCTAGATCCAGGGCTGTCATGTGCACTGTATCCACCTACATTATAAACCCCATCGTTCAGTATATTTTTGCTTTAAACCATCATAGACATTTTAAAGAAACTGAGAGGAAAAAGTATTTCTGTATTTATATTTATAGGCTCCATTTCTAATGCTCTTCACTTCCTTGCCAAGATGAGAGCTCCCATCTGGCATTATTTCCTTCCAGCCTGAAGAACTTCCATCTTCATTCTTAAAGACTACTTTTGTTGGTTATAGAATTCTGGGCTGACAGTTTCTTTCTTTCTCTCATATAAAACATCATTCTATTGTTTTTGGTGAGAAGCCAGTGGGCATTCAGGCACTGATGCTCTGTATTTCGTGTGATCATCTTATTCTGTTTGCTTTCAAATCTTTGGTTTTCAGTAAATTAGTGGTCAAAAAAAAAGAAAAAACTTGGCTCTGGGTTGCAAAGACCCTCCTCTTGAGCTTCCCTTAACTATGACCAAGATGGTCTCCAGTTCACGGGTATGGGAGAGCTCAGAGTGAAGAGCCTCCCTCTGGGCAGAGGGCAGCCCGGTCATTGCTAGATATTGCTTTGCGCTAAGTTTTGCTGCTCTTTACATTCTGGTTTCCTGAAACACCCGTCTCCTTATAATTTGAGAATCAAACCAAAGCCTAGCCTAGTGGCAAGAAGCGTACCAAATTTGGCAGTCCTCAAGTGAAACTACATCCTCTGTGAAGACAAAGACTGTCTAGTATGTGATACTTTGCACCAAGCATTTATTGTAGCCAGAAGCATACATTCAGAGCTGACTCAATCTTGGGTCATAAAGTGAGGTTAGGATGACTTAAGAGTGACCTGGGGACAGAGGAGGCACACCCCTCAGCACTTCCTCCATGAATCCTGCATCCTGGGGAAAACTTACAAAGCTCTGGATTCCCCCCCAAGTTTTCGCTGGAGAGAAAAGTACCCAGACAAAGAATGGAAACACATCCACCATCCCTAAACCCAGAAAGCAATTTATGAAAGAAACAAACTTCACTTACCGTCACCTTGGTGGGCAGCAAATCCACAGCCATTCTTTCCTTCTCAGTTTTCCTATCAAGGTAGTGCAGACTGCTGACAAGGTAGGTCTGGAGAGGAACAGGTGTCATGAGGAACTCTGGTGTCAAGGGATGGCTTGGAGAGAGGAAGTTCCAACCACCCGTAATGTCTACTGGGTCCCAACAAAGCCACAGCACATAAATGATGCAGATCAAGTAAAACAAGTGCTTACCAAGCCAATGAAGCTCTAAGACAATTCGCCCATCTCTGTCTCCCTGTATTAATGATATTCAGTGCTGTAAGGTGATGCTTTACCATCACCTAAGGTCTACTAGCTGTAACTTAGCAAACTACAACTCACCCCTAGATACCTGGAGGCCTTAAGAAGCTTTAAACCGTACACATTGTAAAACCCACGATGAACATGAATTTCCCCGGCTGCCACTTTCAAACACAGGCAGCCAGTCCTAAATCTGCCTGCCCTACCTAGCCCTTTCCTTCCAGAAGAAGCCACAGTAAAGGCACTTGTCCACATCTGCCTTGTCTCTCTGCCTCATGACCCACCCAGGTGCTGTCCCTGTGTGGCCCCTGCCTGGAGTGCTGCATGGATCCCCGATATCATACAACCTGCAAACCTTCCTCCTCCCGCCCGGCCCCTGCCTCTGGCCCGACCTTTTTGCACCCACCAGAATGTTTAAAACACTCTCTCTGGCAAGGATGCACCCCAGATTGTTGCTCGGAGGCCCTTCCTAAACACACATTCCACAGGGGTCACCTCTGAGAGCACCCACAACTGGATACAGGCCTGCCTCTCACACACAAACCCCAGCTGGGAGGACATGGGAAAAATGCTCCTGGAGCAGCCAGACCAGTGTCGGAGGAGGGCCCGGCTGCAGCTGCTTGCACTGGGCACCTGGGTTTGCCCAGGGCTCTTCCCGGAGCAGCACTTGGCGTGAGAGCTCAGGCAGCTGAGGGTGGGGTGTCAGCTGGGGCTGGGGCACCTCAGCCAGGTGGAGGAAGCTGCTGTAGGAGTAACCACAGACACTAGGAGATGCACACCTCCTCCACACCAGAAGCGGTGGTGCTTGGCATGTATTGTTTCTAAACCCCACGAGAACTCTAAGAAGTATTGCTACCCTATTTTACAGATGCCAGGGAGGCTGAGAATTTAGCGACCTGCCAAAGAAACAAAAATGGTAAGTAACAGGGGCAGGAAGGGAATCCTGGTTCTGGTGCAGGGCTCTCGCTAAATGTGGCAAATCACCAGGCCACTCTGCCCCAGTTTCTCCGTCTGTAAAATGGGGGCCGCGTGCAGGCACCTTACAGGGCATAAATCCCGAAGGATGAAATGAGTTAATTCATCCAAGGCATCCAAGGCTAGCCCACTGCCTGGCACACCAAGTGCTCGGCGGGCACGAGCTATTGTTTTTACACCACAGAGAGGTCTCCGAGAAGCCAGCCCCCCAGC
>LNAC01000450.1:73534-118364 GCA_002007465.1 Ailurus styani | reverse complement strand
ACCCACGGGCCGCGCCGCGTCTCCCGGTGCCCGCGCGCGGCACCGCCCGGCTCCGCGCTCCCCACCCACCCCGAGACAGGCGCTGGCTCCACCGCCGCGCGGAAGAGGCCCCCGGGAGGTCTCCGCCTCAGGTAGGCCGCCCCAGCGCAGCCGGGGTCACCCGCGCCACAGGCGCCAGAAAGGCCGGGAGCCGTCCCGCAACCCCGCGATCCTGAGGACTACCACTCCCGGCATGCCTCGGCCGCGCGGACTACATTTCCCAGAAGGCAGCCGGGCGACCCCCGGGACATTCCCGTTCCCTCTCCCGGCGAGCTCAAGGGACCCGCAGTCCGCCCCCCAGGAGGCCCGCGACAACGCGAGGGCGCGCATGACTAAAGAGGCAGGTGATCTCCCCCCAGTGCCGGCTGCCTGCATCCGCTCGGGGCCTTGTTGTGCTAGACAGGCAAGGTGATTTGAAAAAACAAAACCCGAATTTAGACGCCTTTAGGATGGTCAGTGCGCCATGGTCCCCCACCAGCTAGTTAGGATTATTTTTATTTTAATGCGTACCATACTCAGATGATGATGAATGCACAGCTACAGTTTAGGAAAGAAACCAATACCCACATATCCAACACTTAGCTTAGAAAGATATTTGACCGGTATTTCTGAAGCCCTGTCCACAACGCTCCCCTGTCATTTGTCTAAATTGTGCTAAGCGTTTGCCCTGCTTAGCTTGATGGTATTGTATTCCACAATAAGTGTTTATTTTTGCAAGGTTTTTGATCTTTATATAAATGGAATCTGCTTATGTTCTCCTGTGACATATGCTCCACATGAACGCTTTTTGAAAAAAATAAAATCAACTGAGTATATTTTAAAGATCTTATTGCTTTATTCGGTGATTCACGAACCAGGTAGCATCCTAGCACGTAAGAAGGAACTCCAAGAAGTACTACATGCAAGCCTTTTATAGGCAGAAGGGAGCGGGAACAAGGAAATTATCCTAGGCAAAAAGTGGATTGGCTATTTCAACGTTAGCTTCCCTACAGAAGATGGTAAAGATTTATCAGGCAGATTACCTAATTAATGATGATCATGCAGCTCCTGGTTGGCTGGTTTAAGATTTCATTTCCGGAAGAGCTGAAACTCTAGGTCTTTGTTTGGTGACGGGGGAACTTAGCCTGAGAGATCGATTTTTGAGCCTCTTATCTATAACAACTTTTAGATTCACCTGTCTTGATACACGCAAAGTTCATTCATTATCACTGCTGTATAAGATTCCATTGTTCACTCATTCAACAACAAAAATCTTCAACACCTCTCTTGCTCTTGTTCTAGATGCCAGAAATACATGTTGAACAAAACCCTCAAAACCTCTGCATTCTTGCAGCTTAAATTCTCTGGGAGGAGAGAGAAGAAAGATGATAAACAAGATGAATAAATGGTATGATTTTAGGTAGTGATGAGTGCTAATGAGAAAACAAGAAAGGGGGAACAGGAACCCTAGTGGGGGGGGGAGTACTGCAATGTTCTACAAAGCGGTTAAGAAACATCTAAGAAGGTGACATTGAAGAAAGATCTGCAAAAAGATAAAGAGTGAGCCCAGTTAAGGGTCTGTGGGAGGGCTTTCTGGCAGGCTGAAAAGCAGATGCCGGGAGGTGGGAGCACACCCGGCCTGTTGAAGACACATTAATACTGTTGCTGAAGCAGAAAGCAGAAAGAAGTATTGGAGAGATCAGAGGCAAGAGGACTACAATGCACAGGCTCTTACTGGTCACAGTTACTGGATCTTACTCTGAAAGAGAATGTTCTGAGCAGTGGAGATGTTAGAGTAGGCAGTTAGTTAGGGGTTAATAGACTACTGGTGGCCAGCAAAGGGGGAGTTGGGGTCAGCTATGGGGGAAGTTAGAAACTTGTCCGGACAGCACTACCCAAAACAAAGCCAAAGGAGGCTAGATTAAACCAGACAGGGCCAAGACAAAGAAGACTGGAGACCCTGATCAGGTAAGGGAGAAAAGGCGAGAATCCCTGCTCCCAAGAAATCCCCTCCCCAAGTAATACATATTCCACCCCCTAGCTAAGAACTGTCAGTAAAAGACATAGAGATCTGAACCCAGCTTCCCCTTGAGCTCGCCTGCTCTGGGGAGCATAGTCTCACTTGAATAAACTTGCCCACTTACACCACTCAACTGCGTGTCTTGTCTCTCCTTGAATTCTTTCTACTGTCAAAACCAAGAGCCTCCTGCAGCATCCTTGGGACAGGCAGGGCAGAGACCTCAGGACCCTGGGGTCTCCCTTGTCCATCCTCTGATGTCCATTTCTAAGTGATGACTTTGACTGTCGTGCTGAGAGTTAACCGAAGGGTCAAACGAAGCAGCTGAGAGACTGGGGATAGCTAGAAGTCCATGGCTGTGAATTCTGAGAGAAAACAGCAGTTTGGACGGAGTAGTTTTAAGTGGTTAGAAAAGCTCAAAGCTCAAAATGTGAAAAAGATGAGGATGTTAAGAAAATTTCGAACATATATTTTTCGACTATGAAGTATATCATTTATGTTTTTAAAAAATACTCTTTATGCCCCATTTTTCTGATTGTAAAAATTAAGAATTAACGTTTCCTCTGACTTCCTTTATACATTGAGCCAAACACCAATTTATTCTACTTTGTCCCATTTAAAATTTTTATAGTATGGGCTAATAGGCCATGACCACCAGTATCCAATTTTAATACTTCCATATTCCACTTTCTCAGCTACAAATTCTGGCAATTTCCTCAAGTTTTATCATCTATATTTATTTATAAGCAAACCTATTTTAACCTGTTTCTTTATTGGTCACGTCTGTGACTGCTTCCTTAGGTTTCTCTTTGGGTCTTGGTATTTCTGTTCCTTTTCACATTCTCACAACTAGTTTTTATCAGTGCCCTCCCAGTAATTCCACAGCCTTCTGTACTTGGTCTTTTGAAGAAACCTGAGGCCAATTTGAATTTTTTTCCCCCTTGCAGGTAACCTTTATTTCTCTATTTTGACTAATATATAAATCTTATCCCTCACTCCACCCCAGTTTCCTCTATCTTTACCCCCTTCCCCCCATCTAGAGACGAGTTTTTCCACTGTTTTTGTCCTGGAACACACACAAAAGGGAAAGGCTCAGTTCTGGGGTTTTTTTTTCTGCCTTCTTCATTAACATCTTAAACTGTTACTCTTAAAGTCTGGCTTTGTTATCTCTGATAACTCTCACTCTGCCATTCTGTGCCTTTCCCTCTATTTTCTGAGGGGATTCTGTAAAATTGCCTCCCAAGCTTACAGAATGCAATTTCTAAAGTGATTATTTTCCCACTGTTTCTAATGTAGTTTATTCTTTAAAAAAAAAAAAAAAGCCCCATGGGGCACCTGGATGACTCAGTAGGTTAAGCACCAGACTCTTGATTTTGGCTCAGGTCATGATTCCAGGGTCATGAGATCAAGTCCTGCATTGGGCTCTGTGCTCAGCATAGAGTCTGCTTGAGATTCTCTCTCCCTTGCTTTCTCTCAAATAAATAAAATCTTTTTTTTTAATAAAAATTTTAAATGGTCATGTATTTGAAAAAAAAATGTCTACACCGTGTAGAGCATTCTGGAGGTAGTACGAAACCCACTGTCCCAATGCAGCAGGCTGTATGGGGTCTGTGTGGTGGAACTGGATATGGACTAGTTTTCTTCCCTGCCTCTCCCCCCTCCTCCCTTCCTTCTTCCTGTCCTTCCTCCTTTCTCTTTACAGTGAGGAAATAAAACAAAAACAGAATAATAGGAAAAGGAGAAATAGGAATGGTTCCTCCTGTTCAAGATTACAAAGGCTACAGTGAAGTATATGCGATGTTTCAAAGTGCATAACAGCACAGCTTCAATCTGACTCTCTCTAGCAGTGGATGATCTAAATGACATCTGTCCCTGGACAATGTGGAATGGAGGCCAATGGACCTGCTGGACTTGGGGACATGGGGTAAACTGGAAAATGCCACCCAGATCCTACTGTGAACTTAAATGTTCTCATAGAAACATGCCATAAAGTATTCACATCTTCTTCCCCTATATAAACTCCCATAGAAATTTAAAGTGTATTATTACACTCAAGAGGGATTGCAAACATTTGTTTAGGAAAAATTACCCAAGTGACCCAAGCAAAGAGATGCATGGGCAGGATTGTGTTGGAATAGAGGGGACCAAAGTGTAATTCCATCTAGGTCTTTCTATTACAACCCTATAAATTTATGGAGTCATGAAAACCTACAATTTTTTTATTGTATATAATTTGCTTAAAAGAAATTGAAATCTTGCCAGCTTGTTTTCTTTTGCTCATATCTTTAAGTAGGCTCCACTCCTAACGTGGGGCTTGAACTCATGACCCTGAGATCAAGAGTTGCATGCTCTTCCAACTGAGCCCACCAGATGCCCCTTGCCCATGTCTTTCCACTGAAACAAAGATCACAAAGCAACTGATGATGATCACAGAGCAGCTTTTAGACCTCTTGCCAAAGGCATGACAGTGGGTGTGTTCTGTCTTGGGCACAATGAAGTTTTTGGGTATGGCACACAGTAGGCACTTAAAGATAGAAATAAAAATGGGGGCAGACATGATGTGTACTTGTTTGGGAAGATAACCAAAATATTTCTTTGGGTAGATGAGGTAGTGATGATGGTATAAACCTGAAACTCCCATCATATCCTTTGGAAAAAAACAACAAAGGATATGGGAGAGGAAAGAGGCAGTAGTGTTCCTTCAATGGATATAAGACCACCACCAGGAAAAGAAAGTACGCTCTATGTGTGAAAATATGCAAAACAGTACAGGTGTAGAAGAGAACAGAATATAAGTGTTTCAAACTACATGCAGGAAATTTAAACAACTCCTATAACTCGACAACAGAACAGCCCATTCCAAACATGGGCAAGGGATTTGAACAGAATATTTCTCAACAAAAGATATAAAAATGGCCAAAAAGCATATAAAAGAGAGTTTCAACATCACTAGTCATCAGGGCAATGCAAATCATGACCAGAATGAGACACCACTTCACACCTGTGAGTGTGACTATTATGGAAGAAAGCCAGAAAATACCAAGTGTTGGCACAGATGTAGAACCACCCACATTGGAACTGGAACCTTCGCACATTGCTGACAGGAATGTAAAATGGTGCAACCACGGTGGCAAAGAGTTTGTCTATAATAACCACTCCTCATATGACTCCACAATCCCACTCTTAAGTATCTACCCGAGAGAAATGCCCACACAAACACTTGTATGCAAATGTTTGCGGCAGCATTGTTTATGATCGCCAAAATGTGCAAATGACCCAAATGTCCATCAACACATGAATGGATAAATAAAATGTGGTGGATATTTACAATGGAACATTACTCAGCCTTAAAAAGGAAGAAAATCCTGACACCTGCTATAATGTGGATGAACTTTGAAGACATTATGCTAAGTGAAATCAGCCAGACACAAAAGGACAAATATATTATTCCACTTATATAATCTAAAATAGGCAAATTCAAAGAGGTAGCAAGTAGAATAAGAGGTGACCAGGGCTGGCAGCAGGGGAAGTGGGGAAAATTACTGATTAATGGGTGTGGAGCTTCTATTTGAGGTGATGAAAAGTTCTGGAAATAGATTCTAGTGATGGTTACAAAACACTGTGAATATCCTTAATACCACTAAATCGTATGCTTAAAAATGGTTATAGTGGCAAGTCTTATATATATTTTACTGCAGTTTAAAAAAAATACATGCAGGAGGTAAGGAGACATCCACGGAAAGGTAATGCTTTATGGGGAGAATACTGTTAATGCAAAGACAGTGATGTGGAAACTATGTGTCAAGGGGGAAAGTAGCAAGAGGAGGAAACAGACGATCCTGCAAGAAAAGAAAGAAAATTCCCAAAGTGTTTTTGACTCCACAATTTCTCCTCCAACCCCCAAGTCATCCAGTCAAGAAATCATATTTTGCTACACAGACAGAAGAAGGTGTACATGACTTACAGATTTTAGGTACAGACTCAGCTTGTGACAGAAAGGACACAGAAATGAGCTTGCAGGGGCTCTTGAGGCCAAGTCTGGGACAATTTTGGCATCGACATACAAAAAGATATTAGCAGATTACAGTCCATTGCATAAAATAAGAAACCATGCTTCCAGCCATAAAAACAGAAGATAACACTTCCCTAAAGTGCAAAGACAATAAAAGTACAAGAAATGATGGAATTATGAGATCTCCACGTGGAAACCATTGTGATGACAATAAAGCAAGTGTCATCTATAGATGCTAAAACTGGCGGAGGTGAGTTTGTCTAGTACAGGTATACGTGCATACACTCATCGGATCGCCTCTCAAGATACTAATGACTGTGAAGAGAAAAACAGTGACTTTAGAATGAGAGACCAGGCAGACACCACCCCAGCCAAGGTAAAGCTGAAATCACCAACATCACAAGGCTCCCAATATGATAAGACCATGAACTGAGAATACAATATTGCTTTGGTGGTTTTCTCACCAAAAAAGCACAGCATAAAGCTAACCATGCAGAAAACACTGGACAAAGCCAATGGAGGGACAGTCTAGGGGGGAAAAATGGGCCTATTCATTTCACAGAGCTCTTTGTGAGAAAATGGGTTTGGTAAGAGAAGGGCCCAACCCACCTGAAAGGTGAACATTTTAAATTACATTTTAATTACTGTAAACACTATAAATTCAATGTATCAGGCATGTCAATTGTATTATAAAAAGTAAAGCAGGGGCGCCTGGGTGCCTCAGTGGGTTAAAGCCTCTGCCTTCGGCTCAGGTCATGATCTCAGGGTCCTGGGATCGAGCCCCACATCGGGCTTCCTGCTCGGCAAGGAGCCTGCTTCCTACTCTCTCTCTACCTACTTGTGATCTCTCTCTCTCTCTCTCTCTCTCCCTCTGACAAATTAAAAAAAAATTTTTTTTAAAAAGTAAAGCACGTTCTTTTTTCAGGTTGCTTTGTAAATGGCCTATTAGGAAGGTATAAAAATAGCATTCTCTTCTGCCTAGATTCTGAACCAGCCTCTTTGAGAATAAGAGAAACCAGGCAAGATGAATGTGTTCACAACTCAATGATGAGTCTTTCTTTGCCTAGTTCTCTTATGCATATTTTTGTAGTTTAGTATGTGTTTCCTGACTTGGGATAGGAACCCATCTCTCTTCGTCTGATGATCTAGGGAGATGAATGAGAAGGGAAAGTATAGACAGGAAAGGGAGATGTTGATAGTTTTTTTTTTTTTTAAGGAGACATGTTTAAATTCAACAGTGGCCAGAAGAATGTTATGACCTTCGAGGTGCAGTCAGTTGAGCACCTGACTCAGGGTTTCAGCTCAGGTCGTGATCTCAGGAGATTGAGCCTCAAGTAGGACTCCTCACTGAGCATGGAGTCTGCTTGAGATTCTCTCTCCCTCTCCCTCTGCCCCTCCCCCTGCTCTCTCTCTCCTAAAATAAATAAATCTTTTAAAAAAGAATGTTATGACCTTGAAATGGCCCTTGGATACAACCTCTTAAACTTGATGTGCACTTCACCTAGGGTGATCAGGCAGTAAGATCTGTTTTATCCTACCTCAAATGACCCAGTATAGAGTTGGGCAAAAAAACCTCTGTTTAATCACTTTTACCGATATAAACACTGGACTTCCTACTGATCCTCATTCTGGCCGGCCTGGGCAACCTCTTCCTGAGAAGGCAGGCTCTCTCAGGCGTCAGGCAAGCTGAGGAACCCCAAGTCACTTCCTTGCCTCACAGCCAGAGGTAATCGCCATCCTGAATTGTGTGTTCCTATGGTAGCTAGTCTCCAAATATCGTCCCAATGAACCACAACCCTGGTATTCACACCCTTGTATCATCTTCTCCCCTTGAATCTGGACCACATCTATCAACCGTTTTTCACCAAGAGAATACAGAATTATGTCATGTGACTTCCAAAGCTGAGTTCTAAGATCTGCACTTTCAATGTAGATCTTTTAGGACGCTGGCTCCTGGGACACTGCCTCTCAGGAACCAGCCACCCTTCTGTGTGAAACCCAACTGGTCTCTCAGCAGCAGACATCTCTGGGTGCCGACCACCCTGGACACCAAGCGCAGGTGAGCAGCAGCTGCCATCTGACTGCAAATGCATTAGAGATGCCAAGTAAGAACTGCCCAGATGAACCCAAATATGGAACCAACAGTATTAATAAATTGTTGCTTTAAGCCACTAAATTTGGGGATGAGTTGTTACACAGCAACGAATAGCTAGAATATCTTGTCATTCAATCACTTGCTATTTTTAGTATCATTACTACATGTATAAATCACTTAAAATCAATATTGTGGAACATGTTATTATACCATATGTTGTTTCCTATGACTTTTGAAAAGTCAACAGGCCTTTAAATTCATCTGTGTTTGCTTATAGCTTTGGTTCACTTATTCTTACTGCTGCTTTACATTGTCAATATTTCAAAATTATTTATTTTCCTATTAACAGACATTCAGACTACTTCCAAACATTAGCTTCTATGATCAGTGCTGCTAAGAATATCTTTATACGTTGAGTCTTACTGCTCATATGCACATTTATCTATCATATGTACATAGGAGTGGGACTTCTGTGTTTGATGACATGCACAAATTCAACTTTACAGGATGCCGATGGTCTGTATCAATTTACACTCCTACTAGTGGAGTACAGATTCCAGTTATTCCACATACATTCCAAAACTCAGTTACGTCACATATCTTCATTTTTACTCATCTTAAAAAAACCCATAAAATTTGGGGTGCCTGGCTGCTTAGTCAATGAAGTGTGTGACTCTCGATCATGGAATTGTGAATTCAAGCCCCACATAGGATACAGAGCTTACTAAAAAACAAAAAAAATTAAAAAAAAATAAGGTCTATTTAAAAAGTCATAAAATCCTCTCTGTGATCCTAATTTCCATTTTTAAGCTCTTTTCATGTTTTTAGAAATCTGTATTTCCTCTTCTGTGAAATAAGTAGTCATGTATTTGGAACACCTTTTTTCCTACAAGGTTGTTTTTTTTTTTAAGTTGATTTGTACAAAGTATTTAAACTTTCCAGACAATAAGCGTTTGTCAAAAAAGTGGAAAGATCTATTTTATGTCTTTTCAATTCCATTTTAGTATACTTTGATAACCAGATGTTCTTTTTTCTTAATGTGAGCAAATGTAGAAAAAGATTTCATGGCTTATTTGTATCTTGCTTTAAAAAAATCCTTCCCTATTGTGAGGTCATAAAGTTATCCTTTATTTCTTATTCCAAAAGGTATACAATTTTGCCTTTCACAGAATTCTTTTTGTGGTGAGGGTAGGGATCCAATTTTTCTTCTATGTGGATGAAATGTTTTTCTCAGAGCCATTATTCATTATTGAATAATTTGTTCTTTCTCTATATTGCTCCTGTCATGACTGCTTCCAACATTTTACCATTTTTTTATTGCAGGTTTTTGGTAAATACCCTCTTACCAGGTTAAGTAAGCTCTCTCCACTGCTTACTAATAGTTTTTACAATGAATTGGTGCTGAGTATTTTGGTTGCTTTGTCTGCATTGAGATGAACATATGGATTTTGTACCTTTAACCTGCCCCAGTAGTACACAGCATCTGTAAGTTTCCTAATGCTAAGTAACCCACTCATTCCCGTGAAAAATCTCCATTTATCATGATGCATTAACTATACTGAGGTACTGCTGGATTACATTTGCTTTGTTTAGTAGCATTTTTACATTTTTGTTCCTGGATGATATGGGCCTGCATTTTTTTTTCTTTCTTGTACTTTCCTTGTCAGATCTTGGTACTGGCTTATACTGGAATCATCGTGCTTGTAAATGGTCTCCTCTGGATGATCCCGTGTAAGACTCAAATGGCCTGTCACTTGCAAGTTTGAGAGCGCTCAATGTAAAAATAAATGGGCCTGATATTTTCTTTGTGTAACTTTATTCAGATTTATTTAGGGGGATTATTTTGAGGACTGTACTGTTGCCAGAAGATGTAATGGTCTGAACGTGTGCCCCTTCAAAATTCATGTTGAAACCCTAACCCCAGAGGTGACAGTATTAGGTGGGGCCTTTGGGAGGTGACTGTCATGAGGATGGAGCCTCATGAATTTGATTAGTGCCCTCATAAGAGGTCTGGGAGCTCCCTCGTCCCTTCAACCATGTGGGGATCTAAGAAGGCCCCGGCTAAGAACCAGAACAGGATCCTCACGAGAACACACCCAAGCAGGTGCCATGATCTTGGACTTCCTGGCCTCCGGAACTGTAAGAAGAAAGTTTCAGTAGTTTAGAAGCCACCCAGGCTGTGGTATTTTATTATGGCATCCTAACTGGACTAAGACAGGGAAGTTACGTTTTCCTAGAAAATTTCCCAGAAATTAGAGAATTTAAAAGAATGATTGTGGGGAAAGAGGCACTGCAGTGGAGGATTACATGACCCAGAAAAGTCTGTTTCTCACGAGTCTGCAACAGTAAAACTGATTAGTTGGTTCCAGGAAGCAAACGTTAAATTCAATGATTTTTTTGCTTGAACTCAGTCTTCACCCCCAATAGTACCTTTTCTGAGTTTTTTCTTAACTCTTTGACAAAGAAAAAGAAACTTGTCCTTTAAAAAAACAAAACAAAAAAACAAAATAGATAGTTCAGTCCTTAAGTGCCTGCCCATTCCAGATGATACTGGACAAAACTAGAGGATGTTTCTTCTGTAAAGTTCAACAGTTTTAGTTTGACTTGGGCAATAACTGTTTTTACCTTGCCGGAATTATTATTCACATTTTAGAAATGCTGAAATGTGCTAACTTGTTGAAGCATCTAACAGCCCATTTACTGAACTTAGAGTCTGAATTTCTGTCTCGTGACCCTCAGAGTGTGGGAGGGAGTGAAAGTTACCTGGTTCACTTTACCTCCAGCTAGGACGAATGGTGATCCACATTCTTCCTGGGCCTTCCTGGATGGTAACCAGAGAGCTCAGTGAAGCAGGCACAGCCTGCGTGCCAAGAGGCACGCTCCCACCTTATATTGTAAGATCATTGCTAACATTTATCAGTGGAGTAACTTGCAAAAGCAGTAGTTGTCTGAATAACCTTTAATTCTCAACCTCACACAGCAAAGGTAATCACTTTATGATAAAACCAAGTGAAATACCATGCATTTTGTGATTTAAAATAAAGTGGCTTTAGAGCTGCTTCAGAGCTAGGAACCAGTCATCAGGGAGAAAACTCACAGGACTCTACACCTGCAGAGTATACAGAGTGATTTTCTTTTCAAGTAAATGGCTTGGAAAACAGAGAAGAAACAACCCCAAAAGTTTTCACAACCACCAAGTACACGTTTTGCCTTTAAACTATTAAAAAACTATTAAAGAACACATTTTAGTGACAGTGAGGTAGCTACAGGTTACCTGCTTATATTTCTTCTCCAAAACATTCTTCTTAGTATAACTGGCTTGCATAACACTTAAATGTCATTTCAAAAAAATAGATTCCTAGATTAATCTAAAGTCTGAATTTTATGGCTGCACTTTTACATAAATCAACAAGCTTCCCAGTGACACTTGCGAAAGCTGGGGGCTCTTATTGCCCATCCCCAGGGAGAAGATAAAAGAATCTTACACATTCTCTACCTTATAGTCATAATAACTTAAAAACATTTCATAGTAGCTTTCCTAATACACCTAAGTTACCTGCATCATGAAGTCTCTGATGTCTGAGGAGGTCTACGTTCTGAAGTTTAACTCACAATTAACTACTCTTCATCACTTTCTGCCCAGGATGAGTTTTTCAAAATTGAGTATGGAATGAACCTCAGTTGGAAGACTTTCCACGTGTGTTTTATTTATAGTTTTTCTCCAGTGTGAGTCCTCTGATGATTAGTAAGGGATGAGCTCTGACTAAAAGCCTTCCCACATTCTTTACATTTATAAGGCTTCTCTCCTGTATGAATCCTCATGTGTGTCATAAGGGATGAACTTTGTCGGAAGGCTTTCCCACATACTTTACAGTTAAATGGTTTCTCTCCAGTGTGAATTCTCTGGTGCTGAATGAGAGCTGAGCTTTGGTTGAAGGCTTTTTCACAATCGTTACATTTATAAGGTTTCTCTCCAGTATGAATTTTCCGATGAGTATTAACTGCTGAGTGGGAACTGAAGGCTTTTCCACATTCTTTACAGTTATACGGTTTCTCTCCAGTATGGATTCTGTTGTGTATATTAAGCCGGGAAATCCAGGAGAAGGCCTTCCCACATTCATTGCATTTGTAGGGTTTTTCTCCTGTATGAATTCTTTGATGCTGTATCAGAGCAGAGCTTTGGCTAAAGGCTTTCCCACATTCTTTACATGCATAAGGTTTCTCCCCAGTATGAATTCTCTGATGTATGATAAGGGCCGAGTGGTAACTGAATACTTTCCCACACTCATTACAATTAAAGGGTTTCTCTCCAGTATGAATTCTGTGGTGTCTACTTAGCCGTGATATTGAAGTAAAGGCTTTCCCACACTGACTACATTCATAGGGTTTCTCTCCAGTATGAATCCTGTGATGTTGAATAAGAGATGAGCACTGGCTAAAGGCTCTCCCACACTCATTACACTTATAGGGCTTTTCTCCAGTATGAATTCGTTGGTGATTATTCAGGGATGAGCTTCCTTTAAATGTCTTTCCACACTCATTACATTTATAGGGTCTCTCTCCAGTATGCATCCTCTGATGTCCGATGAGAGACGTGGTGAAACTGAAGGCTTTCCCACATTCACCACAGATGTAAGGTTTCTCTCCTGTGTGAACTCTCAGGTGCTGAGTGAGAGAGGAGCTTTGGCTGAAAGCTTTCCGACATTCCTTGCATTTGTAGAGCTTCTCTCCGGTGTGAATTCTCTGGTGTTTACTCAGGGAAGAACTGTGGAGGAAGATTTTCCCACAGATGTTACATTTGTAACACTTGCGTACTGTATTGACTCCCAGTTGTTTAAACAGAACTGAATACTGCTGGGAATGGGGTTTCCTTCCTCTGGAAACGAGTCTGGGCTTTCTAATAAGGGATGATTTCAGACTGAGATTTTTCCCAAGCTCAATACTTGTAAAGCTCTTCTCCCTCATGTAGGTGTTTTTGATGGTGACTAAGACTTTCCTGAAAGGTTTGTTCTTTTTGCCTTGTTGCTTTTCTAGCTTGTCCTCATTTATGTAGGCTTTCCCCAACTTGAAGTCAAAAGGACCATCACCTAGGAGTTTATTCATTACTTCCTGATTTTCTTCTTCAGAAACTGTAGTTTCAAACAAGCGCTCCCAACCTAAAATAAACAAAACAGGTAAGTCTCCCTTGCACTGAGAATAAAGAAAAGTGACACCAAAATATACAAGGATTGCTAACAAATATGTCCTGGATGCTTAAGAAAGGATGAGGAGAAAGAAGGGCAAGAGAAAGAAGCAGCATGGGAGACATTCCTGGGTGGAGAGTGTCTGTGGAAAGGTGTATGTGGGTGAGCTCTGAGGGAAGCTCCTCCAACAAGGGCAGCCAGGCCTGCTCTAGGAACAGAGCTGAGGTCAGCAGGGGACAGAGCACTTCTGAGTTCAGCGGGTTGTGTTACTCCTCAGCTCCCTCTCCTGCATCAGTTACTGGTGCACTCAAGGTAAATCCACGAGGAGACTGCAGAGGGGCTCTAAGTAAAAACTAGAAGAGTTGTGGGCCTTAAAAAGCTCTGTAAAACTCAGGGCCTCAATTGGTGCTGTTGTGAAAATACTCCGAGTGCTGTATGTGGTGTTATGATGGAAATTTCCTCACTCGTTCAAGCAATTATTTACTGAGTAGCCACCATGCAAAGGTCAAGATCAGGAGTATGGGGAACAAATCAGACAGGAACCCAGTTTTCACAAAGTTTACATTATAGCAGCAGGGTATTGACAGTGACCAAGTGACCAAATAAACTAGGGATGATGAGTCCTGGGGGTGATGAGAACGAGGAAAACAAAAACAAGGTGATGTGCAGTATGAGTAAATGAGCTGACATTTTAAACTGGGTTGATAAAGAAGTAGAATTAAAGATGGGATCTAAGGGGCACCTGGGTGGCTCAGTGGGTTAAAGCCTCTGCCTTCAGCTCAGGTCATGATCTCAGGGTCCTGGGATCGAGCCCCACATCGGGGTCTCTGCTCAGCAGGGAGCCTGCTTCCTCCTCTCTCTCTGCCTGCCTCTCTGCCTACTTGTGATCTCTCTCTCTCTCTCTCTCTGTCAAATAAATAAATAATATCTTTTAAAAAAAATGATGGGATCTAAATAATGAGAGGTGGCCATGCAAAAATGTGGGTGTAAAGAGGATTCCAGTCAGAAAGAACGCAAGGCGAGAGTCAGCTTCGAGTTGTCCAGGAACCCAGATTCATCCAGTGTGGCCTGAGCAAGAGGGAACAAGACAGCATTAAGAGGTGAGGAAAAGAAGTAGGCAGAAGCCGTATCATGTGGGGTCTTGTAAGATATAGGAAGCCATGTGGAATTTCTTCAGAGGATCACTGCAGGCTAGGCGGGACAAGACAGTTTTGTTTAAAGAGGATGCCAATGGTGGTGTGACAAATGGACTGTAATTGGGGGTGGGGGAAACAAGGGCAAATGCAGAGCAGCCGCTCAAGAGAATAGATGGAAGTGACAGCAGTCTGCACTAGTATGGCAGTGGAGGGGGGCACATTTGGGATGTTTTGAAGGCAGAGATGACAAGTACCTTCACCTATGAATAGGATGTACAGAGTATGTACATCCAGAGTATGTAAAAGAGAGGACTCAAGGATGATGTCCAGCTTCTGGCCTGGGCAGCTCAATGGAGACTGGTGCCATGAAACAATATGGATAGTCCTGGGGGAAAAGTATGTTCTTGAGAATAATTTTCAGCCCACTTTTGATCACTTAGGATACAGTGCAAGGAATGGCGTCACTGCTTCAAAAAGAATGAACGTATTTTCTTAAACAATGAATGTATTTTCTTAAATGAATGTAATTTCTTAACTAAAAAAGATATGTAATCATTGTAAGAAAAATAAATAAAATACAGAAAACTATAAGCATGAAAATTGAGTTTACCCACACACACCACACACAAATATAATCACTGCTAGATGTGGAATTTAGCTCACCAGAATTTTTCTGGATATTAGAAAACACTTTTATCTGAAAAATAAAAATAGGCTGAAACTACACTTCCCCCTACCTACTCTTCACTTAAAAAAATTGTAGGCTTCTCTCCATGGCAACAAATGAAGGTTGACACCATCATTTTTTTTTACACCATCATTTTAATGGCAATGTAAGATTTCAAAGCACAAACATAAATGTAATTTAACAAATCCCCTTCTAAGAGTCACTTAGCTTTCTTCTCCCCAGTGATCCCTCATGTTATAACAAACATTCTTTATACCACCTTCGCAACTCAGCACAATTATGGAATTAATTATTACCTTAAGATAAACTTCCAAACCTGGAATTGATTTTAATAAAGCCAGACCATCTTGCAGAAAGACTACACCCATCAAAATCCCACGAAAGATACTCAGATATCACTCGGAGCAACAGGAAAACACTGGATATGTATTTCTTAATTTGGGGTACTATAATAAGGGGAAAATTGCTTCTCATTGTTTTAGTTTGTAATTCATTGATTATAATGAAGCTGAAAGGTTTTTCAAAGAATCCTGGGTGAATTCAAATTCCTTGATTTTTTTAATGGTCATACTCATGCCTTTGTACTGTAATTATTTATTCTCTGAAGCTTTTCTCTGTTTCTCTTTATATAATACCTTTGTAGTCTATAGTCACCACAGCAATCTTAGCAATAGGAAAAAACTAGAAATTAAAATTTCCAGAGGATTATTTAATACAATATGGCTTAACAATACAAAAGAGCTCTTTCAGAGTTTTTTTAATGAGGCTGAATAACTGAAATACATTCACAATTTAAAACAGGTTTGAGAAAGTATGTATAATCAATCTCTCTCTCTGTGTGTCTCTCTCTCCCTCATGTACAAACAAAAACACACTCAAATATTCACAATCTGAGAGGATAAATAGTAAAGTATCAACAAATGTTCATCATGGTTGGTTGGCAAAATTTCAGGTGAATCTCCTTTTTTTTTCTTTTAAGATTCTGTTTATTTGACAGAGAGAGAGCACAAGCAGGGGAAATGGCAGGCTAAGGGAGAGGGAGAAGCAGGCTCCCTGCCAAGCAAGGAACCCGATGTGGGACTCGATCCCAGGATCCTGGGATCATGACCTGAGCCAAAGGCAGATGCTTAACCAACTGAGTCACCCAGGCAGCCCTCCTTTTTCTCCTTTTTCTTTTTTTTTTAACAATACTATGTATTCCTTCTAGAAATTAAAAGTAGGTAATTTTTTTCAACTGCTTGCAAAAGAACACAGTCAATTTGATACTAATGATTTCTTTACCAACCAGAAAGCTCAGAGCCAAATTTGAGACTCACCCAGGGCTACCATGTTGGCCCTTACCACAAATACATTCACTTTCTAAGGTTCTGACCCAACTTCTATTTTATCTTATCATTATTCTTACGGTTAGCTTCCTTGGGTTATTGATGGAATGTGGCAAAATATAT
This sequence comes from Ailurus styani, assembly GCA_002007465.1. NCBI lineage: Eukaryota > Metazoa > Chordata > Mammalia > Carnivora > Ailuridae > Ailurus > Ailurus styani. The sequence goes on along the minus strand of LNAC01000450.1, from coordinate 101,767 downwards.
GTTAGTATGTAATAGAAAAAAAGATCCCTGAAGTGAAAAAAAGACTTGGCTTGTCAAAGCAAAGGGCCCTGTGATGCCAATTAACAGTATTAAACCAAAACTCCTTGGTATTTAATACAACCTAATGACTCTTCTGAATGCCAAAGATTAAAAAATAAATCCTATATTTTTAAATTTGTTTAATTTTTATTTTATGAAAAAGTTCTAGACAGAAGATTAAAAAAAAGGACTGGATTTCTACACAGAAGACAGAGGAAAAAGAATCAAGCCAACAGAGGACTTTTTATCAAGGATGCTCATTGGTCAGACACTAGAGTCAAGTGTGAAGGAAAAAAAAAAATTTGATGCCTGAATTCTAGATCCATAATTCTCACTGGAGAGGTAAAAGAATATTTTAGACATGCACAAATAGAGCACACATGAACCTTTCTGAAAACATTATTCAAGAGAATATTCTAGTCAAACCAAAGGGGAAAACCTGAAGACAAAGCTAATGAATGGAAACACGGGACTGAGCTGACCCAGAAAGCCTGTGTCCTGCCATGGAGAGAAATAAATGCTGGATAAGAAGCAACGCTCAAAGGAGAGAGCCACCATCTGGTGCTAGAATCAAAGACAAAGCAGAAGAGCAAATGAGAGGTTATTGACCCAGCAACCCAGAGGGGTTTTAAGAGATTGGGAGATATGTCCTAGCAGCCAGGGTCTGGAAAGTATTATTTTGAATATTTTCACACAAAAGATTTAGGAGAATGACGTGATGTATATCTGCAAAGCTTCTGCATAAATTCTATTTATCACCATTTTCCTACCCCTGCTTTCTCATGCTCATGTAGTAGATAAAAACACATACATCTGCGTTTTCATTTTAGCTGAACCGTATGTAATAAGTTGCAAACCAAAAAAGTCAACTAAAACCCAAGCTGGAACAATGAGGGAGGGACTGCAGTGTTAGAAGGTTTGTTCACGCCACAAGGAGAAGATAATGTAAGAAAATCATCAGTCCAAAAACTGAATGGGAAGTCCTCAGAGAGGGAGGAAAACCAAAGCTCTTAATTACAGGAAACAAACTGAGGGTTGCTGGAGGGGAGGGGGTAAGGGATGGGGTAGCTGGGTGATGGGCAGTAAGGTGGGCACGTGATGGAGGGAGCACTGGGTGTTATAGAAGACTGACGAATCACTGACCTCTACCTCTGAAACTAATGATGTACTATATGTTGCCTAATTGAATTTAAGTAACAAAAATTAACAAAAAAAGGAAAAGAATCGGTCCAGAAAAAGAGGGAAAGACACGGCTCACAAACCTTTACGCATTATATACGGTGTTCCATTTTCTGCATTCACATTACAAAGGGTATCAGAGACGAGTGGCACCTTCCTGGGAGAATTCAACTCTCCCTCCGAACCTGCTGTATCAAGGACTCAGAAAGGTAGAGAGAGAGGATATGCCCTTCCCAGCCTTTCCCGCCCAGCCAGGCCCATCCAGGAAGGCCCTGGGCCACGTCTCCTGAGCAGCAGCACCTAGGAAGTGAGAAAATGCTTGGCCCACTTCCCAATCATTGTCACTCACCTACACACGGGCCTGGAGAAACTCCATTTTCCACCATCCAGGGGTCTTCCCCTTGCTGTAACTGGAAGATGACCTTTGGTTTGGAAAACAGGATTCCTGTTTGTGAGCAAGGAGAGAATGAGCCTGCTGTGCAGACGTGAGCGGCCATCCTGGCACACAGTTCCAGCCCCGAGGGCTCCGGGCAGAGGGACGGCTGAAGGAAGGAGCTTCAGTTAGGCTCCTCGAGGATGGCCAGGAGGTGGTCTCAGGAAGAAAGTCAGGGCACTGGCTGTGCACGCCTCTACACTGGAACCTCTCGGGAGACCCAGAGGGACAGGGTGTGGGGGCAAAGAACAGCAAAAGCACACAAAGGCTGCCCATCACTGACTCTACCCACCCAAAGCCTTTCCTGGCAGTGGAGGGAATAGCAACCGCCACCCTGCGAGCCCACCTGCGGCTGAACGTGACCAAGCCCTCCAAGTGTCGTCCTTGGGGAGGCCCCCACGATGCTCCCCCGGCAGATTCTGCATCACGGGGAAAGGTCCTTACCCAGCGAGACGAGGGTGCCGTAGTTCTCCAGCATCACCTCCCGGTACAGGGTTCTCTGCGCCGAGTCCAGGCGCAGCCACTCGTCCTGGCTGAAGAACACGGCCACGTCCCTGAATGTCACAGACTCCTGCAACGGGAAATCCGCTCCTGCTCACCCGGGACCATCCCCCCAAAGGGAGGGCTGAGCAGTCACCCTGTCACCATGCAGGGCTACGAGCATCTCTAGGCGAGTCTCTGTCCTTTCCAAATGTACATACAGTTGTCCCCACTTCTGCAGGAGGGGCTATGTTCTAAGAAACCCCCACTCCAAGTCAAATACAATCCTATGGTAAAGTTTAATTTATAAATCAGGCAGAGTAAGAGATTAACAAGTCATAATAGAACAATTGTGACAATATGCTGTAGCAAAAATTATTTGACTGTGGTCTGTTCCTCTCAAAACACCTTACTGTGCTGTACTTACCCTTCTTCTGCTTGTGATATCATCGTAGCTAGACCACAAGACCTGATCCTGACTGCCTACCTGCTTGTGCTCACTGATCTGTGTCCCACATTCTTCCTTGAGCTTTTCTTTCCAAGTTCTCTCTTATGATGGAAAGTGGAATGGCCCCTCCAGCAATAGCCCTGACAAGGTCTCCAGCAGGCCCAGACCACCCACACCAGTTTGAGCTAGAGGCCCCCATTCAACCTGCACAGATGGACCCTGGAGTGACCTCCAGAATGGCCAACAATTACCTCCAGCTCATTATGATACTATAATCTCCGCCCAAGGAGGAGCACAAGCCTTATTTACATAACATACAACGTGTGTGCAGATGTGTTTCCTTAAGGTACATGTGCAACCTTATGCCTGCCTCCACATACAGTGACAAGGATCCCCTTTTTAAATATTCAGCTTAACCCTAAATAACAGGAACCCAACCACCCTGGCCTGAGGAGTCCCAGCTTTGGAAGTTACTCGCCATGATCTCCTTATTTGCTGCAAATAAAGTTTCCCTTGTGCAGCAGCTCACCTGGGGCAGTTTCTCTAGGTGGCTCGCCCAGGAGTGAACTCACGTTGGGATGGTTACAGTATGAAAGGGTAAAGTGCCTACACGAGGGGAAGTGAGGTGAATGACACAGGCTTTGTGGTACAGCGTCCAGCTACTAGTGACCTTCTAACGAGAGGTCGGAAGCAGGAGCATCTGGTAACTGAAACCATCGGTTCCCTGATGGAGGGGGGTCAGGGACTTCTGTCAATCTTTTTGAAGGCTTAGGAAGTCCCTTGCCAGGCTCACAACTCCACACCGCTTCCGTGGAGACCTGGGAGCCATCTCTTAGAATGTGCCTGCCTCTCAGTCTCCTGGGAGGGGGCAGGCCTAACGGGTCACCTGACCAATGTCCAAACTGGGTTGTAGCCACTCAACATACAAGTGAGCCTTCTGTCGTGGCAGTCTCTTCAGTGGATAGCCTGTGATGCACGTGACATTTGGGCCAGGCACTTTTTCAATGATAAAAGTGTTTGCTTTCTCTTCTCCTTCTGTGGAGAGGTTTTCTGGGTTGGGATGAGATTACGTTCTTCATTATATTTCTGTAAGTGCCACGAAAGGGCCATGAAGGAAAGAAAGCACTGTGGACCAGATGCTTCATTTCCCCTCAATCTGTCCCCCAAGACCACTAATCCCACCTAGTGGGACTCCTTTTCCTTTCACCAGCTCTGTTAGCCCGGTCCTGCTCATAAGCCCCAAATTTCCCAATATATTCCAACCCTCAAAGAACAGGGGTTTGAACTGGACATGCCCAAATATATATAGATTTTTTTTCGATAAATACAGTACTGTAAATGTATTTTTTCTTCCCTTTAATCTTCTTAATAACATTTTCTTTTCTCTAGCTTGCTTTATTGTAAGAACACAGCAGAGAATACATATACCACACAAAATATGAGTTAATTGACTGTTATTGGTAAGGCTTCCAGCCAACAGTACGCTGTTAGTAGTGAAGTTTTTGGAAGAGTCAAAAGTTCTATGTGGAGTTCTCATTTGCCACCGTGTGGCTGGAGTGTATTATGCTAAGCAAAGTAAGTCACTCAGAGAAAGACAAATACCATATGATTTCACTCATATGTGGAATTTAAGAAACAAAACAGATGAACATAAGGGAAGGAAGAAAAAAAACAAAAGAGGGGGAGGCAAACCATAAGAGACTCTTGACTGTAGAGAACAAACTGAGGGCTGCTGGAGGGAGGTGGGTGGAGATGGGCTAGATGGGGGATGGGCATTAAGGAGGGCACTTGTTGTGATGAGCACTGAGTATTGTACGTATGTAAGTGATGAACCACTGAATTCTACTCCTGGAACCAGTATTACACTATATGTTAACTAACTAGAATTTAAATAAAAACTTTTTAAAAAAAGTTGTATGTGGATTTCTGACTTCGGGGGGGACAGGTGGGGTCAGAGCCCGAGCCCTTATGTTTAGAGGAGGCAGCATGTTGGTTTCTAACAGACACCTGGAGGCCAGCAATGAGGAAGTCGTGACCAGCTATGGGGAAGGTCAGAGCCTGTCCTGGCAGCCCTCCACAAGATGCCGGATCAAACCACACAGGCCCAAGATGGCAGTTGGCCGGACAGGAAGCCCCTGACCAAGTTAGGAAGAGAAAACTGAAACCCTACATCCCAAGTAATGCCCCAAGTAATGAATATCCCACCCTCCTAGTTAACAACTGTCAATAAAAAATAGCAACTCAAACCCCAGGGTGCAAAGTGCTCTCTCGCCCTCGCTCTCTCTCTCTCTCCCTCTGTCTCTGTCTCACAAGCTCATTGCTCTCCTATCTTGAGAGTATACTTTTTGCTTTAATAGACTTTCCTGTGTCACTCATCTGCTGTGCTGTGGGTCTGTCCTTGAATACTTTCTTGAGACAAGACCAAGAAACTTCAACAACTCCTTCAAGACAGGCTGGGTCAAGGCCCCAGGCCTCCCCAGTTCACACAGCAACACTGAAACCCTGTGTTCTTCAAGAGTCAACTGTACTAGAAGTATCCCTGACCACACTTGCTGATTCAGAGGTCTTCTTTCTTGGATCTTCCTAGAAAATCACCTGGACTCGTACCAGGGATTACTCTATTTGATTGGTCCTCACTTCCTTGAAGGTAAAGACCATACATTTTCTCTTTAATTCCTAATGTTACGGAATTACCTGACTCCCTCAAGTTTCCACCCTTCACAGGGAAAAAACAAACTAGTACTTAGCTGCTAAGCAGGGAATTCCCAAGGAGACTGGCCCCAAGCACTAAAGAAACAGCTTCCCTCAAGAGTCACCCCACCAGGCCCTCAGGTCCCTTCCTGGGCTCAACGACGGCTTCAGTGTGTTCACGACCTCTGAACCAAGAAGGCAGATGAAGAAAGAAGTTTTGACTCACCTGAGCTTGAGCTGGGAGCAATCCTGTGGCCATTTCTCCCTCCCTGCTGCCCCTCCTGGCGAAGGCTCCTGAAATGGAGAAAGAAACTGTGAAGAAGTCTGTCTGTCCATTCTGTCCGCACTCCACCCTCATGAGGCATGACTAAATTAGAGAGCTCCACACACTGAGCATCCTGCAGACGGAAGCCAGAGGGAAACTGGGAACCCAGGCATCCCTGAGTTGGAGGGTCCGTGGGCATGGCCACCCAAACCTGGAGGGGGCAGCAAGCATACTTCCAGTCCCCCGCCTGCTACCTTTCAGCTAGTGGTTTCTGAATAAAGAGAAATCAGACTAAGGAATTAGAACCGTTTCATGGACATTAACAGGCCCGGCTCACAGAGATGTTCAATGAAAGAGAAATAACATAAATACTCTGCACATCTGCACTTAAATACTTTGAGCTATATTATAATAATTATATTGTACCTAACAGTATATAATTAGATACAATGTATGACAGCAAGGTATAATAATACGGTAATTGAAATAATTCTTCACATAACATTTGAAGGAATTGGTGTCCTTTTCCAGAAGAGCCAACCAAAAATTAGTCCTCTCTTCCCCTTGGAAACGGTGCTTCCTTTATGAAGAAAGAGCTATCATATATCATAATATAAAGGAAAACGTTATCCATCCTCTCCCTGCACCAAAAAAACCCCACAAGCCTCGAAAGAACGAGCGTCATTGGCTAGAGATGAATTTAAATTTTGGAGAAAAGGGAAGTAACTCAGCAAAAGGGCAAGATTAATCTAAACAAAAAAAGAAGAGTCCGATCACTCTAGGATTCCCTCTGGGAGAACAGGGCCACACAAGTTCAATACAGCAAGGAGAGCAAAAACTAATACACATAAAATAAAGTTAAAACTCGGGGCGGGGTGGGGATGGGGGGAGACCAACAAACGCTACCAGCCAAAAACCGCCCCAGGGTGCACGAACCCTCCAACAAGGCAGAGCTCCCTGCAGTCTCGGTTCTGGGGCCACTGCTCCAGGAGCGCTGCCCGAGGCTGGCGCCCGGGGCTCAGGCGGTGACAGCTCCGATTTCCGGGGAAGGGGGGCCGCGGGAGCGGACCCGGGGCAACGCCCCCTCCCCCNCCCCCGGCCGCCTTCACCTGCCGAGGCCGCCGCCGCTCGGACGTCCGCAACCGGGACTCGGCTGGGACTCGGGCGACGGCTGGCCCTCTGCCCTGGCCCCGCCGCAGGAGCTGCACACCCCGGGCCCGCTCTCACCGGCAGCCTGTACCTGGCCCGCCGCGACGGGGACGCCAAGCGGCGGACCGCACTGGAGACAAGCAGGATACCTAGCCTGGGGACATTTTTCGCCGCCGGCGCCAGGCCGCCGGGCGCAACTGCGCCTGCGCAAGAGAGATGGCACCGGCTGCTTTGGCTGAACGGCGGCGCTTTTCCTTTCGAACTCTATTTCCCAGAAGTCATCGCAGGACGGCGGCCTACGGGGCCCGAGAAGGGCCAGTAGCCGCAAGGCTGCAGAAAGCCTTGCCGGGAGCACCAGAAGGGTGAAGTCGCGTCTTTGCGCCTCTCTCACCGCTGGTCCTGTGGAGAACCCTTTTTGGGAAAAGTGAGTATGTACTTAAAAATGTGGAAAATTAGCCGCTCGCTGCTGCTTCTTCTTGGTGGGTCACTGAACTGTGTCAACTAGAATTCTTGGAATGCCAAGATTCGGTCCGAGGCGAGGGAAAGCTTGATTGCCACGCGGTTTGCAAACCCGGGAGTCGCAGTCTTGAGCTGCAGACTGAAAAGTACTCTCCGTGGGGGAAGATTTAGGCTTGGGGTTGAATGGGCAGAAACTGCCAAGTTCTGTGCCCTTATCGAAGCTGGTCAGACTCGCGTCCCGAACTGCAGCTTCAGGAGCAGAGTGACAGGCTGGGTACAGCTCGCTTTTCTGGTCAGCCTCACGATGTGGGAGCCCCTTGAAAAGCGTGATACGATGTGTTGCTGAGGTCTTTCTGTGAATACTGCTGGGTTTTGTGCAGGCTTGTCCCCTCAGGCTGTGCTGCGTGGGTTTGTTCCCCATGATCCTTCGGCCTGACTAAAATTTTAGTTTCTCTCCCTTGACAGGAGGGAACCCATCTTGTTGGCTAGTGTTGCTGTGTTCATTATTGGGGTCTTTGGTTCTCAACTGTTACAATGTATTTTACACATTTATGAATTTTTAAAAAATTATGTCTAAGTGTCCTAACCTGTAAAAGATGTGTTTTTACATTCACATTGGGTAAAAGAAACAAAAGCGTCAGCCCAGCATTTCCCCTTTCAGAACCTGCATTATTTCTGAGGGCGCCTGGGTGGCTCAGTCGGTTAAGCGTCTGCCTTCGGCTCTGGTCATGATCCCAGAGTCCTGGGTACGAGTCCCACATTGGGCTCTCCGCTTAGCGGGGATCCTGCTTCTCTCGCTCCCCTTCCCCCCATCTCGTTCTCTCTCAAATAAATAAATAAACTCTTCAAATAAAAAAAAAATAAAATGGCTCCTTTGAATTGTAAAGTTTGTCTTTTAGCATTGACTATAATCCCCTCCCAAACTGCATCCTCAGTGGCTGGTACTGTACAAACCAAAGAATATGTGCTCCGTGAAGGCTGAATGATTTCTTTTTTAAAATAACCAGCAATGAAGTTTACAAAACAGAACTAAAAACTGAAGGGCACTTGAAGATAGAAAACAAAGAGATTAACTAAAATAAGTCAGGAAAATAATATGAAACAAAAAAACCTGGGATCACAGTGTGATGTCAAACAAAAATTGCAAAAAGGTTGCAAGGCAGACAAAAATTTATTTGGGGGTCTTGGGAATTGCATTTTGAGAGACACAGGTATTTGGGAGAAAACCCAAATAGTGCTCTGCCTTGGAAGTGGGGACAGAGGGTTTTTAAAGGCAAAGAGGGGAATTCCAAGAAGTCTTAGCTAAATTGTTTTGCAAAAAAAATTATGAGTGGCTGAAAGAGCCTAATTTCTGTTGAATTCACAGCTTGCTGTCTGGGATGCAAGAAGCAGGATATTTCGGTTTGGCATTGCGCTATATTTAAAGTACATGTTTTGTGTGGAAGTGGAAGTGCATAGGCCCCATGTCCTTAATGTCCCACCCCCAGTTCCATTTTCAACATACTGTCCTGACAGGAGTGACTCTGTTCCAGGTTTTTCCTTTCATAGTTAGAATAAGACAAAGATCACTTAAAAGTAAAAATAATTAAACGGGACAAAATAAGTTGTTTCACGTTGATAAAAGATAATCCATATCCCTAACCATTAGGGAAATGCAAATCAAAACAGCATTGAAAGAGCAATTCACACCCATTAGTATGTCTGCTATCAAAACGAAACAGGACAGTACAGTGCAGTAAATGAGTGTTAGTGAAAACCTAGAGAAACTGCAGTCCATTGCTGGTGGGAACGTAAAATGGTGCAGCTGTGGAAAGTAATATTTTCCTCAAAAAATTAAAAATAAGATTACTATGTAATCCAGTAATTCCTTTTCTGGGTATATCTCCAAAGGAATTGAAAGCAATGACTTAAACTGGTATTTGTACAATGTTAATAGCAGCAATGGTTACAGTAGCTGAAAGATGGAAACAAGCCAGTGTCATTGGACAGATGAGTGGATAAACATGTGTGCATACAATGGAAAATCATTCAGCCATATAAAGGAAAGAAATTTGGACACCTGCTCCAACATGGATGGATCTTGAAGACATGCCAGGTAAAGTAAGACAGACTCAAAATGGACAGATATTGTGTGATTCCACTTATATGAGGTATTTAGAATAGATTGACAGAAAGTGGAAAAATGGTTACCAGGGGTTTAGGGAAGAGGGGAATGAGAATTTATTGCTTATTGGGTATAGAGTTTCAGTTTGGATGATGAGAAGGTTCTGGGAATGGATGGTGGTGATGGTTGTACAACAATGTGAATGTAGTTAGTACTCCTGAACTGTACACTTAAAAATGACTAAAATGGTAAATTTTGTGTTATGTGACTTTTATGTGATTGCAATAAAAATAATAGCAATTCAAAATAAAGATATAACAATTATGAACTGTTATTGACAAAACAACATAACACTGAGATTTACAAAGTATAAATAAGTGACACTGAGTACACATGATTGTGTCCTTCTTTCTCTTAATATTTCTTAAAATGACAAAAATACATACATATTTAATTTTCAAAGGAATAGATCCCCTACAGCTCCAGAAAATACCATCAGAACCTCAGGAATTGAGAGAAAATCTTGGAAGGTATGCAGCATTGTGCCCTGAGATCCAAATCCATCTAGTGGAAAGATTCAGAAGAAGAAACCAGGAAATGAAGAAGAGGAAAAATTACAAATAGATTACAGAACATAATGATGGGGTTGGACGGGGAGAGGCCTACAGAAAATATATCCTGAAAGGGGCGCATGGGTGGGTCAGTGGGTTAAGCCTCTGCCTTTGGCTCAGCTCATGATCTCAGAGTCCTGGGATCCAGTCCCGGATCGGGCTCTCTGCTCAGCAGGGAGCCTGCTTCCCCCTCTCTCTCTGCCTGCCTCTCTGCCTACTGGTGATCTCTCTCTCTCTCTTTCTCTCTCTCTCTGTCAAATAAATAAATAAAAATCTTTAAAAATATATATATATCCTGGGTAAAATTTCAGAACTCTTAAGGATAAATAGAAAATCCTAGGAGCTACCAGGATATAAAAATAAAAGATTGCTACAAAGTAGCAAGTAGCAAGTCCCATCTTCTGATGGGTCTGCTTCAGTTGTCTCAAATGATAAAGACAGAACCAGAAATTCTTGGATCAGACTCTAGCTCCAGCAGAATGAGTAGTTCAGTGAGATCATCAAACAGCCAAGTTTCTTCCTTCCCTCCTCTCTGCTGCTCAAGAGTTGGGTATGATTGGACATGGACACAAAATCAAGGTTCTATTGGGAAATAGGAAGAGGGGGTTGAATGGATGTTGGGTAATCAAGCATGCCCACTATTCCAGGCAAAGCAAAGAGGGTAAGGCTGATATCAGACTCTCAGCAGCAACACTGGATTCTAGAAGACAGTGTGGAGCAATATCCTCAGATTTCTAAAGTAAAACGACTTAGAACTTGTAAAATCTATAACCCTTTAATCCGGCATTCAATTGTGAGTGAAGTAAAGGCATTTGGAAGATGAAAGTATTTGCATAGATTGTAATCCCTAAAATATCTCTGATAGAGTTAGTGATAAATATAGTCCATTAAAAAAATCAGGGCGCCTGGGTGGCTCAGTGGGTTAAAGCCTCTGCTTTCAGCTCAGGTCATGATCTCAGGGTCCTGGGATCGAGGCCCGCATCGTGCTCTCTGCTCAGCAGGGAGCCTGCTTCCCCTTCTCTCTCTGCCTGCCTCTCTGCCTCCTTGTGATCTCTCTCCCTCTGTGAAATAAATAAATAAAGTCTATAAAAAAAAAAATCAAAAAAAATCAAAGAGGGGCGCCTGGGTGGCTCAAGTCAGTTGAGCGTCTGACTCTTGATTTCAGCTCAGGTAATGATCTCTGGGTTGTGAGATCGAGCCCTATGCTAGTCTCCACTCAGCATGGAGCCTGCTTGGGATTCTCTCTTTCCTCTCTGCCCCTCCCCCACGCTTGCATGCTCTCTCTCATTCTATCTCTTTCAAAAAAAAAATCAAAGAAAGTATATGGATTATAGGAGAATGTAGTAAGTACATTAGTAAAACATCAGGGATCAAAATGATTCTTGGGGCATATTGGGAAGTTAATTTAATAATAAGATTAAAAACACAAATGATAACAGGGAATGGCAGAGAGAATATGACGACAGGCTAAGGTTCTTGTCTTTTTCAAGGGGATGACACAGATACCAACTGACTTTTGATGTAAAATTTTTTAAATGTTTAAATATGTATATTAGATATTTAATAGAGACCAGTAGGCAAAAGGAAACATGGTATCTGATTTTATAACCAGTCACAGAGTAATCTTAAACTATATTCTTTTTTTAAAAAGATTTTATTTATTTATTTGACAGGGAGAGAGATTACAAGTAGGCAGAGAGGCAGGCAGAGAGAGAGGAGGAAGCAGGCTCCCTGCTGAGCAGAGAGTACGATGTGGGGCTCTATCCCAGGACCCTGAGATCATGACCTGAGCCGAAGGCAGAGGCTTTAACCCACTGAGCCACCCAGGCACCCCTTAAACTATATTCTTTTAAGTCAACATTCTTTTTAAAATATAAATTATTTGATTTATTTTTGTAATTAGATCTTCACAAAGTTGTCTTTTCACTGTGTTTTGTTGATGTGAAGTTATACTCTAGTATACAAAAGTTGGTCACCTGGGGAACAATAATTGTTTATTCAGTTTAACAGAAATGAAAGAATACATGTCTCAAAACGCAAGATTTTATCTGCTGCATAAGCTTTTGTCGTGTCATCACATTATAAAAGTTTTGAAGTAACATTTTTAAATTCTTGATAAGATTGTTGTGTGGCCATAGGTCCCGATCAGGGTAGTGGAGAGAGACCTGCAGCCCTGCTCTCCATCTGCCAGCTCTGGATATTTCTTCCTTCTCCACACATCTAGCCTGTGTCCTGAGCCCCAGCATCAGGACCTCTGTTCTGCGTAGCAATGTGGACCCAGGGCACTTGGCTGCACTAGTGGGGAGGAGAGCGGGGCTTGCACCAAGCTGCCTCATTCCCCAGAGTATGAGCACTCACTCACCAGCACTGCCCGCACCTTCTGGCCCACCAGACCATCAGTGGAGTCTGGACCTGACACATTGGGAGGTAATGCTGGCTCAGCTTGGAGTATTTTTGGAAGAATGAAAACAGCCCCCAAAAGGAGGGCTTTTCTACCAGGACTTAATGCACAGTGGTCTGGACCACAGGTCTCTGTTCAGAGAGACACTGGCCAAGGATGGAATCACCACTTTAGCTGTTGGTAGCTTACCTTCCACACTGTCGAGTGTGCTTTTGCTGTCTGCATTTCTTGGAGTAGTGTTACTGCCTACTTATCCACCAGTATCAACAAGGAGACTTAGAAATAAAATTTAGAAATCTAGCTTAACTGTATTTTATTTTCTATTATGTATATGTGGGGACCTGTACTTTCATGATGTTGCCACAGAAAGAGGCTTACCAGGTCTCTGCAAAGCTACATATAGGACTTCATCAAAATGAAAAATTTCCACTTATCAAGTGACAGTTTTAGGAGCATGAAAAGATAAAACAAGACACGGACAGGGAAAAAAAAACACTTGAAAAACATATATCTGATAAAGAATTTATACCCAGAATATAAAAAGAACTTTCAAAAAACTCTGTTGTACTACACCAAACACCCTAATTTTTTTTAAAGATTTTATTTATTTATTTGACACAGAGAGAGAGATTACAAGTAGGCAGAGAGGCAGGCAGAGAGACAGGGAGAGGAGGAAGCAGGCTCCCTTGAGCAGAGAGCCCGATGCGGGCCTCAATCCCAGGACGCTGAGATCATGACCTGAGCCAAAAGCAGAGGCTTTAACCCACTGAGCCACCCAGGCGCCCTAAACACCCTAATTTTTTAAATGGACAAAAGATTTGATCAAATACTTCACTAAAAAGATACAAGGATGTCAATTAAACTCAGAAAATGTTGCACAACACCATTAGTCATTAGGAAAATGCCAATTCAGGCTATAGGGAAATACCACTACATACTTACTGTGGTAGAAGGGACCATATCACCTCAAATACGTCTGCAACTTAACCTCTAGAATGTGTGACTGTTACCTTATATGGCAGAAGGGACCATGCCCTTGTGAGAAAGTCAAGGATCCTGAGGTGGGGCAGTTACCTTGGATTATCTAGGTGTGCTTGACATAATCACAGTGTCCTTATAAAAGGCGGGCAGGGAGTCAGAACGGAGGTTGTATGATCATGGAAGCGGGGGGACAGAAAGAAAGAATTGAAGATGCACACTCCTGCCTTTGAAGATGGAAGAAAGAGGCTGTAAGCCAAGGAATATGGGTACCTATGACAAGCTGGAAAACACAAGGAAAGAGCCCCAGGAGGAAGCAGCCATGCTGTCACATTGACTTGGGCTCAGTGAAATTGATTTTGGACTTCTGGCCTCCAGAAATACAAGAGAATAAGTGCATGTTTTAAGCCCCTGCATTTGTGGCAGTGTGTTACAGCAGCAATAAGAAATGAACACACCTCCTAAAATGATTTAATAATTTTTTAAGAGATAATACAAAATGCTGGTGAAAATGTGAAAAGAGCAGAACTCTTATACTTTGGAAAACATTTTGTCAGTTTCTTACAAAGTTAAGCATGCACTTCCCATGTGACCCAGCAGTCTCACGTGTAGGTATCTACTCAAGGATAAATGAAAACATATGTCCACACAAAAACCTGTATGAAAACCTTTTTTTAAATTAATTAATTTATTTATTTATTTCACAGAGGGAGAGAGATCATCAAGTAGGCAGAGAGGCAGGCAGAGAGAGAGAGGAGGAAGCAGGCTCCCCACTGAGCAGAAAGCCCAATATGGGCCTCAATCCCAGGACCCTGAGATCATGACCTGAGCTGAAGACAGAGGCTTTAACCCGCTGAGCCACCCAGGCGCCCCGAAAATCTTTTTTTTAAAAGATTTTATTTATTTAACACAGAGAGAGTAAGAGGGAGCTCAACACAGGATTCGATCCCAGAACCCTGGGTTCATGACCTGAGCAGAAGGTAGATGCTTAACCGACTGAGCCACCCAGTTGCCCCTGTATGAAAATCTTTATAGAGGCTTTATTCTTAATAGCCAATGCCTAGAAACTGAAATGTCTACCCACTGGTAAATAGATCAATAGATTTTGATACATTCATACAATAAAAACAAATTGCTGGCATTTGTCAACATAGATTAATCTTAAAAGCATTATGCTAAGTGAGAGAAGCAGGATACAAAATGTTACATAGTGTGTGCTCCTTTATACATAATACACAAAAAAAGGCAAAGCTAGAAGGGACAGAAATCAAATCAGTGGTTCCCTAATGCTGGGGATAAGGTGGGGGGGGGATTGACTTGTAAAGGAGCACAAGAGATAGACAATTCAGAGGTGAAGAGGCTGTATAAGGAAACCTTATTATTTACTCATTTAGTACCCAAACCCAAACTTCTTTGTCTTGTCCACTTTTCACAAATTTATTGTTTCTTTGTCTAAAAGCTGCCTGCTTTGGTCACTTCTCTGTGTCTTGTATTTCTATGAGCTACTATACATGCAAATTAATCTCTCTTATGTCAATTTAATATTTATTTATTTTAACATTTATTTACTTATTTTAGGGGGGAAGGAGAGGGAGAGAGAGTCTTTAAGCAGACTCCACGCTGAGTGCAGAGCCTGACACAGGGTTTGATATTACGACCAGTGAGATCATCACCTGAGCCAAAGCCTAGAGTAGGATGCCCAATTGACTGTGCTACTGAGACACCCCATGGTCAATTTAATTTTTAGACCAGCCAAGAGAATCTAGAAGGGTAGAGGAAACTTTTTTCCTCCCCTACAATATGGCAGTTCTATTTTTAATTTAAGTAAACTCCATGCTGTTTTCCACAGTGGCTGCACCAATTTGCATTCCCAGTAACAGCAGACAAGGGTTTCCTTTTTCCACATCCCAGCCAGCACTTATTTTTTGTCTTTTTGATACTAGCCTTTCTAACAGGTGTGAGGTGATGATACCTAATTGTGGTTTTGACTTGCATTTCCCTGATGATGAGTGATGTTGAGACTTCGTCATGTACCTGTTGACCATCTGAATATCTTCTTTGGAAAAATGTCTATTCAGGTCCTCTGCCCATTTTTTAATCAGATTGTTTGTGGGGGGGTTGCTGCTGAGTTATGAGTTCTTTATCTATTTTGGATTTCAATCCCTTATCAGATACATGATTTATAAATATTTTCTCCCATTCAGTAAGTTGCCTTTTCATATGTTGATGGTTTCCTTTGCTGTGTAGAAGCATTTATTATTTTTTTAAATTAGAAAATACTTGATATAATGGTTGGGGGTTATAATTCAGTTTCCTTCTTTGTAATGTTAAAAAGAAGACAGCAGGCCCAGGATGGAGTCACTTGTGCTAAACCCCACATCAGCAAACCAACACTTAATACCCAATCTGATTAGTTTCAGCTCTTTAGGAATGTAACCTTTAACCAGTTAACTGACATTACCTGGTCAGCACTAGTTAGGAGGTCCACCTGACCTGGAACAATGCATTCATTCTCTGTTAATAATTTCCTTTTCTCTACCCCCTCTCTGCCTTTATAAACCTTCCCTTTTCTGCAGCATTTTGGAGCTCCTCTGTATTTGTTAGATTGGATGCTGCCTGAATCATGAATCAGACTTACTTGGTTGAATTTTTATTACTTAACAGATTTGGTGGCAGTGGTGGGACTGAAGGAGGCTTCCAATGGCTTCAGGGACAACCAGAAACATAGACACAGTATCCCATAAACCTTTTGAATTTGCAGTCTCTCTCATGGTTTTCAAGGGCCATAGGTAGATCCCCTTTCTGTTCTGAGCTCCATTCTCTTTGCTTCGAGTTTCTGATCTAATTGGCTTTCTTTTTTTTTTTTTAAAGATTTTATTTATTTAGTTGACACACAGAGAGAGATTACAAGTAGGCAGAGAGGCAGGCAGAGAGAGAGAGGAGGAGGAAGCAGGCTCCCTGACAAGCAGAGAGCCCGATGCGGGCCTCGATCCCAGGACCCTGAGATCATGACCTGAGCCGAAGGCAGAGGCTTTAACCCACTGAGCCACCCAGGCGCCCTCTAATTGGCTTTCTAGTCCAGGATTTAGCAAGTCAATTTGAGCAGGTCAGTTCGACCATCAGTTCTGGAGATTCTTACCCAGTTTGGTTTTATGTTCTTAAAATTACCAGCAAATTCCTTTCTCTGAATCTCTTTGAAGATTAAACACTTTCGCAAAAGCATCAGAGTGAAATAATAACTCTAAAAATGACAAAGACTGAAAAATGCCATGGTTAGAGATCTGAGTAGAGTTCATTACCATGCAGTTGACAAGGAAATGTGGTTATTTTGTGCCATACAACATTTTAAGATAATAACTAGGATTATGATGGGAACAATATTTAGTTATCCATTTAACCATAGTGACAAAGATTTCATAGGTAAATACAGAAGCCTACATAGTCCTGAGCAAACCTTAGCTCTTTCAGTGATGAGTGTACCAGGTTTAACAGAGATGATTATTTTTGACAAGACACAGGTCTTTATGTTTTTTCTAGGCAGATTACTTAAAAGGTAAATAAATAAGCAACCTTTCATAATCCCTGATTATTGAGAGCAGACCAATAGTCCAAGAAAATTTTGTCCTTTGAACTAAGAGAAAACCAAATTCTAACTTTGCTCCAGCTTATTTTTAATATAAAACTCATTTACTTAAATTTGTTCTAATCTTATCTAATCCAGATTATGTATAAAATTCCTTTCCTTTAGCATTTCTGTTAGTTTTAATTACATATATTAGAATTTTTATCCTTTACAAACCTTAGTTTTTAGAGAAATTAAATAAGTAAACAATTATGAACTGTCTTTTATATTAGCGTTCTGTGTTTTTGCAAATGTATTAATACATTTCATAATTTCTAGCAACATATGCTTTTTTATGGTAAATGGTTCAATGGAGTGTAAAATAGTTTTACTAACAGACCGGAATTTATTTTCGGTTCCTCTCTAATAAGAACCCAGAAGTAAACAAACATATATTCAGTAATGTTTCAGTATCTTATTTGGAAGTGATCTAGATATTTAATGACTTCATCATTTAATATAACTGAGCAGAACTTCAAGGTTTTAGGTGACCGAAATTTTCAGGGAAACTAAAAAGTTCCCCTAAAAACTTTCATCCCGCTTACATGTATTTAAATCACTTGTTTTCAACAATTACATTTGGAGTACCCACAAAAACCTCATTAAACATTAGACAAGGTTAGCCATTACCCCCAAGCTATTTTTCTTTTTTTTTAAAGATCTTATTTATTTATTTGACAGAGAGGACAAGTAGGCATAGCGACAGGCAGAGGGAGAGGGAGAAGCAGGCTCTCCGCCGAGCAGGGAGCTGATGCGGGACTCGATCCCAGGACCCTGGGATCATGACCTGAGCCGAAGGCAGCGGCTTAACCGACTAAGCCACCCAGGCACCCCATTTGCTGACATATCTTGTAAGTGATAACATGAACTTAACTTGGTTAGTGAACTTCGGTGGAATACAAGTTTTATGTTGGATGTTGAGTGAATAAACCAACAAACTGAAACTGGCTTTAATGCCAAATCTTTTCCCCAGATCACATGAACCTGAAATTCCCTTGGGTTAGTTTCTATTATATTTTTTAAAATTTCTATGAAGTTGATAAAAGTGCTTATTTGTTTAAACCAACAAAAGAGAAGTCTAATGCTTAACTAACTTTAGTAATACTGTCTGGCGGTAGAAAATACTACACGTCCACAACACACATACAGAGACACATGCAGACGGAATAAACAGAGACTTTATAGCTTCCATTTTAGTTTGAAAAGAAGTTGGATCTCAGTTGTTTTTCTGGCAGATGGAGTAAGTTAAAGCCACCTGCTCAGATGGCTAAAGCTAGGCTTCAAATGAGTTTTTCCCCATTTATTTTTCTTGTGATAAGAATGACCTTCCCGAAGTTTGTGCTTTAACCTTTGCCCCCAAAGGCACAGGGAGAGAAGGCAAGTTACAAGCCTTTTAAGGGAAATAGGGGAGGTTTGGGGATGGGTAAAAGGAATACGTGAACTTTTAATTCCCTCTGGAGCTTTGCAAGGATATGTGAGATAAAGACAGTTGCTTTCCTCTCTACAAAGAATGACACCATAGCCTAAATGACCTCCGAACTTGAATCACCCAACCAGCATTATCTTCTGTTTGCTTGGGGCAGGGGGAAGGCCTAAAAAATTTTCCATCAGGCTCTGAACGTCAGCTTTCAATTTGGCCAAATTTCTGATTATAGAGTTATCAAATCCTTTTAAATACCTTGCCAGGTTTCAGCATGGCCAATCTGTAAATATTTCGGGCAGCATTAAACAGCCCCATGGCTCCAGGAGGCACCCTCAAAGAGGGCACAAGGGCTATTATCTTCACAAGAGCCAGAGCCACTCCCAAAGATTGATAACTAGTGCCCTGGATCTGGAAAGATAAAGGACAGTGTGAAATTTGATTTGTCTCTCCCTACCAGGTACGACAGACAGAGATCCGGACAGGAGATTCTGGTGCGAGGTCTCATTCTAGCTGTCTTCTGCCAGTTTCCCCAGGACCCCACTGTCTGCAGACCCTGAATAGGCTTTAAAGAAGAGGATGTAACACTGCTATTCACTAGAATTTGGCAAGGTATTTCATTGATGTTATTTTTTCCTTGGCTCGGAAAAGTCCCCGAGTCCTATCAACTCTGAGAGGGACCCACGCAGGGGCCCTCCTTTGGGAATAGATGTGGGGATGTCCGTTAGGCCACTA
Source organism: Ailurus styani (assembly GCA_002007465.1). Lineage (NCBI taxonomy): Eukaryota > Metazoa > Chordata > Mammalia > Carnivora > Ailuridae > Ailurus > Ailurus styani. The sequence goes on along the minus strand of LNAC01000450.1, from coordinate 82,753 downwards.
ACTGGGTAGACTTTTGTTTACAGTCTCATAGAGGCAAATTCAGACTAAGGATTACTAGAGCGGAGTATTCAAAGAAAGGAGGGTGAAGGGGAGCAGGAGAAGGGATGTCAGGCTTCCTGTCTTGTTTTAGGTACCTCTTAAGTCTTCAGTCTTTCATTAGCCTTTTACAACAAATCTTCCAATGAAGCTGCTTAGGAATTTTGAAGCCCTTTGGAGGCTTCTGCATGCCAATTAAAATAGTTATCCCATTCTGGTCTGTTGATTTGGGAACCCTTGCTTTCAACTGTGCCTCCTAATTGATCTTCTCTGATTGGAGCAAGCCTCTAACAGCTGTTGTAATTTTCCCTGAGGGCTGGCAGCAGGTTGGTGCGACCCTTAGCCACAAACTGAGTTCACCCCATATTTCTGTCGAGTTCTACCTGGCTGTGCAGGGGATGCAACCCACACTTCTGTCCAGCCACATGTGGGGGTCCCCCACTCTGGCAGTTACCAAGCCAAGTTCTTGGGACACAAAATTCTAGGCTTTTTAAAGTCAGATTGTGGCCATTTTTACAGATCTTTAGAGCTTCTAGGAGCAGAGTTCTTAAGCAGGTGTGGTGGAAGGGGGCATCCTGAACTCTTTAGAATTTTAAGGATCCCAGAGATTTTAAGGATCTCTGACTAAGCCTTTGGGTTTCTTGGAGCCAAACTGATCCCTAAGAGGGACTTGCCATGGGGTCAGAGATTGCGTGGTATTTTACAATGTACCTCATTGCATGGGAGTTTTCTCGAGGTCGGTGGGTGACCTAGTATTACTCTAACCAACTCCAAAAAATGGTGCTATTGCCTGTAGCCAGGATTAGAGAACCCAGGAGTCAAGAGGTAGAAATAGAAGCACCACTCAATATTACCCCTAGAGCCCCACCAGCAAAATATTCACTTCTGGTTCCCATAACCTCATGTTCTGCTGGCCCAGTTGTCTTGAGTTCCAGGGGGTGGAATGCTTCCACCTGGAGACACAGCAATAATTACACTGAACTGGAGGTTCAAATGGTCACTTTGGACTCCTCCTGCCTCTGAATGGACAGGCGAAGAAGGGAGTTACGGTGCTGGCCTAGGTGAATGATCCCGAGTCCTACCTAGGGGAAAGTGGACAGCTACTCCACAGTGACTACAGGGGACCCCTTCGGATGTCTGTTGTATCACCAACTCCTGTGATTAAGGTCAATGGAAGACTACAACCATCCAGTCCCAGCAGGACCAATGATGGCTTATAGTATTTATGTTACAGGATAACAAGGAGAAGCATAAACATCACTCAAAAATCATCACCTCCTCCTCTGGGGAAGGGGTTAGTGAGGTTTTGGTTGTATACAGGATAGAAGTAGCACATTAAGTATGACCTTTTTTATTGTCTTTATATAGAGCTTAAGTATGGCTTAGGGAGACGCATATGGGTGCCGAGTGGACAAGGGGTGACATGGTGATGTTTAATTGTATATGTCAACTGGACAAGGGCCCAGGGTGTCCAGATATCTGACCAAACATTATTCTGGGTATGTCTGTGGAAGTGTTTCCAGAGGAGATTCACATCTGAATGGGTGGACTGAATAAAGCAGATTTCTATCCTTAATGTAAGCAGGACTCAGCCAATCAATGGAAGGCCTAGACAAGACGAAAAGGCCTGAGCTGGGATATTGGTCTTCTTCTGCTGTTGGACTTGAACTGAAACATCAGCTCTTTCTGAATCTCAGGACTCCTGGCCTTCCATCTGGAATGTACGTCATGGGCTCTCCTGGTTCTGAGGCCTCAGACAAACTACATCTCTGCCTGTCTGTCTATCTATCTGTCTTCTGTTTCTCTGGAGGACACTGAGTACAGTAATTAATCACAACCGCAAATGATGAGAGAATGTGTCTTTAATTCAGTCATGCTTATTTTTTTGTTGCACTGATTAGTGCCTCTGAGAGGGAGTGATAGTTGGAATTGTTGTCTTGTTCAAATTTAAAGGAAATAAATACCTGAAATGACTTCATCACCAAGTATAATATTTTCTGTAGGCTTTTGATAGCTAACTTTATGAGGCTAAAGAAGATTCCCTAGATTAGTAAGTTTTTAAAATCATGAATGAATGTTAGATGTTATCAAATGCTTTCTCTGCATCCATTTAGATAATCATTTTTTCCTCCTTTAATCTGTTAATGCAGTGAATTACGTTAATAAATTTTAAGTCATTAATCTGATAAAGTGCATTTCTGGGACAAACCAGACTTGCTTATGAGGTTTTTAAGTATTTCAGGTTGCAATTGTTTTGACTCAGATTTTGGCCTCTATGCTCCTTAGTTTGGCCGAAAATTTTATTTCTTGTTCTAACTATGTTTTGACTTCATAAAATGAATGATAAAATATTTTTTCTACTCTGAAAAATTTTTTGTGAAGAAATATGTTCTACTGCAATAATGCTTCTGTATTGTGGATTAATGCAGTGTTACATGGAAGGCTTCTTGGTTCATATGAGATTTTTTCCCTCAGATCATTTTTACACTTCAGGCAAGAGGATCTGAATGCAGGCAAGCCAGCACAGCTGAGAGAAGTCCAAATGGGGAGAACAGGACGGTTCCTGACACCACTGTCTCTCGTCGCTCAGTGTGGCCACCTGCTTTCAATCTGAAACACTTCCATGTGGTCTTCAAAACTCAGTGACACAAACTTTCCATCATATTCCTTTTCCAAGGTCCTTCCACCATTCTTAATAAGTGAAGCGCCCTCTCTCTCTGTCTCGTGTATATGTGCTTATGTATCTAACAACTTACAACATCTTTTTTAACTTTGTGATTAGTTTTTATTAGGATTGTGGTTTTGGGAGCACCTGGGTGGCTCAGTCAGTTAGATGTCTGCTTTGGCTCAGGTCATGATCCCTGGGTACTAGGATCAACCTTCACATCAGCCTTCCTGCTCACCAGAGAGTCTGCTTCTCTCTTGCTCGCTCTCTCTCTGCCCTTCCACACCATTCGTTCTCTCTCTCAAATAAACAAGTAAAAATCTTTTTTTTTTTTAAAGGATGGTGGTGGGATGCCTGGGTGGCTCAGTCAATTAAGCGTTTGCCTTCTTCTCGGGTCATGATCCCAGGGTCCTGGGATCGAGTCCCATATCAGGCTTCTTGCTTGGTGGGAGCCTGCTTCTCCCTCTGCCTATCTCTCTCCCTGCTTATCCTCTCTCTCTGACAAATAAATAAAATCTCTTTGAAAAAAAAGATGGTGGTTTTTATTAGTGTTCTGGTTCTAAACCTGTTTATGGTTTAGTCTGTTCTAATCCCATTCTTCCTGCAATAATTCCAGTTATTTTTGTCAGCATTTTTCCATGACACAAAAGTTTTCAGGAATACATACGCTCTACTCCAGCAGAAACACCTGCGTGCATTCCTTGATTCATTTGTGCCATTTGACTGTATCCGGAATCACCAATGGTTCTTCCCTCTGCCTGGGAGATGACAACATTGCTCTATCACACCTTCCATTCAGGTTCAGGGCTCTGCCCACATACGACCTACCACAGAGGACGACTATGCATCCAACTGGATGTCCACATGCAAAGGGATGCACTTGGGACTCCTACCCACACATCATATACAAAAATTCATGCCATGTGGATCAAAGTCCTAAATGTGAGAACCAAAACAATCAAAATCTTACAGTAGAACCTAGGTGTAAATCTGTGTCTCAAATTTGGCAATGGATTCTTAGGACACCGAAAACATGAAAAATACAATGAAATGAAAAATGAAAAAATGAAAAATAAAATGAACAATAAAACCATGAACAATAAAATTTATATATTATTTGGGCTTCATCAAGATTGAAAACTTTTGTGTATCAAAGGACACTATCAAGAAAGTGAAAGACAACCTAGTGAATGGAACAAAATATTTGCAAACCATATATGTGGTATCCAGAATATATAAAGAACTCTTATGACTCTTACAACCACAAAAAGATAAAAAACCTAATACAGAAGGGCCAAAGTATTTATTATGTTTTTAAAGATTTTGTTTATTTATTTGATGGAGAGAGATCATAAGTAGGCAGAGAGGCAGGCAGAGAGAGAGGAGGAAGCAGCCTCCCTGCCGAGCAGGGAGCCCGATGGGGGTCTCGATCCCAGGACCCTGAGATCATGACCTGAGCCGAAGGCAGAGGCTTTAACCCACGGAGCCACCCAGGCGCCCGGGGCCAAAGTATTTAAATTAGCCATTTCTCTAAAGAAGATCTACCAACAAAAAGCCCATGAAAAGTCTCTAGGGAAAAGCAAATGAAAATCATAGTATCACTTTACATACACTAGGAAAATACCAAAAATATGGAAAATAACAAGTATTGGTGAAGATGTGGAGAAGCTGAAATCCTTATGCATCGTGGGTGGGAATGTGAAATGGCTCAGCCACTGTAGAAAACATTTTTATAATTCCTTAAAAAGTTAAACATGGAATTTTCATATGATCCAACACTTCTACTTAAGTATATACCCAAGAAAATTGAAAACATATTGTATTAGTCAGGGTCTTCACAAAAACCAGAAATCTGTGTGTGTGTGTGTGTGTGTGTGTGTGTGTGTGTGTGTGTGTGTGTGTGTGGCGGGGGGGCGGGAGGGGGTTTGGAGAGATACTGAGAAAGATTTACTTTAAGGAGTGGCTCACACAGTTTAGCACACTGGCAGGTCCAAAATCTGTAGAGTGGGTTGGCAAACTGGAGACCAAGTGTGAATTCCTGGTAGAATTCCCTCTTGCTTGGGTGAGACCAGCCTTTTGTTTTATTCAAGCCTTCAGTTGATGGGATGAGGGCCACCCACATTATGGAGGAGAATGTGCTTTACTGAAAGTCCACCAGTTTGAACCTCATCCAGAAAATACCCTTACAGAAACATCCAGAATAATGTTTGACCCAGCCACGTGACATATAAAATTAACCATCACAAATCCACCCCTTGTCAACACCCATTTGGGTCTCCTTAAATCATACTTACTCTTCAAATGAAGGTAGTAACAAGATTACACTTCCACCTAACATGACAACTATCCTGAGTACAACCAAAAATGTGCTAATCTCTCCCCCAGGAGAGGAGGTGAAGCCCTTAAGTGATGTTCAGTCTTCTCCCTAATGTCTGTAACTTCAATACAATGATATAAAACAAACAAACAAATATTATGATATAAAGTCAACAAATTTTCTGTTACATGATAAGGGAATAGGAGAAGAAAGAAAACAAAGCATATGAACATGTTCATATCACAAAAAAATGAAGTCATGATAATCACAATCCTTGTTAGTATAACTGGTCATGTGGTCACAGCTGGTATTTATAACTACCTTCTTCCACTACCCATTTTATGTTCGCTTTGTCCTCAGCAAGTTGCCCTTAATCTGGCAAAGTTCAAGGGTCTGAACCATCAGCAGTCTTGTCTGGATTGGGTTGTTTTCCATTGATAATAGTCACAGGTCATTCACAGTGTTGGACAACCTCCACCTCTATATAATTTCAATACATCTGACTCATCCCCAAAGAAAACTCTTTGTTCCTTAAGCAATTACTCCCCAATCCTTCCCCCTACCCAGCCATGGCAACTACAAATCTGCTGTCTCTCTGAACTTACCTACCTTGGATAATTCACGTAAATATGTTATGTGATATGTCCCCTTTGGGGGCTAACTTCTTTCATTTAGCATAACGTCTTTGAAGTTTATCCACATTGTAGCCTGTGTCACTATTTCATTCCTTTTGCAACCAAATAATATTCCATTGCATGAACCTATCTTAATTGTTTCATTCAGTCATCCACTGATGGGCACTTGGGTTGTTTCTAACTTTTGTCTATTACAAATAATGCCGCCATGTACATTTGTGTAGAAGGATTCGTGAGGGGGTCCAATGCCGGGGAGTGGGGGCAGGCCTGGCAGGGCAACAATGGAATGGGAAACTTCTGAAGGCACAAGGGCCTCACATTTATCCGGACAGGACATTCAGAAAAGGCTCAGGGGGATGTCCTCAGGCACAACTGGGTGTTTCAACATCCTCATACTAGAGACCATGCCATTTCTTTCACAAACCATGTCTCCCACTATCTTTCAACAAACGACAAGGTGGACCCAATCCAGGGATCAGCAGCTTTGAAGCTAACCATTAAGTGAACCCCGAGAACACAGAGTTTAAATGAATTTTGCAATAACAATCATCTGGTGGTTCAGTCAGGAAGGTAATCTAAAAATATTAATATAGGGCGCCTGGGTGGCTCAGTGGGTTAAAGCCTCTGCCTTCAGCTCAGGTCATGATCTCAGGGTCCTGGCACGCATCAGGCTCTCTGCTCAGCAGGGAGCCTGCTTCCTCCTCTCTCTCTGCCTGCCTCTCTGCCTACTTGTAATCTCTCTCTGTCAAATAAATAAATAAAATCTTTAAAAAAATAAAATAAAAAAATAAAAATATCAATATATTTAACCTTCTAGCTTTGGGGTTAGAAGTGTGAAAACATACAGGAGCAGCAGCCCAAGCCTTAAGTTTCATTTGGTCCTGTCTAAACTGAACTGAAATTATGTCAGTTCAAATTATGTCTAAATTGGAACTGAAATTATGGACTCAGAAGTAAAAGTTGTTGAGCTATTTTATCATGGATTGTGTGAGCAGCCACTGGTCTCCTGTGCTGTGTGGACTTGGGGGAGTCACTGTACCTCTCTGGCTAGGCTGTGAGCTGTTAAAGGTGAACAAGGATCCCTTTGCCACTGCACGGGGCTGAATTAATTATAATGAATTTTCATTTCTTCATCAACCCCCGTTTCTTGGCCTCTCTGCCATCCACTCTCCCCTCCCTCCTCACCTCCTTGGCCACCCCCTTCCAGCCTCCTCTCTTCTAGTTTATCTCCTACTGTTGGGGGGTCTGGGGCTCAATCCTCACCCTCCGTCCACATCCTCTGCCCAGGTGAGCTCATCCATCCATGGCTTTAAACCACACACTTGCTGATGCCATTCCAGTCTTATCTCCCACCTTGGCCTCTTCCCTCAATTCCAGGCTCATGAATCCAACCAATTGAATGAGATTCTTCGCTTTCCTGTATCCCAAACTGAACTCTTGATTTTCACAGACCTGCTCTGCCCTGGTTCTGGTCCAGCCATTCTCAAGGAATGATGACACCTTCCTCTTCCTTGCCCTCGGAGCCAGTCCTTCCCCACACCTGGGGCCCACCCACTTCCCTTCCCTTCCACCTCCAGCAGCCTGGTCACAGACCCTCTCGCCTCCCTCTGCACCATTGTGAAGGCTCTGCCCCAGTTGCTGATGGTCTGTCTTGCATTCAGGAGCCAGCAGGATTCTGGAACCTGCTTTGTGACATCGGCAGTGGCCTCATCTAATCCATTCTGAGCAGGGTAGGGCTGTGAGGGGCTGTGTGAGCCCAGCATGCCTACAACACCCAGTTTGTATGGACCTTTGTAATGTCAGGCTTGGGGCCTAGGGCCAGCTAAGTGTTCCATCCTTCCCAACTTGTGAAATGGGTAAAGTCACGGCTGGATCCCATTCTCCTGGCTCCCAGCCTCCGCCAGAGAGAGGTGCCTGGACAGCTCTGGGAGCAAGACTTGGTGGGGCCCTTGGATGTGGTGGGGGAAGAGAGAAGGGTGACATGGCTTCTGCTCATTCCCTCTGCCAGCTTTGCCCAAATCCCTGCAGCCATCCTAATCCACCCTGTCTAATGGAGCCCAAGCCGGCTCAAGCCCCTGTGGGATGAGCCTGCAAATCCCTGGGGCTGGGAGCTTACCACCTGTCCCCAGGGTGCCCTTTGCTCACTCTCTCTCTTTGCATCACAGAGCCAAATCCGGGTCCTTGGACGGGAATGATGGTAAAAGCATATTGTGGCCAAAGCCTCCTCACCGTAGCCCTCAATGATGAGATGGGGAAACTCAAGTCCAGAGCCTCCCACTGTGGAAGTCACTGCTTCAGACCTCAGAGCCCAGGAAGGCTTTCTACATGACCAGAAGGACAGTTCTTTAGGGATCCATCATCAGATGCAAGAGGTTATGCCAGAGGGTGTGGGTGAGCTGGCCCTGTCCCTCCCACCTTCTCTATCAAAGGCAGTTGGGCAACTGGATTCATACCAGCCCAAGCGCCAATCCTGATGCTAATCTGTGCCAACTATGTGGCCTCAGATGAGTCAATTCATTCCTTGAGGTCTCCAATATTTTTCCATCTGCAAAATGGACTCACGGTAAATGTCTCCTCCTTGTAGGGTTGTTGTGTGTGTATTAAGCAGAGTCCTTGCTAAGGTTAAAAGTGTGCTTGCTCGTGCTTCCTTCCGGGCCAGTCCTGTTCTCCTTCCTGCTGTTCAGATGTACTCTGGGCAGTCAGCCTGAGCTCCTTTCTCCCTCCATTCCAGGTTTTGCAAGGACAAAGTTGGGGAGTGCTTGAGGCAGCTGGAACCAAGGTCCTGGTGGCTAGGAAAGAAAGGAAGAGAGGGACAAAGAGAGAACAAGAAATTGACAGACAGAGAAGAGAGACAGATGGGCAGGGGACAGAGACAGAGAGAAACAAAGGGAGAGACAGAGGAGTGTGTGTGTGTGTGTGTGTGTGTGTGTGTGTGTGTGTGTGTGTGTGTGAAACAACCAGAGAGAGTTGGGGTCAGACACACATCCAGAGGGAGGAAAAAAACAGCCCAGGGAGTGGGGCTCCCTCCTCTCCTAAGAGGGAGGGAAAGGAGATGTAGAGAGCGCCCCTTCTGTGCACACCCCTCAGGGCGGCCTCTCACCCCCTCCCCAGAATCCCTAAATCCTCTCTGGCCCTGCACATCTGTCACAGCCCTGTCCTGACCGACAGCGACAGCGGCTGGCACAGGCGAGTGTGGCTAGTGAGCGCGTTTGGTTGTGCGCTGAGGACCAGGGGCCCAGGGCTGTCGGGGAGAGGCAGGCTGGCGAGGTGGAGGCAGTGGTCGGGCAGGAGGACCTGAGCGAGAAGATCCATAGGGGGTGAGGGCGCGGTGGAGGCCTGGGCGGGCAGGGCGAATTGATATCCCAGCTCTTCCCCAACCGGCTCCGCCGACGTTTATTGCGCGCCTCCCCTCTCCCCAGGACCCGGGGCTCATTCCCCTTCCCCGCGCCCCGGGGTTCTCCCTCTGCCAGGCGCTCAGAGCGTTCCCGCGTTCTGTTCCCCTCCCGGCTCTGTCTTCCTGCCGCAGCGGGACAGCGGATGGCGCGGCCGGGGAGAGCCCGAGAGCC